>OZ004707.1:117112057-117648266 GCA_963924515.1 Vespertilio murinus | reverse complement strand
ATAACTATAATAAGATAAAATTATCAAAATTAATATTGATTTCTGCCCACCTAGCAAAATAAGTTAATCCACATGTTCATAAGGACCAGGCTCTGGAACAGAATTAGGACGGTCATGATGGGTTTTACTTCTCAGAAATTCTTCTTTTTCTATTTCAGATAATATCTAAGAGGTTAAAAGAATACCAGTGATTAAAGAGTACCAAAGTAGAGCCTCAAGCTATCAGTTTAATAATATAGAAAATATGTCTATACACATAGCTACAACTTTTAAAAAACTTTATTTTTGAAAGTATTACAGATATCCCCTTTCCCTTCCCTGCCCTGCCCACTGATCCCCTCCATCCCACTCCTGCCCGCTCCCCAGTCCCCACAGCATTTTTTGCCCATCAGCTATGCATATATACATATAAATTCTTTGTTTAATCTCTTCCCATCTCCCTTCCCCCGCCCTTCTGAAATATGTCAGTCTGTTGCATGTTTCAATGTCTCTGGATCTGTTTTATTCATCAGTATATTTTCTTCATTTGATTCTACATATAAGTGAGATTATGTGATACTTGTCTTTCTCTGACTCACTTATTTCACTTTAGTATATTACTCTCCAGGTCCCTCCAGGTTGCCTCAACGGGTGAGAGATTCTTCTTTTGTACTGCTGCATAGTGTTCAGTGGTGTAATTGTACCACAGCCTTTTTATCCATTCATCTCCTGATGAGCACTTGGGCTGTTTCCAGGTCTTAAATCTTGTAAATTATGCTGCTATGAACATAAGGGTGCATACATTCTTTCTGATTGGTATTTTGGGATTCTTAGAATATATTCCTAGAAATGGGATCACTGGATCAAATGAGAGTTCCATTTTTAATTTTTTCAGGAAAATCCTCACTGTTTTCCACAGTGACTGCACCAGTCTGCATTCCACCAGCAGGGACCTAGGGTTCCCTTTTCTCCGCATCCTCACCAGCACTTGTTATTTGTTAATTTATAGCTATAACTGTGTTTACTTCAAACCCTTCTCAAATACAATTCTAAAGCACATTCATAATCATTATTTTCATGGTGAATAATGTTTTTCCCATGCAAGCTGACTCTATTTTAACCTTATAATTTTTAGAACTCTAGTCACTCTATATTAATCCATAGCAATTACCTAAACTGCTTGATAATAATTTTAAAATATTTTTACTAATATTTGTTTACATCCTAATACATTTCTATCTTTCTTATCTGTAGTGATTTTTCACATGTACAAATTTCTGTTCTACCCAATATGTTTAAAAACTAGGACTAGTACCTACTTTAATATGAATTATATATGTTATAATTCTGATGAATACTTTTCTATAATTAGATTCCATCAGACTCTAGATGAAAAAAAATATTATCTATTCCAATGAAATACCAGTATGATAATTCTAAGTTAATATTTCAAGCTTTAGTGTTATCAAAACAGCAATTAAGAAAATACATATAATTTTTATATTATTTTAAACATCTTCTGGAGAATAAAGTTACATAAAATGAGAGTTAAAAAAAATGAATCCAAGATACTGAAACTGTAGAATTGATTTGTGGAAATTTTAACCAAAAATGCTAATTCTCCTTTATTCTTATATTTTAGGAGTATTCAATTATATCTTTAAAGCAAAACTAACATAAGATGTTCTAAGTTGAAATTTTCTATATAGTATTTAAAATCTCTGCTGGAATATGTTACATTCCTAAGCAAGGCAATAAACACTAGAGTATATTCATTTTGGGGGGGTTAGAGTTTTGGGAGGGGGGAATCAATATCATTCTACTCTTTAATCTACATACATATAAAATTCCCAATTAGTGATGTTTCATTTTTTTCCCCAAATTTCAATTTCTTATATTTTTAAATATTGAAATTTGAGTTGTTTTATTTTATATGCCAAGGAAAATATAAAACTAAAAATTATTTGCTTAAATACTATTTAATTTTTAAATCAGTGAAACCAGTGAATATCATCTGGCCTAAGAGGAAAGGTAATAATGAGCAATTTTAGTTAAAAGTTGAGCATATACCTTCATTAATTGATCTGAGTTTTCTTTATGTGCACCACTGCACTACCCTTAAGTGCATATAATTATTAGAAACTGCTCCATAAGTGTAGCCTAGAGAAAAAAAAATTATAACTTTAAATATTAGAGTAAGGAACAACATTAAAATTTCAAGCCTTCCAACATCCTTTAATCTCAAATTCTATCATAGCATATTATTGATCAGTAACTCAAAAACACTGAAAAGCAATGAAGAATAAAGAAGAGAGGAAATCTGTAATTATTACTCTAAAATGTAACAAATTTTTATATCACTAATTTTGTATCATCTTTTATACTCTAAAGTTTATTCTCCACATACACATAATAATGTTTTGTTTTAATATTGTAATGATATCTTGATTAGAAATCAAGAATAGTATAACTCTAATAGTACAACTAGCAATATAATTTTACACAAGATATTGAAACCACTTCTATAAAAGTACTAGTTTGAAAGATTATAATTACTAACATGTAACTGAAGTAAACTTTCTTGAGTTTGTGAGTTTTTGCTTTATTTTATCAAGTCTTTGTATTATCTGTGTAGATGTAGTTATGTTTCTTTTCCTTATTCATTTAATGTGTTAGATCATGGTAATGTTTCCTGTCAGTAAAACTATTTTTTAAGTTAATCATTCTACTGGTTAACTTTCCATTCACAACTATTTTGTCAGATACAGATTTTCATCTTCAACAACTATGCACAATCTTGCTGGCATGCTTTCTTGTGTGAGGGGCTGTAGAGAAAAAAATAACATTCTTTAGATCCCCTTTACACTACTAGGTTTCTAAGGGTGACTTACGTTCTATCAATTGATGTATCTGTTTCTAGGGTGACTTATGTTCTATCAATTGTAATTATTTATTTTATAAAATATAATGTGTGAAGAGAGGCAGGGTGCTATATTTTAACATTTTTTGGCCCAACCATGATAGATAGAGGGAGCTTTGGTTTGGAGACAGGGAGTGCATAGTAGATAATAAATGTCTCTTACTTATTTTAATTATATCTGATAGCAGGCTCCTGCAGCAGACAGGTTCTGCAGTGTATGTGTGTGTGTATTTTGTACATGTTAGATATTCAGTCTACAGTGTTTCTTAAGTTCTGTTAGCAATCTGTTACTTACTGTCATAACAAATCTCCAAAGACTCTTCTCCCACATTTCTTGGTATGCACACTCTGCATAGATCCTCTTGCACAGAAGCTAGACTAACCCTGTGTAACCATCAGGACTGGTAGGAATGATGTTGCGTGATCTGAGAATAGGTCATAAAGAAACCTTACAAGGTCCCCCACCTTAGTCTCTTGGTATTTTGTTTCAGATATGGTACTTCTCACCATGCAGGTGCCATGCAGGCCATAGGGACCAACCACATGCAGGTGCCTCCTGCTGATAGCACCCACTGAACACCCAGCCAATAATTAAACTGCCAGACATCTGAGTGAGCCATCTTGGAACTACAATCCAGTAAAGATTTCAGGTGACTGCAGTCTTACTCAACATCTGATGCCAAATGTTTAAGATAACCAAGCAAGAATTGCTTGGCCAAAACCAGTCAACCTACAAAATCATAAAAGATAATAAAAAATTATTTTAAATCACCAAGTTTGTTTTGCAGTAATAACCAGAACATTTACTCGAACCCATAAAAACAAACACATACACAAATACCCTCAATGGCTTCTGATGTCTACTACTGGGAGCCCTAATCAATACATTTATCTTCATGAATTGAGTTAGACTCTGGTTTCTATTGTATATGTTATGACTATACAATTGTATTTTTTAAATATGTACCTTTTTATAACTAAATTAGTATATAGCCTACAGATTTTTGCTCCTTGATAGTTTGTTAATAATTCTATTGCAAAATTACTTCTAGTTTCTAAAGACATCTGAAAAGAAATCCATTTTCACCATCTTGCCAAATTATTGATGTAAAAATATTTCTATTTTTGATCAATCAATATTGATAATTTTAATTTTCTTGGAAAATTATTCATTAAAACTATTTGACTAGAGCTGCATAGGAGATCCTCTCATAATTTTCTAAACCACTACCATAATTGTAGTTTTATAAACTTTCATATAACTAATCTAAACCACTAAAAGAGAAACATGCAAATTAACCATCACTTTACTATGCCCACCAGGCAATCAGGAGGGAATATACAAATTAGAAGGAGAAAGATGGCGGCTGCCCAGCTGCTCCAGGCACAGAGTGGCCAGTGGGGCAGGACTCCTACTATGAGAGGGAGGGCAGGGGGCAAAGGGATCTACAGGAGCAGCTGGATATAGTGAAGACAAAGACCGCAGACTCTGGAGTCTGCAGTGAAGACGAAGATGGCAGAATCTAGCCGGAGTCTACAACAAAGAGGAAGACAGCAGACTCTAGCTGGTGCCTGCAGCAAAGACAAAAAAGGCAGACTCCAGCTGGAGTGAAAGCCTGGGTCCCAGGTGCCAGAGGAAAACCAGTGCTGGAAGCCAAGGGAAGGAAGGCCTATTGCACACATCTCTTCATGCAATGGGCCTCTAGTTTTCTATAACTTTTACCTTTGGCTTTTTTCATAATTAAGCTATATAATTGGCAATATACTTTTATTTTCATTGTATAAACCTTAGTAAAAATAAATGATCATACCATTAAAATCTCTCATAACTCAACTATAAATAATTACTGCCAAAATTTGAAGCATCTATAGTATATACTGTATTTGCAGGTGTATAAGACGATTTTTTGGCCCTGAAAAATACCGTATTTGCCGGCGTATAAGACGACCCCCTAACATTTCCACTCAAAATACAGAGTTTGTTATATACTTGCCGTATAAGACTACCCCCCACTTGGAGGCATATTTTTCAGGGCCAAAAAATCGTCTTATATGCCGACAAATACGGTAACAAGTCTTTACATATCCATTCATACAGATGCTCAAGACAAAAATCTTGGAGCCATTTTTTTCTCTTTCTTTCACACCAATCCATCAATACATCCTTTTGGTTCTATTATAAAACAATTTAAATAATATATAATTATAACAACTTAAATAATGTATCATAAATATTTATGTAATTAAATATTTGCCTAATACAAATGGTTGTAATTTTTCATTATAAATGAAGCCATGATTAATTCTAATGAAATATTTTATTATTTAATTATTCTTGGAACTAGAGGCCCAGTGCAAAATTCGTGCATGAGACCAGGGGAGCAGGGGGGGGGGGGGATGTCCCTCAGCTCAGCCTGAGGTACTCTTGGGGTGTAGGGCGGCCTGGGTGAGGGGCCTCTGGTGGTTTGCAGGCCAGCCATGTCCCCTGGTGACCCAAGCGGAGGCCCTGGTATCTGGGATTTATTTACCTTCTACAATTGAAACTTTGTAGCCTGGAGCATAGCCAAGCCTTCTGCTCGCTCCATGGCCAGCAGCCATTTTTGTTTGAATTTGTTTACCTTCTACCCTGTTTCCCTGAAAATAAGACAATGTCTTATATTAATTTTTGCTCCCAAAGATGCACTAGGTCTTATTTTCAGGGGATGTATTATGTTTCCATGAAGTAGGTCTTATTTTCAGAGTATGTCTTATTTTCAGGGAAACACGGTATAATTGAAACTTTGTAGCCTTGAGTGGAGGCTTAGGCCAGCAAGGGCAGGCAGAAAGCTTGGCTTCTTTCATTGCCTGGGAAATCCAACCCTCCTTCCTGCTCTCTGTGGCTGTAGCCACCTTGGTTGGGTTTATTTGCATGCTTGCTCTGATTGGCTGGTGGGCATGGTGGAGTGATGGTTAATTTGCATATTACAATTTTATGAGGTAGAATAATTCCCAGGAGTAAATTTGATCAGTTGAAGAAAATAAACATTAGGCTTTTTATATAAATTATACTTTTCTCCAAAAAGATATATAAACTGATACTTTTAAAATAGTACTGTGATTAGTTTTCTTTATTATTTTTTTATTAGTTTTCTTTACTGTAAAGTAATAGAATGTCTGGTTTTAATTAAGGCTGGTTAAACAAATATTATTGATTAGTATTTATTGGAGATATAAGGAAGGTTAGTAAGAAAAACAAATGAACTAAATTGATCAGTCCAATATACTATATATATTATAGTAGAGACTAAATGTGTGCATGAAAGAAGAAATACATACATTAAACAGTTTAATTTCCTACATTTTAGGTTAATTATTCTCACAAAAATAATATCTTTCAAGCAGATAAAAAACTGTACTTACTTAAAACATTAGTATCTTTTAAGTCCTGAAGAGTGAGCTCTTCAGCAGTTTTACTCTTATTCTTTATGATGTTAATACAGTGAAGAACTGACTCCGGTAATTCAACTAAGTCCTGAAAATTCAATAATGAAAGAAAGTATAAAATTTTTCATTAAAACTATGTATCAAATATCCCCTCCTTCATTCCACATTAAAAAATGTGAGAAAGTGCATAGATGAATTAAAAGGCTATAAAGAGCATAATTCATCTCACACCTGTCAGAATAGCTCTCATCAATAAATCAACAAATAAGTGCTGGTGAAGATGTGGAGGAAAGGAAACCATCGCGCACTGGTGGTGGGAATGCAGACTGGTGCAGCCATTGTGGACAACAGTATGGAGTTTCCTCAAAAAATTAAAAATGGTACTGCTGTTTGACCCAGTGATCCCACTTCTGGGAATATATCCTAAGAATCCCAAAACACCAATCAGAAAGGATATATGCATCCCTGTTTACAGTAGCATTATTTACAATAGCCAAGATGAACAAATAAAAATCTGTGATACATTTATACAATGAAATACTATGTTGCTCTAAAAAAAGGAGGAACGTTTACCCTTTGTGACAGAATGGATGGACCTGAAGAGTAATATGCTAAGAAATATAATCCAGTCAGAGAAAGACAAATACCATGTCATCTCACTAATATGTGGACTCTAATGAATAAAATAAACTGATGTACAAATTGGCACCAGAAGCTTGGATACGTGGACAGACTGGATGGTGTCCAAGGGTAGGGGAGGAGGGTGACTGGATAAAGAAGGTGAAAGCTTTAGCTGAAGAACATGTGTGCTTACCCTGTGGACACTGACAATATTGTGGTGAAGCCCAAGGGAGCAGGAAACGGGGGAGGGGGAAGGGGCAAAGGGGACACCTGCAAACATTAAAGTGTTTCAATAAAATAAAATAAAAACTGCCGAAACCGGTTTGGCTCAGTGGTAGAGCGTCGGTCTGCGGACTGAAAGGTCCCGGGTTCGATTCCGGTCAAGGGCATGTACATTGGTCGTGGGCACATCCCTGGTAGGAGGTGTGCAAGAGGCAGCGGGTCGATGTTTCTCTCTCATCGACGTTTCTGGCTCTCTATCTCTCTCCCTTCCTCTCTGTAAAATATCAATAAAATATATTTAAAAAAATAAATAAATAAATAAATAAATAAATAAAATAAAAACTGCAAAAAAAGGGGCATATTTCAAACAAATATACATGTGAAAATTTTGCTTTTCATTTTCAGCTATTATGAATTATATCTATGATTCTGTTGAATTTCATAATCACATGAATAATATCAGGATATTTAGATTCATTTAAATAAAGTGTGGTTAAAAAGACGTAATAATGCAAAATTATTACATTTTCTCAAATATTATATGTAGGTTATTGAAATCCTAATTAAAACTGAGAATATAGTTATTTTTTTAAACTTGGCAAGTGAGTTTTGTGTTGTTGTTTTTTTAAACTTAGTTGAGAAGATTTTGAAATTGCAAAACAGAAAATTGGACTCATTTGAAATTGAAAAATATAAAACTGTGATACAGCAAACATTAACAGTAATGGAAAATATAAGATAATCTTGGGTAGATCATATGTAAAACACTAAATGTATAAAGAGATAAAATAAATCAATTGAGAAAAGTTGGATTATTCAACAAGTGACACTAGAAACATTAGCTAAGTATGTTCAAGAAAATTTCAAATTAGATCTTCATTTTATAACATCAATTTGTATTGGATTAAGAGTTTTGAGGTAAAATAAAGGAATCATAAACAGATTTTTAAAGCATATAAACATTGGAATAAATATACAAGTGAAAAGATAGCATGTTTGTTTGTTTTTTAAAAAAGCATTACCTCTATATATCTAAAGTTTTCACATAAAGTTTGCTTCCATCCATATATTTTCATATTAGAATGTTCATGATTAATGTTAACAAGCAGGATACAAATATCTATAATAATAAAAGTGTAATATCCTAATTAGATTGGACATCCTTCCAGGACAAAGCTGGGGTTGCAGCTGCCACTGCTGCGAGGGAGGGATCCAGGCAGCTGGTGGGAAGGCATACTCTTGCACCAATTTCATGCATCGGGCTTCTAGAATATTCATAACATGGTATAATCCCAATTTTACCCCCAAAATACACATATAGAATGTGGATGATTTTTATCTTCAATAAACTTTTATATTTAAATATCTATCAATTTACACTGTTTAAAGATGATCCTAAGGTTAAACATGAGATAAATACACAAAACACATTGAGAAAGTAAAATATCCCCTGAAAAGTTCCCTCCAGTTAAAGGGCTCAAAAGTCCAAAACTTAACACTTACGGCATTACTGTCATCACTCTGGGTTTCTGAGAGTGAATCAGTATCTACATCATCTTTTTCCAAAGAAGAAATGCTGATTTTGTCCAATTCAGCTTCTATTTCTTCATTGATCTTTGCTGCATCATCATCTTCCATCATCCTTCACAATAAATCACAGAATTAATAAAAGAAAATTACAGAGGCTAATATGCTAATACAAATTGTGGGTTCTTTAATGTCATAACAATCCAACATTGTTCTATATATACATTTTAGTTTAACAAATGTTCATCCCACCTTATCATGTCTGTACCATATATGTAAGAACAATGTTTGACTACAAGGTCTATTACTAGACTTTTAATTCTCTAAGGGAAGAGTTACATGGAATAAGCTGGCTTACCTTCCTGAACCAAGAAACTTCACAGAAAAACTCATCATAATAGAAATGATTAATGGAAAAATGCATATAATCAGCTTGAATATTCAGAGATTAAAATACAAGAGAACAGCCTAAGTCTATATATGAGGGAAACATAAGGCTGGTTTCTATTCATTAACAGAGTTGTTAATTTTAGCAGAGAGAACCATGTTTTGCAATAATAACATGTAATACTGGATAATTATGGCATGTATAATCAAAATTTAAATTTTTTAAATATATTTTATGGATTTCAAAGAGGAAGGGAGAGGGAAAAAGAAACAGAAAATCAATGATGAAAGGAAATCACTAGTTGGCTGCCTCCTGCACGCTCCCAACTGGGGATTGAGCCATGTGTCCTGACCTGGAATCAAAACATGATCTCCTGGTTCATAGGTCAATGCTCCATCACTGAACATGCCGGATGGGCCATTTCAATTATTAATACTTGTGATAGATATGCATTAATCAATATATTTCAGTATATCTTCATGTCATCATCATCATCATCATCACTATCATTAGCTTCCAAGTATTAAGTAGCTACGACAAGGCAGGCACTAGAAGACATTTGTATAATGGATAATCTTCAGAGTCACTTAAAAGGTTAAAGGTCATGGGAGTCATTGTATAGATGAGAACACTGAGGGTTGAAGAGGTTACTTAACTGTCCATAGCCATTACATGAATAAGTAACGGGGCAGGATCATAATTCAGACATCCTGAATCCAAATCCTGTCCTTCTCCACCGAATGGTCCCCAAGCTCCAGCTATTCATCTGCCCAGCAATCCTTCTGAACAGCTCCTGTCTAATGATCTTCAAATTGTTTATCATAACCCATTAGCAGATCAAAAGGTTAATTTAGTGGCTCTTCATTATCAAGTTTTATTGACATGATAGGATTAAAATATTAGAATCGGCCAGAAAAGAAACTATAATTACACTATATATGCTCAAGATAAGAACTGTTTAAAAAACAAACATGCTTCTAAAGTATGTACATGTGCTCGAATTACAATGTAACCTATTTTGTGTTGCTTGTTCTATTGTGGCTCTTGGTAAAAATAATTTTGAAAATAACTGTACTGGTCAGCTATTATTTTATTTTAGAGACTATTCCAAACTTTCGTTCTTCCCTCAAGTCCCTGGCCTTTCGACCTCTAAACTCTGTCTTCTTGGATTTGCCTGCCTCCCTCTCTCCTTCCTTTGCCTTCCCTCCCTTCCTCTTTTTTCCCTTATTTTACTCATCCATCTCAAAATCAACTTTTTTGGTGGATTCAAGATGGAATTATGCTGAGAAACCAAAGCATGAGATCCGTTAGGGTTCCATTTCTATAACATTTTCACATGCCACAGTGTTATCGATGGAGACCTTATATAAGTGGTTGATAAGAGTTGGGAGTTGATTGTGTTGTAAGAAGATGGTTATGATGATAAAAGGCCAACATGAGAGATCCTTATAATGTTGTAACTGTTCATTATCTTGATTGTGGTAGTAGATAAGTGAGTCTATTCAGATAATAAAAACTATATAGGACATATACACATACAAACAAGTACAAGTAAAGCAGATTGCATCAATATAAAATATCCTGGTCATGATATTACAATATAGTTTACAAAATATTATCACTGAGAGTCACTGGACAGAGTATACAAGGCTGCATTTGTGTTCAAGTATTATTTTTTAAGGCTGCATGAGAGTCTACAATTACACCACTAAAATGTATAAATATCCTACGTACTCAATAGGTAAACAGTTAAATAAAATATAATGCAGCCAGGGAATGGAATAGTATACTAGTTTTTCAATAAAAATAATTACAATTACTGTACTCCTCAGGAAATATAGCCACAGAGAAATAATTTAAAAAGGGCAGGTATCAGAAAGATAGGCAGAGTAATATCACTCTTATGTAACCACACACACCCTTTATTTTTAGACAGAAACATGCTGGAAGGCATTGAGGAACTTTTAATTTTCATTTCACACCTTTATGTTGAGTGATTTTTAAAATGATAAATATGCAGTATTTTCATAATTTTAAAAGCTAGTTTAAAAATACTCAGTTTCGTCCACAACCTTTCTCACCTGAAGGAAAACAAGACACCACCACTGGCGCAAAATGTGATTCTGTAATTAAACCAACTTAAAGTGCAATTCAAAGGTTAGGTGAAACTTTTTTTAACCTAATATAAAGCAGAATACACAGGCATACAAAACTTTATGTAGGAAGAAAGACAGGAGACTAGAGGAAAGGTAAGAGTCACTTCCACTATATGCCCCTATGTGCTCATCCGCTGATCTTTAGATCAGCCCTGTCCAATTACATATGCAAGCACATTGGTAATCTTAAATTTTCTACTTAGTAGATACGTTTTAAGAAATAAAGAGAAACATGTGAAGTAAACTTCAATAATATATTTTATGTAACTTATTTTATCGAAAACATTATTTCAACATGTAATCAGTTAAAAACTGTTATGAAGTTCAACCTAAAAAGGCTACATTCTTGTTTGCAAACTAAGTAGTCAACATCCGATGTGCATTTCACACCTACAGCACATTTCAACGCGGACTGGCTGCATTTCAAACCCTCAACCGCTTCCTTTACCAGGTGGTTACCAGGCAGGTGAGTGCAGCCCTAGACAGATTCTGACGTGGCTACAGCAAACATTTGAAATTTATAATGAATGGCTTAGAGTTGGCTAAAGACACTAAACGTGGTAAATCTGAAGTAACTCTACCTTTCAACCATAGTTCAACTATAATAAAAGGGGAGCAATATATACTTTTAAAAAGCAACCAACATTATGTATGAAACAATAAAGTAAGAGAAAGAAAGAATAGAGAAGGGAGGAAAGGAAAGGGGGAGGGAACCATCACTGAGGGACAGTCAGAGCAGACCAAGTTTGACTAAGCCACCGGAATGCCCCAAAGTGAAGGGAGCCTGGAGCCTGGAGCCCAGCGCAGGGGCCCGCGGCCCCTCCTGCTCTCCCCTGAAGCCGGTCTGGACCCAGAGGCTCTGGCTCCTCTGCGCTCCCGGGGCGCTACCTCCTTCCCACCCAGGAGGCGACCTTGCGGGGGCTGAGGGGGCAGCCTTGGCGGGGGGCGACCTTGCAAGGGAGGCCGCCTTTGAGGGGTCCCGGTGTGAGGGACCCCAGCTCACCCACCAGCAGCTAAATCCCTCCGCCTAGATGGAAGTCAGGGCCTGGAGAAACCAAACAAACTGTAACCAAGGCAACAGCTAATCCCCAGGCAGGTGAGCCTCGTGTCCTACGGGTGCTCCAGCAGGACAAACTATCTCCTGCAATTGGCATGAAGGCTGCATCTCAGGAGCTGCTGGGTGAGGAACTTGGGTAGGTGTTAATATTTAAGTAATTTTGTAAAGTAGTTAATAAAGAACTTTAAATCGTTTCTGGTCCATCTATACTTATTACTTGCATCTACTAAATGTTAAATTGCCTTTGTTCATTCCATAAAAACTTAATCCTAAATAGTGACTTATGGGGTCAGAAAAATGAAAGGGAAGCCAATACATTGTTTGCCTTCCATGACAGCAGTTTCTTTTTTTTTAAAAAAAAAAGAGTAAATTATCACTCAATGTCTATCAAAAATCGTCTAAATGAATGAGTTAGTAGAGTGAGAAATTAGGAAACTTTTCTAATTATGTTTTACTGTAAAATATTGACGTGACTCTCACTGTTTTAATATTAAATTTTAATTTTATGTATAAACCATGTGATTTAATTTTTACTTAAAATTAATCAAAGATTTTTGTGTGGAACAAATACATAGAATACAAATGTGAAAGTTAATTTTTCTTAGTAACGTATTTCTAATTTTTATTGTTTTTAAGTTTGCAAACAAAGAATTAAATTCCAAAAGGAAGTGGCTATGCATAATTGCAAAAGATATCTGACATACAGTAAGCTAAGGGCAAACATTTAATTGATTCTTTGAAAGGAAATAGACTCTATTGCTTGGTAACAATACTATAGTAAACTTGTATCAACTTAAGAATTAATAACATAAAGTGAGAAATCAGTAGACTTTTGATATTAAGAAAACATGTTAATGCCTCATTCAAGAAAGATGATTTTCAAAACTAAACTATTCCAGGTTTTAGATCTAATCAAATTTAATATTTTCATTATCAAAGTTCATGCTAAAATGCCCCCCTCCTTTTTTTTAGTTCAGTTTTGCGGCTGGTTTATAGACTATTCAAACTCTTCACTTATAACGGCCAGACTAGCATACGATGTTGAAATTCACATGTAAAAATTTTAAGCTTAATTTTATTTATAATTATGAAAGTAGGCTTTTCCATATATATATTTATAACCTATTAGTAATCAATTTCTAAAAGTAATGTTAAATAGCTAATTTAGTAATCAGCTAACTTGAAGATGGTGTATAGACTGCTTTCCTTCATACATCTTACCTTGCCAAACAAATGGGCCCACAACGAGGGCAGACTCTCATCTTGACCTCCAGGGGGCGCCACGCAGTCTTCCCCAGTCATGACGCATGGTTAATCCCAAAAAACAAATAAAAATTAAATAAAATAAAAAACTAAAACTAAAAGAGAACCAAAAAAAAAAAAAAAATTGGATAAAAACACAATTAAAAAAAAAAAAAAGATGCTTTCCAAGGCGCTGCTGGATGCCTACCTGTGAGAGCAGGAGCCCAAGAGACCTCCACCGCCTGCAGGCCAGCTCCGCCCGCCCGCGGGGCTCTGTCCCCCGCCCGGGACTCGGGAGCCCGCGGCTCCGCCTGGCCTGTGACAGAGGGAACGACGTCCAGTTCTCCGTTAGCCGCTTTCCAAAGTCATTCAATGTCCACACCTCCCCAGGGCCTCACCTCCCAGTGGTCGCCAGGGTGGACTGGTCCTGCTCCTGCGCTGCATGGGGGGTGAGGCCGCAGCAGAGGAGCCGCAGGAGGGCGTGAAAGGCCCGTCTGGCCAGGCCCGGCCGCCCCTGGGTGGTGGCCGCGGGAGGGGCTTCGGAGCTGCCATCTTGGGGGGGCCTGGCAGGGGCCGCCCCCGCCGACTGCGTGGCCGGAGAGATGCCCACGCGACCGCCACAGCCGCCAATGCCTCCGCCGCCAACGCCTCCGCCTCCGCCGCCAACGCCTCCGCCGCCAATGCCTCCGCCGCCAACGCCTCCGCCTCCGCCGCCAACGCCTCCGCCGCCAACGCCTCCGCCATCAACGCCTCCACCGCCAAGCCTCCGAAAACAGCCACTTGCTGACCTGATGAGCTCAGGGAAGGCCTGAGTGGCAGTCTTGCAGACTCAGAGACCTGAAGTTACCACAAAGGATGGTTTTAAAATTAAATATCTTACTTCCAACAGGTTATAGTGGGCAGTCATTTTCTAGGCCAATGTTTCACAGACAAAGATCAGCTTTGATCTTTACTGAGCACATCTGCCTTCCCATCTCTAAGATAACCTATCTGTGAGATGTCTGAGTGACTTGTAACTTCCCTTTTCTCTGGAGCCCCTGGGGTGCAATCCGATGTGGTGGGCGCCAGAATAGATGCCTCAAATTCCTTCGTTATCATGTTAATTGTTCCTGCACTCACCTAAGTAAGCCTCCATAGTTTTACTCTTTATCCAATCCCAGGGCTTTCCCACAGGCTTGCTTTCTCCCGCCTCCTTACTCCATCACCAATGAATATTCATGTCACCCACCTATGTCCCTCCTTTGATTTCTATGTATAAATAGAGAAATGTAACCCGCCATTCTTCGGAGCATTATCTCAATCCATTGAGGTTCTGCTTCCCGGCAATTGTCGACAGTTTGGCTCAAATAAACTCACAAAAATTCCTTTACAGGTTTCAATGGTTTTTTTCGTTAACAGTAACAATACTATAGTAAACTTGTATTGCATCAACTTAAGAATAACATAAAGTGAGAAATCAGTAGACTTTTGATATTAAGAAAACATGTTAATGCCTCATTCAAGAAAGATGATTTTCAAAACTAAACTATTCCTCGTTTTAGATCTAATTAAATTTAATATTTTCATTATCAAAGTTCATGCTAAAATGCCCCCTCCTTTTTTTTAGTTCAGTTTTGCGGCTGGTTTATAGACTATTCAAACTCTTCACTTATAACGGCCAGACTAGCATACGATGTTGAAATTCACATGTAAAAATTTTAAGCTTAATTTTATTTATAATTATGAAAGTAGGCTTTTCCATATATATATTTATAACCTATTAGTAATCAATTTCTAAAAGTAATGTTAAATAGCTAATTTAGTAATCAGCTAACTTGAAGATGGTGTATAGACTGCTTTCCTTCATACATCTTACCTTGCCAAACAAATGGGCCCACAACGAGGGCAGACTCTCATCTTGACCTCCAGGGGGCGCCACGCAGTCTTCCCCAGTCATGACGCATGGTTAATCCCAAAAAACAAATAAAAATTAAATAAAATAAAAAACTAAAACTAAAAGAGAACCAAAAAAAAAAAAAAATTGGATAAAAACACAATTAAAAAAAAAAAAAAGATGCTTTCCAAGGCGCTGCTGGATGCCTACCTGTGAGAGCAGGAGCCCAAGAGACCTCCACCGCCTGCAGGCCAGCTCCGCCTGCCCGCGGGGCTCTGTCCCCCGCCCGGGACTCGGGAGCCCGCGGCTCCGCCTGGCCTGTGACAGAGGGAACGACGTCCAGTTCTCCGTTAGCCGCTTTCCAAAGTCATTCAATGTCCACACCTCCCCAGGGCCTCACCTCCCAGTGGTCGCCAGGGTGGACTGGTCCTGCTCCTGCGCTGCATGGGGGGTGAGGCCGCAGCAGAGGAGCCGCAGGAGGGCGTGAAAGGCCCGTCTGGCCAGGCCCGGCCGCCCCTGGGTGGTGGCCGCGGGAGGGGCTTCGGAGCTGCCATCTTGGGGGGGCCTGGCAGGGGCCGCCCCCGCCGACTGCGTGGCCGGAGAGATGCCCACGCGACCGCCACAGCCGCCAATGCCTCCGCCGCCAACGCCTCCGCCTCCGCCGCCAACGCCTCCGCCGCCAATGCCTCCGCCGCCAACGCCTCCGCCTCCGCCGCCAACGCCTCCGCCGCCAACGCCTCCGCCATCAACGCCTCCACCGCCAAGCCTCCGAAAACAGCCACTTGCTGACCTGATGAGCTCAGGGAAGGCCTGAGTGGCAGTCTTGCAGACTCAGAGACCTGAAGTTACCACAAAGGATGGTTTTAAAATTAAATATCTTACTTCCAACAGGTTATAGTGGGCAGTCATTTTCTAGGCCAATGTTTCACAGACAAAGATCAGCTTTGATCTTTACTGAGCACATCTGCCTTCCCATCTCTAAGATAACCTATCTGTGAGATGTCTGAGTGACTTGTAACTTCCCTTTTCTCTGGAGCCCCTGGGGTGCAATCCGATGTGGTGGGCGCCAGAATAGATGCCTCAAATTCCTTCGTTATCATGTTAATTGTTCCTGCACTCACCTAAGTAAGCCTCCATAGTTTTACTCTTTATCCAATCCCAGGGCTTTCCCACAGGCTTGCTTTCTCCCGCCTCCTTACTCCATCACCAATGAATATTCATGTCACCCACCTATGTCCCTCCTTTGATTTCTATGTATAAATACAGAAATGTAACCCGCCATTCTTCGGAGCATTATCTCAATCCATTGAGGTTCTGCTTCCCGGCAATTGTCGACAGTTTGGCTCAAATAAACTCACAAAAATTCCTTTACAGGTTTCAATGGTTTTTTTCGTTAACAGTAACAATACTATAGTAAACTTGTATTGCATCAACTTAAGAATAACATAAAGTGAGAAATCAGTAGACTTTTGATATTAAGAAAACATGTTAATGCCTCATTCAAGAAAGATGATTTTCAAAACTAAACTATTCCTCGTTTTAGATCTAATTAAATTTAATATTTTCATTATCAAAGTTCATGCTAAAATGCCCCCTCCTTTTTTTTAGTTCAGTTTTGCGGCTGGTTTATAGACTATTCAAACTCTTCACTTATAACGGCCAGACTAGCATACGATGTTGAAATTCACATGTAAAAATTTTAAGCTTAATTTTATTTATAATTATGAAAGTAGGCTTTTCCATATATATATTTATAACCTATTAGTAATCAATTTCTAAAAGTAATGTTAAATAGCTAATTTAGTAATCAGCTAACTTGAAGATGGTGTATAGACTGCTTTCCTTCATACATCTTACCTTGCCAAACAAATGGGCCCACAACGAGGGCAGACTCTCATCTTGACCTCCAGGGGGCGCCACGCAGTCTTCCCCAGTCATGACGCATGGTTAATCCCAAAAAACAAATAAAAATTAAATAAAATAAAAAACTAAAACTAAAAGAGAACCAAAAAAAAAAAAAAATTGGATAAAAACACAATTAAAAAAAAAAAAAAGATGCTTTCCAAGGCGCTGCTGGATGCCTACCTGTGAGAGCAGGAGCCCAAGAGACCTCCACCGCCTGCAGGCCAGCTCCGCCTGCCCGCGGGGCTCTGTCCCCCGCCCGGGACTCGGGAGCCCGCGGCTCCGCCTGGCCTGTGACAGAGGGAACGACGTCCAGTTCTCCGTTAGCCGCTTTCCAAAGTCATTCAATGTCCACACCTCCCCAGGGCCTCACCTCCCAGTGGTCGCCAGGGTGGACTGGTCCTGCTCCTGCGCTGCATGGGGGGTGAGGCCGCAGCAGAGGAGCCGCAGGAGGGCGTGAAAGGCCCGTCTGGCCAGGCCCGGCCGCCCCTGGGTGGTGGCCGCGGGAGGGGCTTCGGAGCTGCCATCTTGGGGGGGCCTGGCAGGGGCCGCCCCCGCCGCCTGCGCGGCCAGTGAGACGCCCACGCGACCGCCACAGCCGCCAACGCCTCCGCCGCCAACGCCTCCGCCTCCGCCGCCAACGCCTCCGCCGCCAATGCCTCCGCCGCCAACGCCTCCGCCTCCGCCGCCAACGCCTCCGCCGTCAACACCTCCACCGCCAATGCCTCCACCGCCAAGCCTCCGAAAACAGCCACTTGCTGACCTGATGAGCTCAGGGAAGGCCTGAGTGGCAGTCTTGCAGACTCAGAGACCTGAAGTTACCACAAAGGATGGTTTTAAAATTAAATATCTTACTTCCAACAGGTTATAGTGGGCAGTCATTTTCTAGGCCAATGTTTCACAGACAAAGATCAGCTTTGATCTTTACTGAGCACATCTGCCTTCCCATCTCTAAGATAACCTATCTGTGAGATGTCTGAGTGACTTGTAACTTCCCTTTTCTCTGGAGCCCCTGGGGTGCAACCCGATGTGGTGGGCGCCAGAATAGATGCCTCAAATTCCTTCGTTATCATGTTAATTGTTCCTGCACTCACCTAAGTAAGCCTCCATAGTTTTACTCTTTATCCAATCCCAGGGCTTTCCCACAGGCTTGCTTTCTCCCGCCTCCTTACTCCATCACCAATGAATATTCATGTCACCCACCTATGTCCCTCCTTTGATTTCTATGTATAAATAGAGAAATGTAACCCGCCATTCTTCGGAGCATTATCTCAATCCATTGAGGTTCTGCTTCCCGGCAATTGTCGACAGTTTGGCTCAAATAAACTCACAAAAATTCCTTTACAGGTTTCAATGGTTTTTTTCGTTAACAGTAACAATACTATAGTAAACTTGTATTGCATCAACTTAAGAATAACATAAAGTGAGAAATCAGTAGACTTTTGATATTAAGAAAACATGTTAATGCCTCATTCAAGAAAGATGATTTTCAAAACTAAACTATTCCTCGTTTTAGATCTAATTAAATTTAATATTTTCATTATCAAAGTTCATGCTAAAATGCCCCCTCCTTTTTTTTAGTTCAGTTTTGCGGCTGGTTTATAGACTATTCAAACTCTTCACTTATAACGGCCAGACTAGCATACGATGTTGAAATTCACATGTAAAAATTTTAAGCTTAATTTTATTTATAATTATGAAAGTAGGCTTTTCCATATATATATTTATAACCTATTAGTAATCAATTTCTAAAAGTAATGTTAAATAGCTAATTTAGTAATCAGCTAACTTGAAGATGGTGTATAGACTGCTTTCCTTCATACATCTTACCTTGCCAAACAAATGGGCCCACAACCAGGGCAGACTCTCATCTTGACCTCCAGGGGGCGCCACGCAGTCTTCCCCAGTCATGACGCATGGTTAATCCCAAAAAACAAATAAAAATTAAATAAAATAAAAAACTAAAACTAAAAGAGAACCAAAAAAAAAAAAAATTGGATAAAAACACAATTAAAAAAAAAAAAAAGATGCTTTCCAAGGCGCTGCTGGATGCCTACCTGTGAGAGCAGGAGCCCAAGAGACCTCCACCGCCTGCAGGCCAGCTCCGCCTGCCCGCGGGGCTCTGTCCCCCGCCCGGGACTCGGGAGCCCGCGGCTCCGCCTGGCCTGTGACAGAGGGAACGACGTCCAGTTCTCCGTTAGCCGCTTTCCAAAGTCATTCAATGTCCACACCTCCCCAGGGCCTCACCTCCCAGTGGTCGCCAGGGTGGACTGGTCCTGCTCCTGCGCTGCATGGGGGGTGAGGCCGCAGCAGAGGAGCCGCAGGAGGGCGTGAAAGGCCCGTCTGGCCAGGCCCGGCCGCCCCTGGGTGGTGGCCGCGGGAGGGGCTTCGGAGCTGCCATCTTGGGGGGGCCTGGCAGGGGCCGCCCCCGCCGACTGCGTGGCCGGAGAGATGCCCACGCGACCGCCACAGCCGCCAATGCCTCCGCCGCCAACGCCTCCGCCTCCGCCGCCAACGCCTCCGCCGCCAATGCCTCCGCCGCCAACGCCTCCGCCTCCGCCGCCAACGCCTCCGCCGCCAACGCCTCCGCCATCAACGCCTCCACCGCCAAGCCTCCGAAAACAGCCACTTGCTGACCTGATGAGCTCAGGGAAGGCCTGAGTGGCAGTCTTGCAGACTCAGAGACCTGAAGTTACCACAAAGGATGGTTTTAAAATTAAATATCTTACTTCCAACAGGTTATAGTGGGCAGTCATTTTCTAGGCCAATGTTTCACAGACAAAGATCAGCTTTGATCTTTACTGAGCACATCTGCCTTCCCATCTCTAAGATAACCTATCTGTGAGATGTCTGAGTGACTTGTAACTTCCCTTTTCTCTGGAGCCCCTGGGGTGCAATCCGATGTGGTGGGCGCCAGAATAGATGCCTCAAATTCCTTCGTTATCATGTTAATTGTTCCTGCACTCACCTAAGTAAGCCTCCATAGTTTTACTCTTTATCCAATCCCAGGGCTTTCCCACAGGCTTGCTTTCTCCCGCCTCCTTACTCCATCACCAATGAATATTCATGTCACCCACCTATGTCCCTCCTTTGATTTCTATGTATAAATAGAGAAATGTAACCCGCCATTCTTCGGAGCATTATCTCAATCCATTGAGGTTCTGCTTCCCGGCAATTGTCGACAGTTTGGCTCAAATAAACTCACAAAAATTCCTTTACAGGTTTCAATGGTTTTTTTCGTTAACAGTAACAATACTATAGTAAACTTGTATTGCATCAACTTAAGAATAACATAAAGTGAGAAATCAGTAGACTTTTGATATTAAGAAAACATGTTAATGCCTCATTCAAGAAAGATGATTTTCAAAACTAAACTATTCCTCGTTTTAGATCTAATTAAATTTAATATTTTCATTATCAAAGTTCATGCTAAAATGCCCCCTCCTTTTTTTTAGTTCAGTTTTGCGGCTGGTTTATAGACTATTCAAACTCTTCACTTATAACGGCCAGACTAGCATACGATGTTGAAATTCACATGTAAAAATTTTAAGCTTAATTTTATTTATAATTATGAAAGTAGGCTTTTCCATATATATATTTATAACCTATTAGTAATCAATTTCTAAAAGTAATGTTAAATAGCTAATTTAGTAATCAGCTAACTTGAAGATGGTGTATAGACTGCTTTCCTTCATACATCTTACCTTGCCAAACAAATGGGCCCACAACGAGGGCAGACTCTCATCTTGACCTCCAGGGGGCGCCACGCAGTCTTCCCCAGTCATGACGCATGGTTAATCCCAAAAAACAAATAAAAATTAAATAAAATAAAAAACTAAAACTAAAAGAGAACCAAAAAAAAAAAATTGGATAAAAACAAAATTAAAAAAAAAAAAAAGATGCTTTCCAAGGCGCTGCTGGATACCTACCTGTGAGAGCCGGAGCCCAAGAGACCTCCACCGCCTGCAGGCCAGCTCCGCCCGCCCGCGGGGCTCCGTCCCCCGCCCGGGACTCAGGAGCCCGCGGCTCCGCCTGGCCTGTGACAGAGGGAACGACGTCCAGTTCTCTGTTAGCCGCTTTCCAAAGTCATTCAATGTCCACACCTCCCCAGGGCCTCACCTCCCAGTGGTCGCCAGGGTGGACTGGTCCTGCTCCTGCGCTGCATGGGGGGTGAGGCCGCAGCAGAGGAGCCGCAGGAGGGCGTGAAAGGCCCGTCTGGCCAGGCCCGGCCGCCCCTGGGTGGTGGCCGCGGGAGGGGCTTCGGAGCTGCCATCTTGGGGGGGCCTGGCAGGGGCCGCCCCGGCCGCCTGCGCGGCCAGTGAGACGCCCACGCGACCGCCACAGCCGCCAACGCCTCCGCCGCCAACGCCTCCGCCTCCGCCGCCAACGCCTCCGCCGCCAATGCCTCCGCCGCCAACGCCTCCGCCTCCGCCGCCAACGCCTCCGCCGTCAACACCTCCACCGCCAATGCCTCCACCGCCAAGCCTCCGAAAACAGCCACTTGCTGACCTGATGAGCTCAGGGAAGGCCTGAGTGGCAGTCTTGCAGACTCAGAGACCTGAAGTTACCACAAAGGATGGTTTTAAAATTAAATATCTTACTTCCAACAGGTTATAGTGGGCAGTCATTTTCTAGGCCAATGTTTCACAGACAAAGATCAGCTTTGATCTTTACTGAGCACATCTGCCTTCCCATCTCTAAGATAACCTATCTGTGAGATGTCTGAGTGACTTGTAACTTCCCTTTTCTCTGGAGCCCCTGGGGTGCAACCCGATGTGGTGGGCGCCAGAATAGATGCCTCAAATTCCTTCGTTATCATGTTAATTGTTCCTGCACTCACCTAAGTAAGCCTCCATAGTTTTACTCTTTATCCAATCCCAGGGCTTTCCCACAGGCTTGCTTTCTCCCGCCTCCTTACTCCATCACCAATGAATATTCATGTCACCCACCTATGTCCCTCCTTTGATTTCTATGTATAAATACAGAAATGTAACCCGCCATTCTTCGGAGCATTATCTCAATCCATTGAGGTTCTGCTTCCCGGCAATTGTCGACAGTTTGGCTCAAATAAACTCACAAAAATTCCTTTACAGGTTTCAATGGTTTTTTTCGTTAACAGTAACAATACTATAGTAAACTTGTATTGCATCAACTTAAGAATAACATAAAGTGAGAAATCAGTAGACTTTTGATATTAAGAAAACATGTTAATGCCTCATTCAAGAAAGATGATTTTCAAAACTAAACTATTCCTCGTTTTAGATCTAATTAAATTTAATATTTTCATTATCAAAGTTCATGCTAAAATGCCCCCTCCTTTTTTTTAGTTCAGTTTTGCGGCTGGTTTATAGACTATTCAAACTCTTCACTTATAACGGCCAGACTAGCATACGATGTTGAAATTCACATGTAAAAATTTTAAGCTTAATTTTATTTATAATTATGAAAGTAGGCTTTTCCATATATATATTTATAACCTATTAGTAATCAATTTCTAAAAGTAATGTTAAATAGCTAATTTAGTAATCAGCTAACTTGAAGATGGTGTATAGACTGCTTTCCTTCATACATCTTACCTTGCCAAACAAATGGGCCCACAACCAGGGCAGACTCTCATCTTGACCTCCAGGGGGCGCCACGCAGTCTTCCCCAGTCATGACGCATGGTTAATCCCAAAAAACAAATAAAAATTAAATAAAATAAAAAACTAAAACTAAAAGAGAACCAAAAAAAAAAAAAAATTGGATAAAAACACAATTAAAAAAAAAAAAAAGATGCTTTCCAAGGCGCTGCTGGATGCCTACCTGTGAGAGCAGGAGCCCAAGAGACCTCCACCGCCTGCAGGCCAGCTCCGCCTGCCCGCGGGGCTCTGTCCCCCGCCCGGGACTCGGGAGCCCGCGGCTCCGCCTGGCCTGTGACAGAGGGAACGACGTCCAGTTCTCCGTTAGCCGCTTTCCAAAGTCATTCAATGTCCACACCTCCCCAGGGCCTCACCTCCCAGTGGTCGCCAGGGTGGACTGGTCCTGCTCCTGCGCTGCATGGGGGGTGAGGCCGCAGCAGAGGAGCCGCAGGAGGGCGTGAAAGGCCCGTCTGGCCAGGCCCGGCCGCCCCTGGGTGGTGGCCGCGGGAGGGGCTTCGGAGCTGCCATCTTGGGGGGGCCTGGCAGGGGCCGCCCCCGCCGACTGCGTGGCCGGAGAGATGCCCACGCGACCGCCACAGCCGCCAATGCCTCCGCCGCCAACGCCTCCGCCTCCGCCGCCAACGCCTCCGCCGCCAATGCCTCCGCCGCCAACGCCTCCGCCTCCGCCGCCAACGCCTCCGCCGCCAACGCCTCCGCCATCAACGCCTCCACCGCCAAGCCTCCGAAAACAGCCACTTGCTGACCTGATGAGCTCAGGGAAGGCCTGAGTGGCAGTCTTGCAGACTCAGAGACCTGAAGTTACCACAAAGGATGGTTTTAAAATTAAATATCTTACTTCCAACAGGTTATAGTGGGCAGTCATTTTCTAGGCCAATGTTTCACAGACAAAGATCAGCTTTGATCTTTACTGAGCACATCTGCCTTCCCATCTCTAAGATAACCTATCTGTGAGATGTCTGAGTGACTTGTAACTTCCCTTTTCTCTGGAGCCCCTGGGGTGCAATCCGATGTGGTGGGCGCCAGAATAGATGCCTCAAATTCCTTCGTTATCATGTTAATTGTTCCTGCACTCACCTAAGTAAGCCTCCATAGTTTTACTCTTTATCCAATCCCAGGGCTTTCCCACAGGCTTGCTTTCTCCCGCCTCCTTACTCCATCACCAATGAATATTCATGTCACCCACCTATGTCCCTCCTTTGATTTCTATGTATAAATACAGAAATGTAACCCGCCATTCTTCGGAGCATTATCTCAATCCATTGAGGTTCTGCTTCCCGGCAATTGTCGACAGTTTGGCTCAAATAAACTCACAAAAATTCCTTTACAGGTTTCAATGGTTTTTTTCGTTAACAGTAACAATACTATAGTAAACTTGTATTGCATCAACTTAAGAATAACATAAAGTGAGAAATCAGTAGACTTTTGATATTAAGAAAACATGTTAATGCCTCATTCAAGAAAGATGATTTTCAAAACTAAACTATTCCTCGTTTTAGATCTAATTAAATTTAATATTTTCATTATCAAAGTTCATGCTAAAATGCCCCCTCCTTTTTTTTAGTTCAGTTTTGCGGCTGGTTTATAGACTATTCAAACTCTTCACTTATAACGGCCAGACTAGCATACGATGTTGAAATTCACATGTAAAAATTTTAAGCTTAATTTTATTTATAATTATGAAAGTAGGCTTTTCCATATATATATTTATAACCTATTAGTAATCAATTTCTAAAAGTAATGTTAAATAGCTAATTTAGTAATCAGCTAACTTGAAGATGGTGTATAGACTGCTTTCCTTCATACATCTTACCTTGCCAAACAAATGGGCCCACAACGAGGGCAGACTCTCATCTTGACCTCCAGGGGGCGCCACGCAGTCTTCCCCAGTCATGACGCATGGTTAATCCCAAAAAACAAATAAAAATTAAATAAAATAAAAAACTAAAACTAAAAGAGAACCAAAAAAAAAAAAAAATTGGATAAAAACACAATTAAAAAAAAAAAAAAGATGCTTTCCAAGGCGCTGCTGGATGCCTACCTGTGAGAGCAGGAGCCCAAGAGACCTCCACCGCCTGCAGGCCAGCTCCGCCTGCCCGCGGGGCTCTGTCCCCCGCCCGGGACTCGGGAGCCCGCGGCTCCGCCTGGCCTGTGACAGAGGGAACGACGTCCAGTTCTCCGTTAGCCGCTTTCCAAAGTCATTCAATGTCCACACCTCCCCAGGGCCTCACCTCCCAGTGGTCGCCAGGGTGGACTGGTCCTGCTCCTGCGCTGCATGGGGGGTGAGGCCGCAGCAGAGGAGCCGCAGGAGGGCGTGAAAGGCCCGTCTGGCCAGGCCCGGCCGCCCCTGGGTGGTGGCCGCGGGAGGGGCTTCGGAGCTGCCATCTTGGGGGGGCCTGGCAGGGGCCGCCCCCGCCGCCTGCGCGGCCAGTGAGACGCCCACGCGACCGCCACAGCCGCCAACGCCTCCGCCGCCAACGCCTCCGCCTCCGCCGCCAACGCCTCCGCCGCCAATGCCTCCGCCGCCAACGCCTCCGCCTCCGCCGCCAACGCCTCCGCCGTCAACACCTCCACCGCCAATGCCTCCACCGCCAAGCCTCCGAAAACAGCCACTTGCTGACCTGATGAGCTCAGGGAAGGCCTGAGTGGCAGTCTTGCAGACTCAGAGACCTGAAGTTACCACAAAGGATGGTTTTAAAATTAAATATCTTACTTCCAACAGGTTATAGTGGGCAGTCATTTTCTAGGCCAATGTTTCACAGACAAAGATCAGCTTTGATCTTTACTGAGCACATCTGCCTTCCCATCTCTAAGATAACCTATCTGTGAGATGTCTGAGTGACTTGTAACTTCCCTTTTCTCTGGAGCCCCTGGGGTGCAACCCGATGTGGTGGGCGCCAGAATAGATGCCTCAAATTCCTTCGTTATCATGTTAATTGTTCCTGCACTCACCTAAGTAAGCCTCCATAGTTTTACTCTTTATCCAATCCCAGGGCTTTCCCACAGGCTTGCTTTCTCCCGCCTCCTTACTCCATCACCAATGAATATTCATGTCACCCACCTATGTCCCTCCTTTGATTTCTATGTATAAATACAGAAATGTAACCCGCCATTCTTCGGAGCATTATCTCAATCCATTGAGGTTCTGCTTCCCGGCAATTGTCGACAGTTTGGCTCAAATAAACTCACAAAAATTCCTTTACAGGTTTCAATGGTTTTTTTCGTTAACAGTAACAATACTATAGTAAACTTGTATTGCATCAACTTAAGAATAACATAAAGTGAGAAATCAGTAGACTTTTGATATTAAGAAAACATGTTAATGCCTCATTCAAGAAAGATGATTTTCAAAACTAAACTATTCCTCGTTTTAGATCTAATTAAATTTAATATTTTCATTATCAAAGTTCATGCTAAAATGCCCCCTCCTTTTTTTTAGTTCAGTTTTGCGGCTGGTTTATAGACTATTCAAACTCTTCACTTATAACGGCCAGACTAGCATACGATGTTGAAATTCACATGTAAAAATTTTAAGCTTAATTTTATTTATAATTATGAAAGTAGGCTTTTCCATATATATATTTATAACCTATTAGTAATCAATTTCTAAAAGTAATGTTAAATAGCTAATTTAGTAATCAGCTAACTTGAAGATGGTGTATAGACTGCTTTCCTTCATACATCTTACCTTGCCAAACAAATGGGCCCACAACCAGGGCAGACTCTCATCTTGACCTCCAGGGGGCGCCACGCAGTCTTCCCCAGTCATGACGCATGGTTAATCCCAAAAAACAAATAAAAATTAAATAAAATAAAAAACTAAAACTAAAAGAGAACCAAAAAAAAAAAAAAATTGGATAAAAACACAATTAAAAAAAAAAAAAAGATGCTTTCCAAGGCGCTGCTGGATGCCTACCTGTGAGAGCAGGAGCCCAAGAGACCTCCACCGCCTGCAGGCCAGCTCCGCCTGCCCGCGGGGCTCTGTCCCCCGCCCGGGACTCGGGAGCCCGCGGCTCCGCCTGGCCTGTGACAGAGGGAACGACGTCCAGTTCTCCGTTAGCCGCTTTCCAAAGTCATTCAATGTCCACACCTCCCCAGGGCCTCACCTCCCAGTGGTCGCCAGGGTGGACTGGTCCTGCTCCTGCGCTGCATGGGGGGTGAGGCCGCAGCAGAGGAGCCGCAGGAGGGCGTGAAAGGCCCGTCTGGCCAGGCCCGGCCGCCCCTGGGTGGTGGCCGCGGGAGGGGCTTCGGAGCTGCCATCTTGGGGGGGCCTGGCAGGGGCCGCCCCCGCCGACTGCGTGGCCGGAGAGATGCCCACGCGACCGCCACAGCCGCCAATGCCTCCGCCGCCAACGCCTCCGCCTCCGCCGCCAACGCCTCCGCCGCCAATGCCTCCGCCGCCAACGCCTCCGCCTCCGCCGCCAACGCCTCCGCCGCCAACGCCTCCGCCATCAACGCCTCCACCGCCAAGCCTCCGAAAACAGCCACTTGCTGACCTGATGAGCTCAGGGAAGGCCTGAGTGGCAGTCTTGCAGACTCAGAGACCTGAAGTTACCACAAAGGATGGTTTTAAAATTAAATATCTTACTTCCAACAGGTTATAGTGGGCAGTCATTTTCTAGGCCAATGTTTCACAGACAAAGATCAGCTTTGATCTTTACTGAGCACATCTGCCTTCCCATCTCTAAGATAACCTATCTGTGAGATGTCTGAGTGACTTGTAACTTCCCTTTTCTCTGGAGCCCCTGGGGTGCAACCCGATGTGGTGGGCGCCAGAATAGATGCCTCAAATTCCTTCGTTATCATCTTAATTGTTCCTGCACTCACCTAAGTAAGCCTCCATAGTTTTACTCTTTATCCAATCCCAGGGCTTTCCCACAGGCTTGCTTTCTCCCGCCTCCTTACTCCATCACCAATGAATATTCATGTCACCCACCTATGTCCCTCCTTTGATTTCTATGTATAAATACAGAAATGTAACCCGCCATTCTTCGGAGCATTATCTCAATCCATTGAGGTTCTGCTTCCCGGCAATTGTCGACAGTTTGGCTCAAATAAACTCACAAAAATTCCTTTACAGGTTTCAATGGTTTTTTTCGTTAACAGTAACAATACTATAGTAAACTTGTATTGCATCAACTTAAGAATAACATAAAGTGAGAAATCAGTAGACTTTTGATATTAAGAAAACATGTTAATGCCTCATTCAAGAAAGATGATTTTCAAAACTAAACTATTCCTCGTTTTAGATCTAATTAAATTTAATATTTTCATTATCAAAGTTCATGCTAAAATGCCCCCTCCTTTTTTTTAGTTCAGTTTTGCGGCTGGTTTATAGACTATTCAAACTCTTCACTTATAACGGCCAGACTAGCATACGATGTTGAAATTCACATGTAAAAATTTTAAGCTTAATTTTATTTATAATTATGAAAGTAGGCTTTTCCATATATATATTTATAACCTATTAGTAATCAATTTCTAAAAGTAATGTTAAATAGCTAATTTGGTAATCAGCTAACTTGAAGATGGTGTATAGACTGCTTTCCTTCATACATCTTACCTTGCCAAACAAATGGGCCCACAACGAGGGCAGACTCTCATCTTGACCTCCAGGGGGCGCCACGCAGTCTTCCCCAGTCATGACGCATGGTTAATCCCAAAAAACAAATAAAAATTAAATAAAATAAAAAACTAAAACTAAAAGAGAACCAAAAAAAAAAAAATTGGATAAAAACAAAATTAAAAAAAAAAAAAAGATGCTTTCCAAGGCGCTGCTGGATACCTACCTGTGAGAGCCGGAGCCCAAGAGACCTCCACCGCCTGCAGGCCAGCTCCGCCCGCCCGCGGGGCTCCGTCCCCCGCCCGGGACTCAGGAGCCCGCGGCTCCGCCTGGCCTGTGACAGAGGGAACGACGTCCAGTTCTCTGTTAGCCGCTTTCCAAAGTCATTCAATGTCCACACCTCCCCGGGGCCTCACCTCCCAGTGGTCTCCGGGGTGGAGTGGTCCTGCTCCTGCGCTGCATGGGGGGTGAGGCCGCAGCAGAGGAGCCGCAGGAGGGCGTGAAAGGCCCGTCTGGCCAGGCCCGGCCGCCCCTGGGTGGTGGCCGCGGGAGGGGCTTCGGAGCTGCCATCTTGGGGGGGCCTGGCAGGGGCCGCCCCCGCCGCCTGCGCGGCCAGTGAGACGCCCACGCGACCGCCACAGCCGCCAACGCCTCCGCCGCCAATGCCTCCGCCGCCAACGCCTCCGCTGCCAACGCCTCCACCGCCAACGCCTCCTCCGCCAATGCCTCCGCCGTCAACACCTCCACCGCCAATGCCTCTGCTGCCAACGCCTCCGCCGTCAACGCCTCCACCGCCAAGCCTCCGAAAACAGCCACTTGCTGACCTGATGAGCTCAGGGAAGGCCTGCGTGGCAGTCTTGCAGACTCAGAGACCTGAAGTAACCACAAAGATGGTTTTAAAATTAAATATCTTACTTCCAACAGGTTATAGTGGGCAGTCATTTTCTAGGCCAATGTTTCACAGACAAAGATCAGCTTTGATCTTTACTGAGCACATCTGCCTTCCCGCCTCTAAGATAACCTATCTGTGAGATGTCTGAGTAACTTGTAACTTCCCTTTTCTCTGGAGCCCCTGGGGTGCAACCCGATGTGGTGGGCGCCAGAATAGATGCCTCAAATTCCTTCGTTATCATGTTAATTGTTCCTGCACTCACCTAAGTAAGCCTCCATAGTTTTACTCTTTATCCAATCCCAGGGCTTTCCCACAGGCTTGCTTTCTCCCGCCTCCTTACTCCATCACCAATGAATATTCATGTCACCCACCTATGTCCCTCCTTTGATTTCTATGTATAAATACAGAAATGTAACCCGCCATTCTTTGGAGCATTATCTCAATCCATTGAGGTTCTGCTTCCCGGCAATTGTCGACAGTTTGGCTCAAATAAACTCACAAAAATTCCTTTACAGGTTTCAATGGTTTTTTTCGTTAACAGTAACAATACTATAGTAAACTTGTATTGCATCAACTTAAGAATAACATAAAGTGAGAAATCAGTAGACTTTTGATATTAAGAAAACATGTTAATGCCTCATTCAAGAAAGATGATTTTCAAAACTAAACTATTCCTCGTTTTAGATCTAATTAAATTTAATATTTTCATTATCAAAGTTCATGCTAAAATGCCCCCCTCCTTTTTTTTAGTTCAGTTTTGCGGCTGGTTTATAGACTATTCAAACTCTTCACTTATAACGGCCAGACTAGCATACGATGTTGAAATTCACATGTAAAAATTTTAAGCTTAATTTTATTTATAATTATGAAAGTAGGCTTTTCCATATATCGTATTTGCCGGCGTATAAGACGACTTTATGGCCCTGAAAAATATGCCTCCAAGTGGGGGGTAGTCTTATACGGCGAGTATATAACAAACTCTGTATTTTGTAGTGGAAATGTTAGGGGGTCGTCTTATACACCCAGTCTCTTATACGCAGGCAAATACGTATTTTTCAGGGCCAGAAAATCGTCTTATACGCGGGCAAATACGGTGTATATTTATAACCTATTAGTAATCAATTTCTAAAAGTAATGTTAAATAGCTAATTTAGTAATCAGCTAACTTGAAGATGGTGTATAGACTGCTTTCCTTCATACATCTTACCTTGCCAAACAAATGGGCTCACAACGAGGGCAGACTCTCATCTTGACCTCCAGGGGCCTCCACGCAGTCTTCCCCAGTGATGACGCATGGTTAATCCCAAAAAACAAATAAAAATTAAATAAAATAAAAAACTAAAACTAAAAGAGAACCAAAAAAAAAAAATTGGATAAAAACACAATTAAAAAAAAAAAAAGATGCTTTCCAAGGCGCTGCTGGATGCCTACCTGTGAGAGCAGGAGCCCAAGAGACCTCCACCGCCTGCAGGCCAGCTCCGCCCGCCCGCGGGGCTCCGTCCCCCGCCCGGGACTCGGGAGCCCGCGGCTCCGCCTGGCCTGTGACAGAGGGAACGACGTCCAGTTCTCTGTTAGCCGCTTTCCAAAGTCATTCAATGTCCACACCTCCCCAGGGCCTCACCTCTCAGTGGTCGCCGGGGTGGACTCGTCCTGCTCCTGCGCTGCACGGGGGGGTGAGGCCGCAGCAGAGGAGCCGCAGGAGGGCGTGAAAGGCCCGTCTGGCCAGGCCCGGCCGCCCCCGGGTGGTGGCCGCGGGAGGGGCTGCGGAGCTGCCGTCTTGGGGGGGCCTGGCAGGGGCCGCCCCCGCCGCCTGCGCGGCCGGAGAGACGCCCACGCGACCGCCTCCGCCGCCAACGCCTCCACCGCCAACGCCTCCGCCACCAACGCCTCCGCCTCCGCCGCCAACGCCTCCGCCGCCAACGCCTCCGCCGCCAACGCCTCCGCCTCCGCCTCCGCCGCCGCCGCTCGTGCGGGGAGCGGGGCCGCCCCCCGGGGGCAGCAGGTCGGGGCCGCGGGGCGCTGGCGGGCACAGGGACTCCAGGGAGGGCGGGGAGGAGGGCACCGTCTCCAGGCTGGGTGGGGGCGCTCTGGCCCTGCCCACCCCCCGGCCGAGCGAGGGCACCGAGGGCTCCGGAGAAACCCCCTCCGAGGGCCGGGACGCCTCTCCGCCGGAGGGCGGGGCGGCCCCGGTGTCCGGGGGCCGGTAGGGCCTCACCCGGACGGTGCGGCCCGGCATCCTACCTACGGCCATCCTCTCGGCCGCCAGCCTGAGGATGCCGTAGGTGCCCATGGCGCGGTCGAAGCGCCTTTTGGACACCGAGTCCCGCACCGCCGCCTCGGAGAAGCCCAGGCCCTCCATCTGGTCCACCAGCTCGGGGTCCAGGTCCCCCCAGGGCGGCTCGCTGTAGGGCTGCAGGCCCTCCTGGTCTCCCAGGTTCAGCCAGGGCATCCTCATGGCTTCCTCCAGGGTGGGCCGCTGCTCCGGGTCCACCGTGAGCAGCTTCTGGAGGAAGCTCCGGCCCGGCCCGCTCATAAAGAGGGGGGGCTTGTACCGCCCGGCCAGAATCCGGTCCCGGATGCGCCCATAGGTGTCCCCCGGGAAGGGCACGCACCCGGTCATACACTTGTAGAGCGATGCTCCCAACGCCCACACGTCAGCCTTGCACCCATCATAGGGCTCACGCCGCAGGACCTCGGGCGCCATGTAGTAGAGGGTCCCGCAGAAGGTGTTCAGCTTCTCGTCCTCTAGTTTGTGGCTAAATCCGAAGTCGGCCAGCTTCGCTGTCAAATCGGCCTCTAACAGAATGTTCTCCGGCTTCACGTCCCGGTGTGCGAAGCCCCTCTGGTGGCAGTAGTGAAGGGCCGAGACCACCTGGCGGAACACCTCGCGGGCCTGCCGCTCGGTGAGGCGCCCGCGCCTGTCTAGGTGCGCCTGGAGGTCCCCGCCCCGCACGTGCTCCAGCACGAGATGTATATGGTGCTGGGTCAGGATGACCTCCAGGAGGCGGGTCACGTTGGGGTGGCGCAGGGTGCGCACACACCTCACCTCCCTATAACATTTTCTGCCTCCACTTCGATTGATACTTTTTACCACCACCTCCATGCCCGTGAGAACGTGTCGCGCCAAGCGGACCTTGGCGCAGGATCCCTCCCCTATTGATTTTCCCAGTACATAGTCTCCTATATAGCGCTCCTGCTTCTCCATGGTGGGCCTGCTAGCAGACGCCTGTGCCATGGTTAAAGCCAAAAAAATTCTAATCCTTATTTATAGGAGTGGTTTGCAATTCCATCACACTGGCACTTTATGAGGTCAGAGCTACAAGTGGACCAATCCCGGCTGGGGATGAACCATAGTGGTTTTTCTCACTTTTTGGTCTCATGGCCCTTAAACTCTGTGAAATACAAAAAGACACACGCTTTTATTTGGGATATTATGTTGTTATTTATTTTACTAGAAATAAATATTTGGGATATTATGTTGATATTTATTTTACTAGAAATAAAAATTATGTATGGGCTCATACACACACACACACACAAAAGAAAAGTCTGACTTATTCTCATGCTCCAGTTCTCAGTTCAAATATCTCCTGCTTAGTTCTCAGTTCAGATACCCCTGATCCATCCATCCATTCCTACCTACCTCACTCAGGCCATCACGTTTGTCATCTTCATAGCACCGACCACAGTGGGGCTGATTCTTGTTTACTGTCTGTCTTTCCCAGGAAGGAAGGAGCATGGCTATAGTGTTCCCTGAGTCTAGCACAGTGAGTGGCAACAAAGTGTCTAATAAATCTTTGTTCACTGGATTAACAAGAGTTTGTGGTAACAAAATATGGCCAACTACTTAATTAAAGTGATTCATAAAATGTCTTAAAAAATAGTCATGTTCTGTCTTCACGCAGCTTTTGGGGCAGATAAGATTGGACCGGGGAGGGCTGAGGTCTACGTGTCTAGGTACGTGGTGGCTCAGTGAGGCTGAGGAAAAGCCAGCTGGTAGGAGCCTGGCTGTAAAGGTTAAAGAAGGTGATTGGTCCTTCCACTGGGACTTGCTAATGACGAAATAAATTTGGACCTGCAGTAAGGCTGCAAGGTATGTTTACATTTTGAATACCCATTTCCAGGTGACACAAAAGACTTCTCGGGATGAAAGAATGTCTACAGAGGTACAAAGGGTGGGGTAATATGTTGGGGCAAGTTCTACCCTTTATGGAGGCAGAGAGGGAGCAGGCAGGCTTGAGGACACTTTGGGGGAGCCTCTGGCATACTCTATTTCAAACTAATCTAAGAAAAATCCCTCCTTTCAGTACACTGAGTGTTTTAATCACACGTATGTTATTCTAGTAATCATTTTCCTTTAATAGTTCCCAAAGTCTCAGCTTTGTGTGAAGGGAATCTTTAGAGGGATTAGCCTGTGAGCTTCTCCCTCTAGAACACCTTTGTTTGCTCACTTTTACCTTGCTGCTGTGCTACTTGGCTCCTAAACATCATAGTCTTTGCTGCTGAGCTGATTGGGACCCAAATGGGGGACTTTTCCTCAATTCTAAGCAGATGTTTACAAGTTACAGTCAGAGATTACAATAAACTCAGGAAGGAAAAGAGAGAAACTTTCAAAGAAAGTTGCCAGTGTAAGAGTTAACTATATCTATTTGTAAAAATTGTATTAATAATTACCTAAGACATAATACCAATAGAATATAATATTTTCTTAGCATAATCTCTTTCAGCAAGGCAAATACAGACTCAAAGATGAGACATTTAATGTAAAACTGTCAAGGGAAAAGTCAAGCTCAAAAACAGAAACAGGCAATCCTTTTTTTCAATATGCTACATCAATTATATGTGTCTAATTGTGCCCAAATGAGCATACAGTTTTTTTTATGTTTTTTTTTTTTTTACTTTCTTTTGTTTGCGTGTTTTTTTTTTTCCCATTTACCTCCTCCTCTTCACCTTCACCCCTCCTCAGCGTTCACCACACCATTGTCTGACCATGGGCTATGCATCTATGCATATAAGTTCTCCAGTTAATCTCTCCCCTCCCAACCCCAACCCCCTCCTTCCCTGTGAAATTCATCGGTGTTTTCATGGTTCTACGTCTCTGGATCTGTTTTGTTCTTCAGCCTTTTTTGTTCATTGGATTCCACATATGAGTGAAATCATGTGATACTTATCTTCCTCTGACTTGCTTTGCTTATAATACTCTCCATGTCCATCGATGTTGTTTGCAAAGGGTAATAGTTCCTTCTTTTTTTACAGCAGGGTATTATTCTACGGTGTAAATGTACCACAGGTTTTTTATCCACTCACCTGCTCTTTGGCACTTGGACTGTTTCCAGATCTTAGCTATTGTAAATTGTGCTGCTTTGAAAATAGGGATCCATATATTTTTTTCTGATTGGTGTTTTGGGTTTCTTGGGATATATTCCTAGAAGTGGGATCACTGGGTCAGATGGACTTTGTCTCCAGACAGAGCCCAGCTCTCCACCAACTTGGCCACTTAGACAGTTGAACTACAGCCCCATACACTGAATACCACAACCAAGTCCTAAAACAGCAAGGGCAGCCCCTTCCTGACTGGTCCTGCCCTCCTCGGTCCTCTGGCAGCTGCTGGCCTTGCCTTCTGGCCCCTGAGCCCTCCGTGTGGTCTCACCTCTCCCAGGCAAGCCCCTGGCCCCGCTCAGGCAGCTTCCTCTCCCGGGCTGGGCTCAGCCCTGCTCTCTCCTGGGCAGTGCAGTCTGCCCCTGCTGCCTCCCACTGTGGGGCCTGTAAGGAAGGCGATGAAGCTTCAAGGTTGCAAAGAGAGTTAGGAGGGGTGTACAATAAGTGTGAGGTGTAAAATAGTAATGCTGACATAAAGTAAAAACACGGCTCTGTGGGAATAGGGGAAAGGAGCTGAAAATGCTGCCGCTGGGTCAGAGCAAGGTCCAGGACAGTTTTTCTGCGAATCACTTTCTCTAGTTTCCAAGAGAAACAATGGTCAGGGAGGCCGGATACTATAACTTGAAAGAGTATTAACAGCAGTATCCAGGTTTTCAGGGAGTTGAGTTTTTTGCCCTGTTTGTGGGTCAATTTTAGAATGTGCTACAGCAACTCACCATCCATTTCTTTCATTTGGTATAACTTCATGTATGCAATTGCAACAATACCTCTGCTGTTTCATTCTCTTTCTAGCTTCACAGAAAGATAGTCTTAAACCTCTGGATAATCCTACATTCCAGTTACTTTTTTTAAAACAAAGCCGTGTGTGTGTGTGTGTGTGTGTGTGTGTGTGTGTGTGTGTTGCATTGCAGGAGAAAAGGTAAGATGGAAAGAAAATTAGGATAAATGTGAACCCAAAACATTTTTACTTGATTTTTTTTTAATTGGGCTTTAGGGGAAAGGTATTATACTCAAGGATAAAACCTGCACTCACAAAATTGATCTTCATGGAGGGAGTCATTTACCTTCCATCCTCTGCCTCCATTCAGAGGGTGTCAGGAAGGTAGGAGGAGCCATGTGTACACATGCGCACCCGGAGGGAAGAGGCTCCTGAGCTCGCCCTCTGACTGCAGGCAGAACCTGGCTTCTCCTGCTTTATCCTCTACTGCTGTGCACCATACCCCCTTGTGCCTGGGGCCAGGCACACGAAACTATGAATAAACCAATAATTGGCTCAGTCTTCACAGTGCGAGACAAATGTTTTTCATGAACATTAAATTCCTTTTATTTATTTATTATTATTATTTAATTTGAGAGAAAATTAACCTCATTTCTGGCATTAATTTTCACTTGTCTTCCTCCAGGCAGCATGAATTGTTTATTTCTCTGAGGCAGAAACGCACAACTCTTTTATTTGTCTGTTTTGCAAACTCTGTACATTTCCCAGGGAAAGCTTTGCCGTCTTTCCCACTCGCTTGTACACACCCCGGCGGGTAATTCAACCCTGTGGCAGCTCCACGCCACTGTCTGTTTCTTGCTCTCCAGGCGGCCTTTCCTTTGCATCTCCTGCAGCGGCCCCACAATCTGAGCCTGGCATACAGTGGTGCTCACTGAGTGCTTACTGAATAATTGAGAGCTCCTTGGAATGTTAAGATTGATTTTTCTATCAGTGTTTGAAATTTCATACAGTAAGCTGGAAATAAGACATGCTGACAAAATTTCTTCCTAAAAAAATCATATATAATATATAATATTTTTCCCTCCCTTACCAAGTAAGCTCTCACCACACTAGCCTTCATGCCAATCCTCAACTGTGCCAAACTTAACTTTTTGTGTCTGGACCAATGCATTAAAAGAAATAATTGCTTTCAATTTATTTTGCATTTAAATGAACACAGTTGACAAATACTGAAATATCTCTTGAAAGATGGGATACGTTTTAAGAGGTGCTTTCACAGCCCTGAAAAGCTTCACTGTATCATTTTTCCAGAACCATCCCCAATGTCCACTGTGTCTTTTTCCAGAAAGTATCCTGGTATTCACTGTCTTTTCCCAGAAACTGTCCCAGTTTGGATTTTATGAAAGGCAAGATCTACGAAAACTTTATGAAAGTGAGGAGTTTGAACAGAAACTATGAAGTTTTTTTTTTTTTAAATCAATAACTTGGACTGGGCAAGTAATGTTTTCAGAATGAGGAAGAAAATGAGAACCAGAATTATTATTACAATAGCTGGAAAGGAAAGAGAAAATAAATGGAGTTGAGATACACCAGAATGTTTCTGGAGCACTTGCCTTGTGGTTTTCCCTTTAACAGGTGATTGACAAAAGGAGATACATGAAGAGTTCCTCTGTCGCTAAGAATATGTTAAATCATTTGGGAGAGAAGACTTGCATACAAGTCCGTGCTCACCCACCTCCAAGATTTTGTTGTAAAGAGTTTTCAGCCTCACTCTCAGCTAATAAACTTGTTTCCTATTTCTCAGGGGGGAAAAAAGTCATCACAAAGGAATTTCCTATACTTCCTACCCGCTGCTCATGTCTATAAACATCTCAGGATCCATATATCTCCAGCTCCTTTCCTCAGATCCCAGAGAAAAGATGATTTTTCTATCCAAGGTAAATGCTTTGCCCCAAAATCATGCCCTTCCACTGGCAGGCACTTGCTCCATCAATTACCACCCTCTCCCAGAATCTTCAACCTCCCTCTTCACTACAGTTTTCCTCTCACTACATGAGCATATGCTCACATCACAAAACAAAATAGAACAATGATAACAAAACAAAAAACTTCTCCCTTGATCTTATGTCAGCTGATGTCTACCCTGGGTATACTGAATTCCCTAAGATCTCTGAAAAGGAAAATCCTGACACCTCTGGTCCAACTCAGGTCAAGGCAATAAAATCCTTAAGTAGGGTGGTCCAAGCATTGGTATTTTTAAACAATATTTTAATAAGTTTTTATGGATTTTAGAAAGAGATGAAGGGAGAGAGGGGGACGCCAATCAGCTGCTTCCCAGACGCTCCGACTGGTAATTGAACTGGTTGGCTCACAGGACGAAGCTCAACCAACTGAGCCACATCAGCCAGGGACCAAGTATTGCTATTTTTAAAAACTACTTTGCTGTTCCGAAACCCTTTTGTTTGACTCAGTGGATAGAGCATTGGCCTGAGGACTGAAAGGTCCCAGGTTTGATTCCAGTCAAGGGTATGTACCCTGGTTATGGGCACATCCCCAGTAGGCATTGTGCAAGAGGCAGCTGGTCAATGTTTCTCTCTCATCTATGTTTCTAACTGTCCCTCTCTCTTCCTCTCTGTAAAAAATCAATAAAATATATTTTTAGAAAGTACAAAAAACTACTTTGCTGATTTTAATACATAACCAGAATTGTAAAATATTGACCTACATAATTATATTTCTCCTCTTCCCTTAACATTCAATCTTCTATAACTACTTCTATTATATTTCAAAGCATTCATAAATATAATATCTACTAGGGGCCCAGTGCACAAATTTGTGCACCTTGAAAGGAACTTGGGCCACGAGGCTGCAGTAGGTTCAGGAGTGGGTCTCAGTCCATCCTCAGCACCCCCCCATCCCTCCTGCCACAGCCCCTGGTCCCCTTTCTGTGGCATCCCCCCCCCTGCCAGCAGCCCCTTCCTTATGCTGCTCCTCCCACGTGCTGATAGTGCCGGCCCAGCCCTGTTCACACAAACCCGCTGATAGTGTGGAGCAGAGTGATTGGGCTGGCACCAGCAGGCGGTGTGAGTGGTGGCTGTGGCCCCAATCGCCCCTTGGGAGCATTGGGAAGTGGAGAAGCTCTCAGGGGTGATCAGGGCCTGCAGCCAAGACCAAGGGCCCACTCCAGCACCAGCTATGGGTGTGAGCAAGGCCAGTTCTGCCAACAGGTGTGAGAGTCAGGCAGGACTGCAGCACCTGGAAGCAAAGAATTTTCAGTGACCACCAGAGACTCTTCCCAATGACAGCTACTGGCGCCCCACCTTGTTCTGGGGCCCCTACTCACCTGCTCCACCATCCTGCTGAGGCCCACACCCTCCATGTTCCACACACACCCCCTGGTGGTCATCGTATGTCATCATGACCAATTCAGTTTTTCAGGTCTATTTGCATATTAGCCTTTTTTATATATAGGATTGGAGAGTAAAGATATATTTAGATTACGGAATTATCAGCAATTGGTAAAATATTGGATACACTGGTGTTAAAAACTGATGTTTAAACCATTGGTGCCATTTGTCAAGATAAGAAATACTGGAATCTGTAGATTACTTTGGGCAGTATGGAGATTGTAATGATATTAATTCTTCCAATCCATGTACAGGGTATATTTATCCATTTGTTTGTATCTTCCCCCAATTCTCTTTTCAATGTGCTATAGTTTTCCAAGTACACATCTTTTACCTCTTTAGATTTATTCAAAGGTATACTATTTTTTGTTGCAATGGTGACCTTAGGGCATGATAAAAAGTGGAATGTAAAGGTATCAAGGCCTAACTGTAAATTCTCCCTATTTCTCTTTTTCCTTTCCCGGGCTGAGTGTAGATGTGGTTGTGAACTGCCTTTTGCTCCTTGGATGAGGGGCAGTATTTTAAGAATGGAAGAGCAACAGAAGGAAAACTCTCTGAGTCTCTAACACAGTAGAGATGGCATGAAAGAGCAACCCATACTACCAATTAAAGGGCACAAAGTGCCTTTTAAGCTACTGTCCCTTTTAGTCTTTATTCTTAACTATCAAGTATTATTTAATCCCGAAATTAGAGTTTTGTTTTTTAAAATATATTTTACTGATTTTTTACGGAGAGGAAGAGAGAGGGATAGAGTCAGAAATACCGATGAGACAGAAACATTGATCAGATGCCTCCTGCACACCCTACTGGGAATGTACCCACAACCAAGGTACTACATGCTCTTGACTGGAATCAAACCTGGGAACTTTCAGTCCGCAGGCCAACGCTCTATCCACTGAGCCAAACCGGTTTTGGCCAAATTGGAGTTTTAAGGTTTGTTTTGAGGCCATGAAATGGTGAAGTTGTGTATGTAAGCCCTGCTTCACATCTGCAACAGCAGTGAATAATATCAGTGGACATCATTGAGCACTGAACTACAACTCCAGTTCTATTCCCACTCTGTGGGAACCTTTGTCTTATACTAGATCTTTCTGTTTTTGCTCCCTTGTATTTGTATTTCTTCTCCTCTTTATAAAAGTAAACATCAGATAGTAAAAGTAAGGCTATCATCCCGTTTGAGACTTATTCTCTTCAGAGTTCTCTTAACAATATCATTCTCTTTGTAATAGATTATTAAATGCTTCAAAGCTTATATAGAAGATTGCATGGCCCAAAGGCTTGTATACATGATACGTGTCTAACATGGACCCTTACGTTGTTAAATCGCAGCTTTTTCTTTCTGACTGAAGATAGATAGCCAGAGTTTCTTAACAGAGGGAGTAATTTGAGTTTATTTATATTTGTTCTATAGAATCTTTCTTCTCATGGCTTCATTACTTATTCCCAATGTTTTAAGAAATATTAAATTTAAATAAATTTATCATTTTTTATTAGGCAAGGTTATAAGCTATTTTGTATATGTGATCTTAGCATGTCATTCAATTTGATCTGTTCTAGAAACTTCAGAAAAAAAATCTCCTCTGAAAAATGTGGGGTTTTTTTAGCTTGCTTTAAATGAGCATGGTAATAGTTATAGAATCTTCAATCTTGTTCTTAATTGTGATGGTAACAGAGGAAAGTGTTTGTGATTCTAGATCTACTCTTTTCTTATGCAGAAGAAGAGGGTTTTGCCTTTTTTATGAAATATCAATTATAAAATTATGGAGACAAACAAAAAATAGTCACATCTGTTCTACCTGTACATAATTTAAATTCAACTTTGCAATAACTCTGGAAAACTGAGCCTTTTATGTTACCACAATCTTTCACTTCAATTTTCTCTGCTCCTTACTTTTCTTCCCTTAGTAATCTGCAGTATAATTGCAACACACTTGAAAACTCCAGTTATCTGGAACAATATTTCTGTCTGTTCCATTTTGCTTAAATCCTTCTACATATAGTGGGAGGCCAGCAGAGTCACATAAGCCCTGTCACATGCTTTTCTGTTGCTAAGGGAAACACTACAGATGGCAAAACTGACTGTCATGTGTCACATGTTACACATACAAACACATGATGGTTTGAAACAGTTTACACTACTCAAAAGCACTTTGCCTCCAAGTGTTAGGATTTAATATGCCATGTGATTATATGACCTTTAAAATACTGTGCTGAATCCAGTTAAATAAAATGATTTTTCTGCCTTGTTATTATGAAATGCATAATGGCCTTTATGTCTAGACTAATTCTCAATTCAAAGACATTACAAAATATAAGGAATATAAGGTAATGTATAAAAGTATAAGGTCAAGTTTATATTACATTTGAACTTCTAGTTTTTGTATCTCTGCACAGTCTTTGTGAACACTGTGTTTCTCCTGACTCTATTTTAAGTAACTGTGTTTCAGATTTGGGGATCCCACATATCATTTAAAAAATAATATTTAAGATTGAGACATAACCCATGGACACAGACAATAGGATGGTGAAGGCCTGGGGCAGAGGGTGGTGGTGGGCTAGAAGGGGTTAATGGGGGAAAAGGGGAACATATGTAATACTTTCAACAATAAATATTTTTTAAAATTCCAGAAACATATACAGATATAAATATAATTATGTTGATGAATTTATGATAAAATTTATAAACATAAAATATTATCTAGAATTAAACACACACATTATTTTATGGACCAATGATTCTCAGTGCTTGGCTCTGTTTGTATTTTCTTGTTTTCTAAGTAGCTGTCAATCTCTTTGGTGAACAAAATTAACCAGGTTATCTTGGAAAAATCTTAATGTGATTTTCATGCAATAAAAGCTTTGAGTCTCAAGTTGTCTCTGGACAAAGAATTGAAAAGGTGAAGCAATTGCCCAGCTGGTGTGACTCAGTGGTTGCATATAGACTCATGCACTAAGAGAAGTGAAAAGCTCTCAATTAGTTCACCCCGCTCAGTGCATATGCCTGGATTGAGGGCTCAATTCCCAGCAGGACGTGTAGGAGACAGCCAATTAATGATGTTTCTTGTCTATATTCTATCTCTCACACCCTCTCCTCTCTCTCTCTCTCTCTCTCTCTCTCTCTCTCTCTCTCTCTCTCTCTCTTTGAAAATCAACAAAAGCATATTTAATGAGGAAAAAAAGAAAGCTGAAACGATTATTAAACTAAATAAAGTGAGAGTGATGGAACACATTACCTGATTTAATGAGATGTCACTATTTTCACAATGCTATGCAAATATGAATCAATAATGCTATCACAAATAGAATCATCTGAAACTTCTAAATACTTGAGACAAAAAACATTTTGGCTTTTAAGTGGCATTTATCTATATCTATATTTCCTCTGTATTCTCCATTTCTGTGATGAAGTTTAAAGAAGATGGATTTAACTCAGAAATGGGGATTTGAATTCCTTCCAACTCACTGATGGCAATATGATATTGACCTTGATTAACCTGAGTCTCAGTTTCCTTGCATGTAAAACAAGAAGAACAATAATACATGGGTTTGAAACATTTACATGTAACTATATTTTAAAATCATACATTTTTAGATACCAGCTTACTGTTTTAGGAATTTATCAGAGATAGTGCCCATTCAGAAAAAAAAATGAGGTCAGATAAAACAACAACAAACAAACAAACAAAAAGCAAACAAACAGAAAATAACAATATTAGCTGAGATTTGAAATAAAAATATTACTAATAGCATAATTTACAATATTAACCTAAATGTGCACATTTATTTGGTTCTATATATAATAGAAGGATCTATCTTGCTATATCACAAAAAAGGCATTTAAATTACGGGTATAATAAATGTTTAAATTATTTATTTATGGAATTAAAAATGTCATTAAAAATAAAATGTCATTTATTTATGGAAATGTCATTTTTTAGAGATAAGCTTTTATTTTACTTTGCCTACTCATATATCATTTTCCATTAGAGTGCTTCACTAAAATTAAGAGAAAATTTAATGACATCCATCTTACTAATCAGTATTTGTTTATTTTATCTAATTAAGTTATAAATAATGAGAAAATATATATATTTAAATATTCAATTTAGTTGTGCAGACAGGGAATAATATTTCTAAAATATATAATTTCCTCAGGAGCTCATTCAGCCCTGTCACATGCTGCAAGTATATCAACCGCATTAAGATAAGAACAGTCCTAAACAAGATTGTGAAATGACTTGGTTCAAGATAAAACTTTTAATGGAAATAATAGAGTTATAATTTATATTTTCATGATTTACAGAATATGTCAATGAATCACTGATTTCCTTTTTAGGATTGTTTCCCCTTAAAAATAATTTAGATCATCCTAATTCACTTCTCTTATTTAGCCTCCTTGTTATTTTAACTGATTTATTTACAATGCCACTGAATTTCACTTTTTTCTTGTTTCTCTCAAGGGATACAAAACACAGATTTTAGTTGCAGATGCTAGTTTTAGTTTGCTTAAACTTAGCGTAAACTGTGGAAGTTCAAACATCTTACTTCATTCTCTTTTGGGGAATATTTTTTTTAGACCTTGTTGCTTCTGCCAGTGACCCTGTCTCTTTTGCCTTCCCTGCTCTATCTAGGATTAATTTAATTTATATTTGAAACTTAGTCCCTTAAACAGTTTGCATAAGCAGTCCGTTTGGACACCTAGTTTATGGGCTTCAGTGTGCTATACTGGAGACTTGGGGGGAGTCATTGTTGGGGCAGGTGGTAGCCTTCCGTAGTCCCCTTCCTCCCACACACTCTGTTCCCTCTGGAATCCTCGCCTACCCCCTATCTCTTACCCTTACAGTTTCTTTCTACAGTGCTTAATTATTTTTTCTTCAGTCCCAAAGAGCAAATCATTTCCCTTTGGCTCTTCAATTCTGAAACTCACCAAAAAACTCAGAGACTGGGGCCAGGAATTTATATAAAAAACATCTTGCAGGAAGAATAATCCAATTCCAATCTGAAGCACAATAGATCCTGGGAGAAAACGCACACCCAGAGATACTGAATAATTTGGCAGTGGTTAACTGATACTACTTTTAGTTTTCACTCAGGGTCCGAAGAGAAAAGGCTAGCCCCTTGCATTTATGCTCTAGATGAAGAGAATGCTCTGAGCTCATCAGGGGATTCCTTGCACTAGTCACATCTCCACTCCAATATCAGTGGTGCAGTGTTGGCCATCAACATTTGTTGGCAGCTGCCCGTGCTTAATTATAGAATTGAGAAGGTCCCAGATCTGGCCTGTGTCCAAAATGAGTTAAGTTGCCAATAAATAATTTAGACTTATATATATATATATATATATATATATATATATATATATATGTCTATTTATATATTTAATTTGACTTGGGTTTTTCCTTGACCTTATAACCATTTCCTAATGTTTCTTTTCTTTACCTGGTTAAACTGATCCTTAAAAGAATTAGTTAATAGGCCAATAAAATAAACAGCTAAAATACTTAGCATTATCCTATATAATAAAAGGCTAATATGAAAATTGTTCCCTCAACCAGGAATTTGACCAGGAGTTCGACCAGGGGATGGGGCTGGCCAGCCAACCACCTGCAGCCCCCTCTCTGTGGCTGGCACTGCCCACGGTTGCCCACCCTTGATCGGGGGTGGCTTCAGATGGCCAGTTGCCCACAGCCCCTCCCCCAGGCCAGCCCATCCTGATAGGCCCCACCTGTGCATGAATTTGTGCACTGGACCTCTAGTATAATATAAAATGGAAATTTTTTTTAATGGGGGCAGGTAAGAATACATAATGGGGGTATAAGGACACATATATAATACCTTAATAAAGAAGTTAAAAATAAATAAATTGATTGATGAAACAGGAAAACAAGAAAAGAGAAAAAAATGGCAATTTAAAAAATAAATTTAACTTTTTGTTTAAATTGCATTCAAGCAAATTTTTTTCTGCATTTACAGATTTCCTCATGCCAGTTAAAAACAAAATAAAGTAAAACAATTGGAAAATCAAGAACATCAATATTAATCATTTGATTATAAATCCATCCCCTGTAGTGAAGTGTTTATTTTCTCTCTTCTATTTCCATCAGTACCAAATTTTGTTTTGACCAACTATTTTCCAAAGGTCAGTGTTGTGACTATTCAACTGCACATTTATCTCAACTGGTATATATTCAATGTCTGCTGTGTTGCAGAACTATTCTCTGCAAATAGAAACATAAATAAGTACGAGACATGGTTTTAGACCCCCCAAAAAAGATGAAATGTGCTTAGGAAAATGACACTAAACCACAGGAACAAGTTAGAGAACAAGTTCATAGGCTATTTTTTCTTCTGGCCTCAAAATTTTTGTTGCATCTCTTGTTTTTATAAGGCATTGTGCTTAATATTTGGAATACAATGGTAGAAGCACAGACATGGTCTTTGCTCTCATGAAGGGCAAGGCATATTAAATTAACAACTGCAAGAATAAAGTGTGATTAAAATCATCAGAAGCCCCACAGGGAAAAAAAATCATATGCTATAAGCAATAAAGGAATGTTACCTAGCCTGAGTGTTGAGTAGCATACTCTGAAGAAGTTACATTTAGTGGGTAAGTGCAGGAGGAGTAGGTGGTGAGTAAAGAGAACAGGCCAACACACAGGAAGAAGGATGGAAGAAAGTACTTATTAAGAAGTTTAGGGAATTTGAGGATGACAGTGAGCAGGGGTGAGGGTAGGACAGTAGTGAGAGATCATGATAAAGAACAGGCAGATCCTGCAGGATATTGTAGGCTATATAAAAGATTTTGTATTCTATTCTAATGCAATAGAAATCTATTGACAGGGTTTTAAGCAAGGGAGTAAACACTGTGATCAAATTTGCCTTTTAAGAGAAAATTAATTATAAGTAGTGGAGGGGGCTATTCATAGTCTAGGTCAAGAATGTCAAACTCAAAGGCTAAATAAGCAAGGTTTAAATTTTGATCAAGACATGCTAAATAGCCAAAACCGATTTGGCTCAGTGATAGAACGTTGGTCTGCGGACTGAAAGGTCCCAGGTTCGATTCCGGTCAAGGGCATGTACATTGGTTGTGGGGACATCCCTGGTAGGGGGTGTGCAAGAGGCAGCTGGTCGATGTTTCTCTCTCATCAACGTTTCTAACTCTCTCTTCCTCCTCTCTGTAAAAAATCAATAACAAATATATTTTAAGAAAAGACATGCTAATACAAAGGGCTGAAATAAATGGGTAATCATTAACGTAAAATAATAGAACATTTTAATAAAAATTTATATTTTTCTTGAACATTAACTTACCAGACACTGAATAACTATACAAATTAATAAGCGTAAAGCAAGTAAACCTATTTTTCTTGTTCTGCAAAATTGAAATATTTCCTGTGGCACATACCAACAAGTCTGTACAAGATTAATGAACTGACAATTGACTGGTAAAATATTCACTGCTAGTATTAGTGGAGAGAAATGATGCGCCTGTGGGTAAGGCAAGTAAGGGAAATGAATGCAATATGATTATAGTAATCAGTCATAGCCAACGTTGTAGCTTGCTATTAATAATTGTATATAACAAGAAATTGTAAAAATTAAGTTACAAAATTTATATTAAAACGTTTCTTTGGCCGTTATATTGGCTGGGCTGCAAAAATATTCATTAAGGGCTGCATACAGCCCGCAGGCCACAAGTTTGACATACTTGGTCTAGGTAGTGCAGGATTAAGACATGGTCTGAAATAGTCACAGTGTTGGTAGAGATAAATAAGGAAATTTAGTTGTATTTATAAAGTAGAATTAAGATGATGTAGTTATAGGTTGGATACATACAGAAGGGAAAAGTCTCCCAGATTTCTGGCAGGAGCATGTAGTTAGAATAATTAAAGAATAACTAAAAATTCCAACAATGAAATATTCATGTGAAATGGAGAAACCAGATAAGGTTTATGCTGAGTATGATTCACAAGGAAAAATAAGTTTCAGATGGAGAAGAAAGGGAAGATTGGAAGGTTACTTTACACATAGTGGGTAAGGATAGAGACATCATTGGTGTTGAGGATGGAAATACTTGTTGATAGACATTAACAGAAAATTAGAATTCCTGAATGTTAAGTTCTTGATTTTGTAGGGGAATGGAATAACCATTTATAGTTTGGATAAGGAAATGTTGTATTAGTTATATTCATCTTGAAATGAAACTTAGGATATATGAGAATTGGGATAAACTGGAGACAAATATACTGACTGTAAAACTACAGCTAAATGGAGAAGCAAAGGATAAGGTTTCCAATATAAAAATGGACTAAAGATAAAAGTTGGTAATTCACAAAAAAATTTATAAATGGGCAGTCAACTTATGAAAAAATAACTTTATCAGTAAATAGAGCTGAGAGTTAAAATAAGATTCTATTTTGTCATAATATTAAGAAATACCATAATTCTTAAATTACTAGAGACCTGGTGCACAAAATTCATGCACAGATAGGATCCGTAGGCCTGGCTGGTGATCAGGGACAATCAGGTTCCCCACCTCCCCGCCTCCCTACCTCCTCCCTTGCTCCCTCAGTGTCCTGCTGCCATTGCTGTTACCTGCCATGTTCCACGCTGCCTCCTGGTGGTCAGCACATGTCATAGTGAACAATCAAACTCCTGGTCTCCCAGTCAAACTCCCGAAAGGACACTTTGCATATTAGCCTTTTATATATATAGATAATGTTGATATCTTTTGAAAAGTGACAAAAGAGATACTCATATACTGATGGAAACAGGTTTGGAGTGAAATTTGGCAAGATAATTTAAAAAATTCTGATAAATCATACTATTCAACTATTTCTACCTCGTGGCAGTTATCTCTGGGAAATAAATCCAGAGATTCACACAAACATGTATATACAAAGATGTCCATATAATATAATAATAATAATAATAATAATAATAAATTAGTAATGAAATAAATATGCAAATGTAGAAATTAAATGCATAAATTTTGGTGTATTTGTGAGAAAGTAATACATAAGAGTCATGTTTTCCAAGGAAAGTTAGAATTAAGTACAACAAAATGTGAAGCTTTTTACTAGTTCATAGATGCACCAAAAATTTTAAAAATAATTTAAAAATTTTCTATTTTCTGATTTTTTTAATAGAGAAAGAAATAATAAATTCTACTTTTTAAAAAATCCTCACTCTAGGATCTATTTTATTATTGATTTGAAAGAGAGAGAGAGAAACATTTGTTGCCTCTGGTACATTCCCAGCCCAGGGATCAAACCCTCCACCATGGACGATGCTCCAGCCAACCAAGCCACACTGGCCAGGGCAATAGATTCTGCTTTAAAAAAGCCCACAAAAACAACTATTTCAATAGTTAAGTACAGTAGTATTGAATGAAACTGGTATTAATAAGAGTATAAGTATAAAGATATGAGAATCCTTTTGTGGGGGAAAAATAACAAAATTCAGTGGCTTACTATACTACATTAAGAGAGAACTGGATCAGATTTAGCATCTGTATGATGAGTAAATTGGTAGAGCTATGATAAAAACAGGGATGACTCTTTTGGTAGAAAGGTAAAAAGTCTAGTGTTGGAAATGTTTAAAGAAAACTATTCCATATTCTACTAAATAAGACTCAAATTTAGTGAAAAGGTCAGGTGGGAAAATTTAAGGAAGAAAAGAATACAGAGAAAGAATAGAAGACTCATGACTGGAGCTAAAGTCCAACTAGTCCAAAACTTGTTTTCAACATTTTCAATAATAGAGATGATAGGATTTTTATATAGAGTCAGTAACTAGAATATTAATGTTTTTTACAGCCACATATACACTTACTGGATGAGACTAGAAATTAACTTGTTTAAAACTATTTTGCTTTAGTCTGGGAACTGTGGCTTTAGTGATGTGTAATGCCAGATATAATTTAATTATGTAGGTATTAGAGACAAATCTTGTGATATTTCTGGCATATATATATATATATATATATATATATATATATATCACATTGTGCTTTGGTTACTTATTCAACTGGTTTTATTTTGAAATTAATATCTTATGACTGCACTTTACATGAAGTATATGAAGAATGTTAATGGAAGGCAATTTGTTCTACTGGTTCAATACAGGAAGGCCTCTAAAATCTACTTCTGGAACTTCTCTTCATAACAATTCATTATTCTTTATTGAAATTATTTCTAATCACATATGTGTAAAAGATCCAAGAAGTGTTGGGAATTTTAAGGAAAATTATTTTATTTAAAATTATTTTCAATATAGTGGTATATTATTTATTAGAAAAATAATTATAAAATAAAGGCCTAGTTATCCTCCATTCAAATATAAGGTAGGAACAGTCAGTCTATTGTTCCTGTCCTATTGCAGATTGATAATGAGTTCCCTAATAATAACTATTGAATGAATGTATCTTTTATCATCTCAATAAAAGGTACATATTGTGTGATTTTTTATAGTATGAAAGGCATGATAATAAAATATTATATTCCCACATCAAATTATTAGACTTTTATTCTAAATACATATGTACCTACCACCTAGATATTTTGATTGACTTCTTGCTATACTTACTGATCACATAATTATCTATCCATCCCACTATTCATTTATCAGTCCATCTTATTTTTTAATGCTCTAACAAATAACTTGCATATATCAGTTCTTTCCTCCAATGTTTAAGCATGTATGTCATTATTTTGAGTTTAATATTTTATAGGATTCATTTTTTTTCTCTTGAGCTACAATTTAAATACCATGAAATGCAAAAATGTTAAGTGTATATTCAGTAAGTTTAGGTATATTCACAATACATGTGCTGTGCAAACCCAAATTCCTAGCAAGATACAGAGAATTACTATAACCCCAGGAAGTTACTTTATGCTCCTCTCAATCCACTTCCCCAGAAACACCCACTATTTTATTTTCATTGATTGCTTTTTTATTATATCATTTCATGTAGAACACAAACATTGATTCTTTTGTGTAAGATTTCTTTCACTCAGAAACTGTGTGTTTGAGATTCCATGTTGCTGCCTTCTTTATATTGCTGAGAAGCATTCCACTGCATGAATAAGCCAGTTTCTTTATTGTTTTATTGCTGGTTAGGGAAGTTGTTTCTAGTTTTGAGCTATTATGAATAAGCAACTGTATGTAGTTGTGTTTTTTTGTTTGTTTGTTTGTTTGTTTGTTTGTTTGTTTTTGTGTGTGTGTGTGTACATATGCTTTCATTTCTCTTGGATAAATTTTTGACCACAAGGTGGGTAGGTGTTCCATTATTCATTTCCACCAATGATGTATCAGAGCTCATTTGGGTCCTCATTCTTATTCTCATTTGATGCTGTCAGTCTTTGTAATGTGAGATATTCTGATAGAGGTAGATTTTTTAAATGACCCTTGAATTTCTATGTTTTTCATTTACAGGCTACAGAAAGAGTATTGTATTCTGGTTAGAAAGAATTCCAAAACACATATAATCCTACCAAACAAATTATTCTTTTTCCTCTTTCTTTATGCCTCACCTGCAGGATACCACAGCAGTATTAAACATTTCTTGTTCTGAACATAATAAAGGAGCAGAGGATAAGGAGCTCCAGGTAAGGCTGCCCTTCCTCAGCTTCTAGACTCCATCAGGAGTCAAGAGAGAGCCCAGATGATCTGCATGCTCCAAGTAAGACCATCCATTGCTGGCCTCACCATCTGTATCTATCAAAAGAGGGGGAAGAATGCCTGTGACCACAAGAATATTCCACTGTGGGAACAAATAAGATTAGCAATGTTGGTGTTTATATGGGTGATAATAGGATTCTTAGCATTTCTTCTTCATCTTCTCTACACAACCAATGTATGTTGTTCCCATCTATGTATATAAAGAGCCAGGTTCCATAACAACCAAGGCTCCACTGAACACTGAAATTCAGTGCTGGATTGCCATGGTGACCCAGCACTGACTGCCTAGAGGGCTGCAGATATGGCCCAGAGAGAGGCCTGCAGCGAGAGAGGCAGGGTTTGATCCCCAGCTTCCATGGCAGATGTTGATCATCTGTTGCCTCCCTTTTTCTCTCTCCACTTTGCCAACAGCCAGGCCTCTGTTTCTCTTTGGGCCTCCTGGTGAGCTACTGATCAGCCCCGCCTCTTTGGTCAGGCTCAAAAATGCTGACTGGCATAGAAAATGACCAATCACAACCAAATCTGGGTGAAGTGTGAGGAGCCAATGGCTGCCTAAGACAGGGAGCTTTTGTTGCTGACTGGCCTAGGAACCAAACAATCAGAACCTAATCTGGGTGAATGGCAAAGGCAGAACCTAAGGTGGGGGCTGAGGAGGAGTTTTAAGGGCAATAGCTATTTTGTATAAGGTGTAAGAAAGCGGTTCAGTTTTTCCATGACCAGTTTGGTAGTATAGTGCATATGGCTGGCTATCAGTCCAGATATAGGGATTATGTGTTTTTGTATGCAAAGAGCATTTCCTCCTGCTGAAAAAGGCTTCCTACCCCCACCCCACCCCCATTTTAGCAATCTTATCCTATATAATCTATATATACTACCAAAAGGGTAATATGGTAATTAGACTGGGTCGACCGGCCATCTTCCGGATGTCTGACTTCTTTCCAGACAAAGACATGGTGGTGGGGGCCGAAGCAGAGGCAGTTAGGAGCGGTCAGGCTGGCAGGGGAGGGTAGTTAGGTGCAATCAGACAGGCAGGCAGAGACAGTTAGGCTCAATCAGGCAAGGCAAGTGAGCAGTTAGAAGCCAGTAGTCCCAGATTGCTAGAGGGATGTCCGATTGGAGAAGGTGCAGGCTGAAATGAGGGACCCTCCTGCCCCCATACATGAATTTCATGCACCAGGCCCTTAGTTTTTAAATAAAAATTACATGGATAATACGGGAGAGTATATTTTTTGCCATATAAGTGAGCCACAGAGAGTTGTAATAACTATTCAAAAATTACCAAACTTGTTTTAGAAAATATCAACAAATACCCCAAAGATTACTACCATAAAAAATCTGTATGTATCAATATTTAACTAGAGCATTGAGTGTGGTAGCTAGTTTTCAAAGACAGCACAAAACAGATCTCTCCCTCCTTCAGTCCTCCCTTGAAGAGATGGAGGTTCTGTGCCCTCCCTTTCAGCTGGGCTGGACTTGCCACCTCACTGCTTTGACCAACAGAAAGTGCAGAAAAAAGGGACGCTCTAGGACTTGTGAATTGCAGAATTTAAAAGGTTTTCCTTGCAACTTTCCGTCCTTTCAGTTGGAGCACAGATGTCAACATGAACAAAGTTTAAGCAGGTCCGCTGAAGAGAGGGTGTCTACGGAGAGGAGCAACAAGAAGCTAGACATCCGGTCACAGCCGCCATTTGACTGTAACTGTATGAAGACTCCAAGAGAGACCAGTAGAGAAAGTGCACCTCTGGGCCTCAGCAACCCACAGAATCTGAGCTACCACAAAATACTCTTTAAGACACTATATTTTGGGTAGTTTGTTGCATTGCTATAGGTAATATAAACTGTAAGGATTCCCCCTAAATGTTGTCTCTTCTTGAATGTATTGAATTTTAAGTTTTTATTTCAATCAAACAAATCTAATCTACTTTTTAAATTGGCTCCTAACTTTTTACCTTATAAGTGACATGGCATCTACCGTACTTATTGCATATCACAATGAAAAATCTCATTCCCTGTACACTATGACAAAGTAGACTACAATATCCAATTTTCCTCAGGGCAAATGACAGAATTAAGTAACTACCCACCCACTCCAGTTACTCCTATTGCTATAAAGTAAGGCCACATAGTAAACCAGTGTGGTGACAATGACAGCCAAGACAACATTAGCGCATTTCAACTGTGTCAGAATTAAGGTGATGACATTGTATGGTTGCACTTTGTGAAGATTTAAGTCAAACAAATCTGAGTCAGTATGATGTGAAATATCAAATCTCACTTTGTAATACAAATCCCAGATGTAGATATAACTCTTAAGAATAACATGAATTCATTGGTTAAGGGCTATACTTTATTTTCTTTTTCATGTCAGTTTTATTATTAAAATTTATTTTTAAAAATTGTACTGATAACTAACTCTTGTACATTTTACTGTTTACATTTTATGATCTTTTCAAAATGTAGATATTATTTTTATATAAACTTAATCTTTATTTATAAAAAAGTATTTTAAAAGTTTTATTTAAAATCCATACATACACACACAGTATTTATAACTATAATTTCAAATAATTGTAAAATAGTCCACTAAGTTAGCAGAGTATAAATTACTTAATATCCCCCCTTTTTTGCCTGGTCGGCATGGTTGAGCATTGATCTATGAACCAGGAGGTCACAGTTCAATTCCCGGCTAGGGTTCCATTCCCAGTGGGGAGTGTGCAAGAGGCAGCCAATACATGATTCTCTCTCATCATTGATGTCTCTACCCCCCTCTCCCTCTCCCTTTTTCTCTAAAATCAACAAAAACACATTAAAAATATTACACTAAGAAAAAAGAAAAGGATAAAATTAACTGGATCAAGCTAAATACTATAGGCTGAGAGCTCAGGCTGGTCTGAAATGTCACTATAGAATTTAACTATTTTTTAAAATATTTTTTTTATTGATTTTTGGAGAAAAAGGGAGAGTGAAGAGAGAAAGACAGAAACATCAATGATGAGAGAGAATCATTCCCCAGCTGCCTCCTGCAAGCCCCCCACTGGAACCTTGCAACCTTGGTATGTGCCTTTGACCAGAATAGAACCTGAATCCTTTAGTCCACAGGCCAATGCTCTTTTCACTGAGTCAAACCAGCTAGGGCAGAATTTAATTATTTTTAATTCTAATGTTTTTATCGGTAATTGTTTTTATCGGTAATTGTTTTTATTCTTTTAATAAATCTTTATTGTTCCTATTAGTATAGTTGTTCCTCCACCCGATTCCAACCCCACCCTCGACCTTTACCCCCTCCCCCATACTGTCCTCATCCATAGTTGTAAGATTTTTGTCCAGTCTCTTCCTGAACCACCCTCACCCATTTCCCCCTGAGAATTGTCAGCCCACTCCCTTTCTATCTCCCTTGTTCTATTATATTCACCAGTTTATTCTGTTCATCACATTTTTTATTCACTTGATTTTTAGATTAATTGGTTGATAGGTATGTATTTGTTGTTCATAATTTTTATCTTTTTCTTCTTCTTTCTCTTCATAAAAAAATACCTCTGAGCATTTCATATTACAGTGGTTTGGTGGTGATGAACTCCTTTAGCTTTTCCTTCTCTGTGAAGCTCTTTATCTGATCTTCAGTTCTGAATAATAGCTTTGCTGGGTAGAGTAACCTTGGTTGTATGTTCTTGCTATTCATCACTTTGACTATTTCTTGCCAATCTCTTCTGGCCTTCATAGTTTCTATGAAATCAGCTGACAATCGCATTGGTACTCCCTTGTAGGTAAGTAACTGTTTTTCTCTTCCTGCTTTTCATATTCTCTCTTTGTCTTTTGTTCTTGGAATTTTAATTATGATGTGTCTAGGTGTGGTCCTCTTTGGCTTTCCTTTTGTTTGGGGTTCTCTGCACTTCCTTGTCTTGTAAGTCTATTTCTTTCACCAGGTAGGGGAAGTTTTCTGCCATTATTTCTTCAAATAGGTTTTCAGTATCTTGCTCTCTCTCTCTTCTTCTGGCACCCCCATAATTCAGATGTTGGTATGCTTGAAGTTATCCCAGAGGCTCCTTACACTATCTTGACATTTTTGGATTCTTTTTTTCTTTTTTTCTTTTGCTTTTCCAGTTGAGTGTTTTTTGATTTTTTGTATTTCAAAACTTTGACTTGATTCTTGCAATCCTGTAGTTTGCTATTGGGTCTCTATATATTATTCTTTATTTCAGTCAGTGTATGCTTAATTTCTACTTGGTCCTTTTTCATATCCTTGAGGGTCTCACTAAATTTATCAGCAGTTTCTATAAGATTCTTGAACAACCTTATAACTGAGGTTTTGAACTCTATATCCAGTAGTTTGCTTTCCTCAATTTCTGTCATTTTGTGACCTGTTTCTTTGTCTCCTCATTTTGGCTGCTTCCCTGTGTTGATAGAGTGGCTTTGTGTGCTAGATGTCCTATAGGACCTAGTGGCTCAACCTCCCTAATTACCTGAAGTAGACGTTCTTGGTGCACCCCATTGTAGGCTGTGTGCAGAGTCTTGTTGCAGTTAAGCCTTGATTGTTGTTGGTATCACTGGGAGGAATTGACCTCCAGGCCAATTGGCTGTGGAGATCAGCTGTGTCTGTGATGGTGAACTTCTGTGCTGGAAACACCTTATAGGGCAAGACTTGCTTCAGTGGGCCTTTTGGTGCTCACTAAGTCTGACTCCTGAGTGTGTCCCTTTTGGATCTGAGGAGTTCTAATATGGATGGTCCCACACTGACCACTGTGTACACTGGCTCTTGGATCTCCAAGGAGGTGCAAATTTAAGCTCTGCTTGAGGCCACCCAGCAGGAGCTATGGAGAGATCTGTAGATTCCTTATCTTTGTTTGGGCTTTGGAAGTACCCAGAGGAGGTCCAGCTGTGAAGCAATGCAAGCTGCTGTGGGGCATTGGACTTTCTTTTGGAAGCTCTTGGGATCTCTGACCCAGTTGCAGTTTGTTAGGTAGTTTTAGATTGCAAAGGGCCAGGCCATTCATATGCAAAAGCCTCTGTGCAAAGCTTGGGTGGGGCAAGGTCTCAGTGAATCAACAGGGTGGAGCAAACAGCAATGACTGACCCTCAGTCCTCCCCTAAGAGGCCCCCCGGGTCTCAGGGTCCCTTGATAATCACTGCAAGAACCTCTGAGAGAAAGCCGCCCTCCAGTCCCACCCAATGATAAACAATCCCGTCTCTCCCCTTATGAGTCTGGGTCCCCAGAGTCTCGTCCAGAACTGGAGTTCAAGCAGTTGGGAGCTTGTGTCTCCCTCTTGATTGAAAAAGACAATCGAGTACTCCCTTGCCAGCCCTTTCCAAACGTATGCCTCCGTATCTCTGCACTTTACTTCTGCACCTCCTCTAATTCTCAGTGCGCTTTCCTCTTCCCTTTTAGTTGTAGAATTTCCACTCAGCCAGCCTTCCTGTGGTTCTCAATGATGTCTGTTTTGTCTTTTATTGTAGTTTTGAAGAGGTTGTGTGAGGCAGCAATTTCAGGTGTTTACCTATGCCACCATCTTGGTTTCTGTAAGGGCCATAATTTAAAACTGAGTTTACATTATTGCCACATGATAGAGCTGCATTAGCTAGTGAACAGAAAAACTTACTAACCTCAGAAAAAAATGATCTAGACTTATCTGTATTTTCAGTTGTGCAAGTTGAGAGGATTAAGATTTCTTATAAAAAACTATAGGACCAGTGCATGAAATTAATGTGCCACTGTGCCTTATAGGTATGTATCCCTCAGCCCAGCCTGCACGCTCTCCAATCTGGACCCCCTCAAGGGATGTCCCACTGTCCGTTTAAGACTCATCCTGGTAGCATCGGGTCTAAACCGGCAGTCGGACATCCCTATCACAGTCCAGGACTGCTGGCTCCACACCACTCACCTGCCTGCCTGTCTGATTGCCCCTAACTGCTTCTGCCTGCCAGCCTGATCACCCCCTAACCACTCGCCTGGCAGCCTGATTGATGCCTAATTGCTCCGCTGCCAGATCCAATTGCCTCTAATTTCACTCCTCTACTGGCCCTGCCCTCCCCTACAGGCCTGGGTCCCCCAAACTGCCCTCCTCTGCTGCCCATCTTGTGGTGGCCATCTGGTGTCCACATGGGGGTGGCCATCTTGTGTGATGGAGTTACTGCAAATTTGCATATTACCTTTTTATTAGATACAGTGTCACTTCCTTGACTATCTCAAGCTATGTTGTCTAAGGTGGAAGTGAAGATGAGTGAAGAGGAGAGGCAGCTTTTAACATGTTTTTTTTTGTTTGTTTGTTTTTTAAATTTAAGAGCTAATTGTCTACAGAAACACAGCACAAATGTTTGAAAGCCTTTTTTTGGATTCAGGAGATCTAAACAGACTCTAGACCTTGATCTGCTACTTACCAAATGAGTGATGTCAAGTACCTTACTTAGCCTCTTTGTAAGTACTTCAATGATGGGATCCATTTATTCTATTTCCATTCATTTGTCCGCTCATTCACCCATGAACATTTTTGAGTGTCTGCAATGAGCTAGGCACTGCGTAATGAGAGTACAAATATAAATACAACATGGTTGTTGTCACAATAGGGCTGATGGCACCTTGCAGGGAACAGAACTGTGTGAAGTAAGCTCTAAAGTATCATTTAGATCTAACGCTTTGCAATTTTGCTTCCTTTTGATGTTTCAACACAATCTGAAATTCAAAATGAAAAGACAGGCTACATGTTCATTTTATTTGTTATAACCATGAAGCTATCAAGAGATCAAAACAGTTTCAAAAAGATTGCTTGCTTTGCATAAGGGTATCCCTGAATAGTTTCAATGAAATACTCCAGGAGACACAATATAACCACTGTGCAAAGATAAATTTCTTTTTAAAAACTCTGCTGACTTACAGAATGGCCTCCACATTGGTGTTAAAATACTAAATAATATCCAAATTTTTATACTTTACCTTTATATTCCAGAAAATCGGTTTCCATTCTTTTTATGGAATATAAAGGGAAAATGTCTTGGGGATTTATGAGAAGTGGGAAGAGAATTTTCCATATTTTTTAGGGCTTCATGAAGTCTGCAGTCTACCTGCTTAGAAAATCTCAAAGGGCTTAATAAAAAGAAAAATTCAGAGGCTTCCACAATCTTAGCAAATGAGAACTTTCGTGGAAGATCTTGGGAATCTCCACCTTAACAAGCTCCCCAGGTTGGGTTCTTACACACCCAGAAGTTTGTGAGTCACACATTCTAATCCTGGCACCATATTTTGCAGGTGAGAAAACTAAGGCAATTAGATGTTTAAGTAACTTGTTAAGTAGTCTAATAAATTTCTTCCTAAAGTAACAGATCAAGAGAGAATTTTGAATAGTAGTTTTTAAATATTTAAGAAGGAAAAAGAAAAGGGTATAACAATCAGAGTACATTTTTTCAGCCTGCTTTTTTTTTTCTTTTCATTTCTTATTAAGGTATTATATGTGTACATACCTTACCACCCCCCCCACTCCCATACATGCCCTCACCTCCCCAACAGCCTGCTTTGAATGTATTTATTCCTTTCCATCATCCTTGGAAAATTCCTTCAGTTATTTACTATTTAACTGGAATTTTAAATGCTGTTGACTTAAAGTTGGCTTCAAATCACTTGACAAATAAGATTAGTAAAGTCAGAATAACTCTGTTCTCTCAGCATGTAAGGCTGAATATACAATCAAAACAGAGTAGGAGTAAAAACACTTTGGTATACACAAGTGAATATATTTGAAGTCACCTGCCTCATGAGTAGTCTGAGTGACAATGAATGCACTTATTAAAACCATACTAACACTAGCAATTTTAGTTCACAATTCTTCTTCTTAAGTTAGACTTTATATTTTTTCCAGAAAAGATTATGTAATTGTGGAAAATACTTCATCTTTAAAACATTAATCTATGAAATCACCATCTACAACAAATAAATTCACTGGGTCCTGTTTTAGTTTGTTCTATCCTTATTTTGGTTAAATAAGGTAACATGCACTTAACATATTAGGTATACAACGAGTGTTTAATGATTGTCTGAGTAATAAACATGCTTTGTTCAAAGAGATTTCAAGTCGGTACTAAATTTGTTGAATTAAATGTTTTAATATTGCTAATATACTTATTTTTACATTCTTACTGTTCATTTTTGAAGGACTAGAAATATTTTGTAACTACATAGATATATGTTTTACTATCTTGAATCTGTTCCCTTTGAAAAAAAATATAATTTAAATGTCTGCTTCTTTTGAAAGCAAGCTGCTGAGAATATAGTGCCAGTTATGTACGACACCTTCTTCAAGGGGAATGAAGACAACAGAAACACATTTTTAAATTATTTTGAGGATAGCTGTGAATTGGACAAAGAATGTAGGTGTTAATGATGTTCTCTCTTAATTAGGGTTTCAGGCAAAGGTGCTGGTAGAAATAGAATTTTATTTGATGTTGAATTCTTGAAAAAGTTTTAATTTGTCAAGAGTTAGACGCTTATAAATATGTATATCTGGTGAAATTTTATTCAACTAAGCCTCATAATGCTCTAGGTATTTTACTATTCTGAAAAGATCTCTTGAACATGTTGTTTCCTGTAGCTACAGGCTAATCTTCAAAGTGTACATTCATAACTAAACAGTATTCTACAAATTTGTAATAAATTCCATGGCATTTTCAAGTTAAACATATATTATTTCTTATAAAACACAGCTTTTCTATTAAAAATTTTTGGAGTATAAAATGGAATTAAGGGCCTTTAATACCTTTTTTTCTTAATTTAAAAATATGAAGAAATCAGACATTAAGTGAGATTACCAGTGGCAATAAAACTTGAAGTATACTACTGATGCAGAGGTACCTGTGAAAAGCCAATGTAACCATCTGATATACTCAGCACTGCATTCATTAAACTGGTAAGGCAACCAATTTGAAATATAGACATGAGTTTTTATGTTTGTATGTATTTCTCTGAGGGAAGGTTCTTATCACACCAAAGGGAGTTATGATGACTGTGAAAGGAAATCATACTATAGTCATAGCATGGTAATGAGGCATCATCACTCAACAATGGCTAGAATGCTATGGTAGGTTATACCCTCTGGAGTCTGATAGGCTAAATTGAAATCCCAGATTGTTTACTGATTGAGTGACCTTAGGCACATTCATAGTATCTAGGTGCTTCAGTTGTGTTAGAAGTGAAATGGACACATTAAGAATACCGATCCTTATATGGAGGATTAAGTAAATTCATGTATGTCAAGTTCAGTATCTACTGATAGTAAGTGGGACATGCCTGTGAGCTACTGTTATATCTATCACACAGAGTACTTATGGTTCATGATCACAACATTATAGAGATGAATAACAAGTGTCAGTTAGATTAGGAAAAAATGTAAAATTTAAAGGTGGAAAAGGAATTATGTACATTTAGCTAATTAATGGGATAGTCAACAATGACTCATAAAATAATAAAGGGCTGATTATGGTATTCATATTTAATCTTGTAGAAATTAACTTATTCAGTAAGTATTTACATAATAAATTTTGTATAGCAGGCACTATGTTAGATATAAGAAACTTTAGAGTGAGGGTAGCAGGCACTATCCCTAAAAAAAAAAGAACATCCTGCTATATGTCACAAAATAAGTGATCCTGGATGGCATTATGCTAAGTGAAATAAGCCAGTCACAGAAGGACAAATCATGTGTGTTTTCATTTATATGAGGTATCTAGAATAGTCAAACTCATAGAAACAGGGGATAGGTAGAGGGGAAAATGGGGAGTTGCTGTTCATAGGGTAAAAACTTTCAGTTATGTAAGATGAATAAGTTCTAGAGATCTATACAACATTGTTGCACATAGTTCAATACTGCCTTTGCTCTTAAATTTATTAATAGGGTAGATCTCAATTAAGTGTTCTTACCATAATTTTTTCAAAAAGAACTTAAAAAGAGGCATTATTCATACCTTTTTTAGGCTTACAATCCAGATTTGTATCAATAAAAAAGTTAAGCTTAAGTAACTTCATAGTGCTGCTAAAATTGAGATTCACTAGAATCTTCAGTAAATACTCTATATGTGTTCAACATATAGAGTATTTACTGAAGTTACTTATTACTGCAGTACTATAGTTAAAATTATTTTTCTAAGTATGCCGGAATCTCAATGAATGTGGCACAAATTTACATGAATATATCATGCAATAGATTTAGAAAAGTTACAGAAGAGGAAATGTTTGTGCAAAGGTATGGATTTAATCAATTAGAAATTTATAGTCAAATCTAAAAAAATATCATTAAGTATCTATAATATTACATTACTTTCATTTTAACTCTAAAATGAATGATATATAATTTTCTATATATTCTTATGTCGTAAAATTGGCTATAAAATTATGAGACCCGATTTCAATGTCAAACAGTTCCTTATGTGTACATGTCAGCATTATAAAATTTTCAAAAGCCTCCTAATATTTAAATCAAAAAAGGGGGGAAAGTAGAAGAATATCATGTAAGGAAAAATATCCTGAAGTAAATTACATCTAGAAAATTTGTACTTTAGAAAATTAACTGTAATGCTATCAGCAAGACACCCATGAAATACACACATGGTGTCAAAACAAACCAGAGGAAAATCATTTGAGCAAAAAATAAAAAAGGATCCCAAGTCAAATTTAAAGAAAATATTCCTTTATTAACTTTTGGTAGAGAATATGTTTGTATATTTTCAGAAAACAACTCCAAGATCATGTGGATTCCTGCAACAGAGAGGAATTGACAGGACTACTCCAACCATGAAGACAGAAGAGAAGCAGTCCAGAGATGGAAGACGCTGCTGATGCCTTGCCATAATAGCAGTCAGCAGCTGTGTGTCACTGCAGGTTGCCCAGGACCAAACCAGAGAGGGTTGGACCTGCATTACCACCATTTGCCCACCATCCAGAACCGCAGGTCCTTTTATAATTACAATAATTATAGCCATTAAGGGACTGCATTATAGAAATAAGATTCTGTGAGTTATTATAAAATTCTTCTGATGTCTGATGCATTTCCATACAATAAGAACATTCAACATTCAGAAGACTTCCTAAGAAGATGAATAAGGCTGAAAGTGCAGAGGCATTGGTGTGAGGTTAGAGGATAGGCAAAACTAGAAAGGGATTAAAACAAACATCCTGCTGAGTTGGGGGTGGGGGAGGGGTTAATGGGGAGATAAATACACATGTAAAACCTCAATCAATAAAGAAAGAAAGAAAAAGAATTGTATAAATAAGAAAGATGCTGGTCCATTTGAGAACAAAGGCCTTTAGCAGTTGTGTTTGCATGTTAAACAATAACAAAGAATAATCTATTTGCTGTAGTATTTACAAAACTTTCTAACACACCTGACCAGATTCCTGCTTCTTACAGGTCATTGTGTGTTCCTAAGAGTAATAAAATTGTCTTTGTTCTTTAAAAAAGTACTTACCTGAATCTCAAAGAATTATTGATAATTTTCCACATAACTAATGAGACAGATAGATAGAGTAGCAGAAGCAATAGTATGGCATACTATTTAATACTATGTGACCATAGGAGGCAAGAAACACACCACAAATTGGTTTAAGCCAATAAAATAAAATAAAATAAAAAGCAGAGTGATGTTGGGCTCAGAGATTAGTCAAAATCCAGACATAAACACAGAAACCATATCAGGCATTTCAAACTGAAAACATTTACTATAGGGAATTGATTACCTGATGTTCGATGCAAAAGGAAATGCTGAGTTAACAAAGATAGTAACTTCAATACAAATCTACCATTCTTAAAGTTGATAGAACAAAGTCAAACCTAGGATCTTGAAGGAAGGACTCCAATATGTTTGATACTCAGACCTCTGAGATGGGCACAGAGCAGCTGGAGTTAGGAACAAACTGGAGGACAAGTAAACAATGTTGAAGTGCTTTGCATGTACACTGGTAGGAGCCAGGCCTCACACCATTAGAGTGGGAATTCACACATAAGCAAGGGGAGAATGCTAGAATGATTAATGTAGTAATGGATTAGCATTGGCAACATCAGTAAGAACCCATGATTACCTTAATGTAGATATAGATGGTTATACAGTTGATTTTTTAACAATGCAGAGGGTTAGAGACAACACCCCCCCAACATCCATGCAGTCAAAAATCCATGTATAACTTTTAACTCCTCCAAAACATAATTCCTTACAGTCTACTATTTACTAGAAGCTTTTCTGACAACATTAAACAGTCAATGACCATATATTTTGTGCTTTACATATTGTATACTGTATTCTTACAAGTATATTCTTCCTGTATTCTTACAATAAAAAGGAATAATAAAGAAATATCTCATGCCCAAGAAAGTAAGCTAGGGAAAATAAAATGTTATTTAAATTTCTTCATAATGAAGAAAAAAATACATATACATTATTTATTTTTAAAATCCACATATAAGTTAACCCATGTAGTTCAAACCTGTGTTGTTCAAAGGTCAGCTGTATACAGAAATAACTGTAAATTTGTATATATTCACAAGTTATTATATACACATACATTTCTGTGCTCTGTTATTTGAGAGGGTCTAGAAGTAAGGATTCTCCAGTAGCAACAAGCCCACATAGTATGCAGATGTACCATGTTTCCCCCAAAATAAGACAACCTCCGAAAATAAGACCTACTTACAGGTTTCCTTCTGAGTGAAATATAAGGCATTCCCCCGAAAATAAGGCCCCCAGGCTCTGTCTCAGAAAGAAAATTAATTTACTGTGTCATTTTGATTGGGAGAAAATCACTGACAGTTGCATTGCAAATGCACTGCAAGCAGGCTACCTTGACAAGAAGTATTCATTTAAAGACAGTGCTATTGCTAAACATGAGAGACTTGGTCCACTGATTCTGAAAGAAATGGTCACAAGAAATTCACCTGGAAATTCAGGAATTGGATTGTTATGATGATGTTCCAGAAGATGATGACATAATTGTCATTGAATAAATGAGTAAATTCTTGATACTGTAGGATTCAGTTTGTCTGGTTTGTGTTGACAACTACTGTACTACTGTACCATATACATGTAATAAATTTCCTTTATTTTCATTTAACAATAAATATGTACAGTATTCTTCTTCATGGAAAAATAAGACATCCCCTGAAAATAAGACCTAGCGCATCTTTGGAAGCAAAAATTAATATAAGTCACTGTCTTATTTTCGGGGAAACAGGGTAGTTTCTGTTACCATTCTGCAGTAAAAGGAACCAGGGCAGAAATATATAAGATGAGTCTGAAGCATCTTGTGGTGTCAGAAAGTAAGAAAGTGTTCAACAACAAAAACCCCAATTGACAGGAGTATGTTAAAAGGACATGAGTCATCTAAAAGGGCTCCCGATGGACAAAGCCAGAACAAGTTGAGCAATGAGTAAAGTAGTATCAGGTTATAATATAAAGTAAATAGTTATGAGCCCATGCTGATATAAGTGACTGGATAAGCCAACAAATAAGAAGAGACAGATGAAGAGCACATATAATTTATTTGGTGCTACCATCTCCATTTTTCTACAAAAGTAATCATTTTTTTAAAAAGCCTATTGAATAATAAAATTAAAAACGGCTAAGATGGTGATGTTTGTAAAATTAGTTTATCACAACAAAAAAAGTCTGTTATAAAAACAAATAAATAGATTAGAGGCTAGAGCTGGAATTTTCTTCAGTTGCTAGAGCTATGCTGTCAGGAGCCAGGAGCAGGAATGTGTCCCTTTGTCCTCCTTCCTCCTTCCACTTTCACTGTAACACCTTCCACTGGCAGAACTTAAGAGGGAGCTAGCATCAACAGACTGTGCAGTTAGTTTCCAGAGACCCAGTCTCCTAAACTTAGAAGTCTGACTTTAGAGCTAACAGACATCAGGTAAGTCACCAGCACAGCTGTCAGGAATTGAACCAGGAACTTAGAGACTGTCATCATGAGCCATCCTTTGACTTTTCTTTCCTCCATATTGGTTTCTTTCTTGGCTAAAAAACTCACAGAGGCTGGAGGCTCACCTTTTAGGCTCAAGATAATGAGAAAAAAAAGTGCTTGAAGTATTCTGAGGTTGGTTTTGGTTAGCCCAGACTGACTTGGAGCATGTGACATGCCTTTCTAATCACGTTGCTTTGAGCAAGTTATTATTTGATTTGCCAAAAATAGAGCCATCTAATTCCACCCAAAGCATATAGATTGATAGTGTACCCATCCATGTGATGGATGTAGATGAGACCCTAGCTCCAAAACAAGTTTATATGCTATGAGAAATAGTTTGTTTACTTTGGCTGCAGAAGATAAGAAACCACTGAGAGCTTTTGAACAAGTTTCAAATTGGTATTTTAGAATAATTGTTGCAATAGCATTGTGAAGGATATTTCCAAAGAGTTACACTAGAATCAGGACAATGAGCTAGATTATATTAGACAATTCCATTACTATAAAATTAAAAGGATGAGAACCGTATCTAGGAGGCATGTGTCAGAATGGGGGGGAAAAGAGAATTATAGTCAATGTTGCCTACTAACAGAATGTGTAGTGCAGATCAAGAGAGCAAGAGATCAAGAACAGGGATTTTAAAACCTAAGTAAGTTTAACCATTTCTTGGGAGACTTGTTAAAATACAAGTCCAAATTACCCATCCTCAGATATTTTGTTTAAATCTGATATAGGATGGGAATTTATTTGAAATTTTATTTTTAAAAATATGTTTATATGGGTTTCAGAGAAAGGAAGGGGGGAAGAGAAAGAGATGGAAACATCAATGATGAGAGAGATCAGCTGCCTCCTGCATGGTCCCTACTTGGGAACCAGCCCATGACCTGGGCATGTGCCCTGATCAGGAATGGAACCATGACCTTCTGGTTTTTGGGGTCAATACTCAACCACTGAGCCACAGCAGTGGGGATTAAATTTTCATTTTTTAATTAGCACATAAATTAGGACATATATATATATATATATATATATATATATATATATATATATATATATTGCTTTCACAGAGGAAGGGAGAGGAAGAGAGAGAGAGAGAGAGAGAGAGAGAGAGAGAGAGAGAGAGAGAGATGATTAGAATCATTGTTCAGCTACCTCCTGCACACCCACTGCTGGGGATCAAGCCCACAACCCAGACATGTGCTCTTGACTGGAATCAAACCCGGGACCCTTCAGTCTGCAGGCAGATACTCTAGCCACTGAGCCAAACCAGCTAGGGGTGAGGACCACATTTTAAGAAAACAGGTCTAGAGTCATTCTCATTGTTCTGGCTTGGGTAAAACTGAATTTTGGGGTAGTTACATTAACCAAGATTAAAAGTAAAGAAAGAGGGGAAATGTAGAAAAGAGGTAGGGTGACCAATTTATTTTGCCTGGGACTGTACCAGTACTAGCACTGAAAATCCTCCATTCTGAGAAGTCCTTCAGCCCAGGGCAAATCTAGGGATCACCCAAAATTTGAAGAGAAAAAAATGCATTTAGTTGAGCAAGAGCACTTTAGAGAAACTCTAACTATAGATGTCAAATAGGCAATTATAAATTTAGAAACAAAAAAAGAAATATGAGCTGGAAATACACATTTAGAAGTCACTACTATAAAGGTAAAAATTTAAGTAATAAAATTAGGTGACACCAGCCCTGGCTGAATAGCTTAGTTGATTAGAACATTGACCGGATATGTCAAGGCTTAGGGCTCAATTCCCAGTCAGAGAATATACAAGAATCAACCAATAAATGTTTAGGTAAAAAGAACAACAAGACTCTCTCTTTCTCTCTCTCTCTCTTCCTCCATCATACCTTTCTTTCTCTAAAAATCAATAACTTTTTAAATTAAGTGACACAAGTCAGAATAAATTGCATACAATAACAATAAGAATAAAGAGAAAAAGGAGGAAGGGGAAAGGAGGAGGAAATGAAATGTTCATGAATATGAATATTTAAGGAAATAGATAAGAAAAGTAATCTGCAAAAGAGAATAAGATGGCATTTCAATGACGAAGACACTGAGAAGAGTGACAGAAACATCAGTGCAAATAATAATACGTGAGAAAAGGAGTGGTCCAGAATATCATGTGGACCAGAAAATTGGCAAGAGGTAGCCAATGATTTTGACATTAGGAGATTATAAGTGAGTTTAGTAGGAGCGTATTTATTTTTGTGGAATTTTATTTACAATTTAAATTATGTAGCTCTGTTTTATAATGGTTTCAAGAATTAGTAAGAAGAGAGGAAGTGAAGACAATAAAGAATATTTCAAAGAGTGAAAACTAGCCCAAACCTGCAAGTGACAAACTGAATTCAGCCCAATAGAAATCTCTTAACAGATCTTCACAGTTTTTGCTTTGGTTTGATTTGGTTTCATTAGTTAGTCAGTAGCATTTCACATTTAAGACATTTTAGATAAACTCCATATTTCTGGGTCTTCTTTAAAAATTAGACATCCTGACATCTACATGTTTGCATGGCAGGGATCAACCCTTCCAGGGCTCTGCAATTTTCCATTGTCTGCCCTCAGCTTCACACCTCATTTTGATCAACTGCCACTGGTCTCTGAAGACATCTGAGGGTAAGACCCAGTTATAACATTGAGTTCTAGAAGGAAGAAAAAAAAACTATATCAAATGATTTGGTCCAGTGAAAGTTTTGACTTTATTGTTCTTTTTTAAGGATGGTACGAGCTTGAGCCTATCTATATGCTAACTAGAAGCAAGAGCATAATTATTGAAGCAAAGTCAAACCGTGAGAGGGATGTGATGCAGAACAATGACAGAGAAATCAACCTTGGGTGAGAGGAAGGATGCCTCCAGTGAACCTAGCTGTATATATAATGAAGCAATGATTTAAGAATATGATAGTAAATATAAGTTAACTATGCTCACCTGAGCTAGATAATTGCTAAGTCTTCATTGTAGCCTTAAATAGGTCAGAGTTTGGCAATTAAAAAATAAAAGCCCCAGCACTTTCAGTTATACCAAGAAACTAGTATTCGGTTTCCTAGGACAGCTCATGTTTTTGTGTTTCTGATGAATCATACCCAGCAGTCCTTTGCTGCTATGTTGGGCCCTCGTGTAAAGGACTGGGGAAAACATGTTCGTATGAATCCAAAGAGTTTGTAAATCAAGACTGCTACAGCACAAAATGATCCATTTCCCAGCCTTGCCTGGGAGTATTTTTTTACACATACATATCCTTCTCATGAAGTTAAAATTTATTTTTGTTCTGGTTGATGTACTGGGGCCAAGTGAAACTACAAAGTAAATTACCTGAGTGTCAGTTTCACATGAACTAGTTAGAAAAAGGTGATGACAGTGGCATGATTCAAAAGAGAGGGCTCGGATCTGGAAATGCCGTAAACTAGACCTCTGATGGGTTTGGTATATCATCCAGGCCCCTCCAAATAAAAATGCATATACTAGATAGTTCATTACTATTATGCAGTTAAGATAGAATTTCTCATTCTAACATCAGGATCAACCACAACACAGATTGATTTACATAAATTAAAACTCAAGACAACTTATTGTTGTCTTGTCTACTTGAAAGATCAAATTATTTCCTGGATCATTCTGCTTAGTTTGGGGCAGTTGTTCTTTTTCCACAAGAATGATGAGCTAAATGTTTAATTTGCCTGAATGTCTCCGATGGATCCACATTATGGCAATACTGAATCGTTATAGATTTAGTCATAGCAATAATTAGGGTTTAGAAGTCTAAAAGCAGTCCTAAAGAAAATACTATCTAGAAGTAAGTATGAGTAAAATACTATAATTCTTCCAACTTTAGAGAAACCAACTCTTGATATATATTTTCACAAGTATTTGAAAACGGAAATACATTCTGCCCACCATATTAACATTAAAAATGACTGTTGAATAATGAAGGAGAAATCAACCTTGTAATGAAGCTATGATTTAAAAATATGAGAGTAAATATAAGTTAACAAAATCACCAGAGATTGATAATCACTAAGACTCCAATGTCAATTTTCTGTAGAACTATGGCCCCTTAAGAGAAAGATATTATAGTAGAGAAGGAAAATATATAAATATATTGAAGGATGTGATGTTAAAATGAAATGAGAGACTTTTGAATCAATCGCCTACCCATTTTTAAGTAACTCTATTTAGTCATACTGGAACCATGCAGGTCAGCCTAATGTAATCTTACCTGGCAGTCGGAAAATGAATGATCTTAAAAATTTATCCATTTCTCTTGTGTGTATGTCTCTGAACTTTTTCTAAAAGATTTAGCTAAATTGAGGGCACAGCATGCATTTATTCTTACTCTCTTTCAAACTGATTCACAAAAGAGAATGCTAAGTAGTCTTTTATGACCCAGCAGGCACAGCAGGTCAGAGGGCTGAAAAGAAACATGATGCTCTTCTATGTACCTTTTTACAGTTTCTCTCAGTTCATTTTAATTTAAACAGAATTTTGCCCCCATGTTTTTCTTCTCAACACAATAACATTTCTTTACAAAGGCTTTGATTCTTCTCCAAAGATGAGAGAGCAAATGAAAACGTTATTGAAACTGAGGAAGAGTTATGATCTTTTCCAGCCTGGTTATGTTTTATAATTCCCCAGTCAGATATCCTAACACCTAACCTCAAACATGTTATAACTTTCTAGCCTTCTCAGAGTTGATGGTATCCGTATATTCATTAATTTCCATCTCAGGAGGGCTGATTCAAAAAGCACCTACTACTATTTATCTACTTCCCTTCTTCCTGTTCAGATTTTGTCTATGTTAGTTTTCTGTTGCTGCTGCAACAAATTACTGCAAATGTAGTGGCTACAAACAACACCAATTTATTATCTTCCAATTCTAGAGGTCTGAAACCTAATGCAAGATCTCCTTGGCTCAAACCCAGGTGTGAGAAGGCGTCCTTCTCAATCCATTTCATTGCCTTTACTAGATTCTAGAGACTCGTATTTCTTGACTCATGGCCACCTTAATACGTTTTTAAAGCAAGAGGTCTTTTCTCAGCAAGCAAGTCTTTTCACTCAGGCCTGGTGCACTCTGATCTTGTTTCCATCATCCTGTATCTAACTCTCTCATATATCTCTCTTCCACGTTTGAAAATACTTGTGATTTCATAGCGCTCACAGGGGAAAATATAGGATAATCCCTATTTTAATGTCAGTAGATTTTAATCCCATCTTCAATTTTAAATGCCCTCTGCCATGCAACTTAACATACTCATTGGTTCAAGGAATTCAAATTTGATCATCTCTTAGAGGCCATTATTCTGCCTACTACAGTCTCTAAAAGTTCTTCCAAAATTTCATCTTGAAAACACATATAAATGCAACCTTTATTCATTAGGACACTTTATTCATTAGAGACCTTTATTCATTAGAGACGTTGGCCTGTACTTCATTTTTCAAAACTTTTCCAAGATTGTAGTTAATTGGCATCATGCTATTGTGAAAAAGTATTGAGTAGGATTCAAAAAGCTTAAATCCAAGTCCTGGCTATCTCACTAATTTGGTCAAGGTATTTAACATTTGTGAACCTCAACTTCTATGTTTATTTAAAAAGAAAGGTAATAAATAGTTCACAACTTAATCAGCTCACAGAATGTTATGATGAGCAAATGTGTTGGTGACTTGGATGGTCCTTTAAAACTATTAAGTTAGGCAAATGACAAGTCAAAGAACAGTGATGCAAACTTTATAGAGACATTGGCCTGTACTAAAATCCTGGCTCTTTCATGTGACTGGGCTAGTTTCCTAAGTTCTACAAATCAGGTTTACCATCTATAAAATAAAGCTAACTTCTCAGGGGAATTAGAAACATATAAATCAGATAAAACATGTAAAAGTGCTTAGAACAGTGCTAAAAGTACATTCTAAGCACCCATTGTTAGTTTTTATTTTATGGAATTTATTGAGGTTAAATTGGTTAATAATATATAGGTTTCATTGTTATAATTTTGATAATAAGTGATCGAACTAATTTGCTCATTGAGTTTTCCAAAATGTTAATTTTAAAAGAAGTGAGATTATTGTCCAATTCTGGTTAGTATGTGGTTAGCATAATTTAGCTGTAAAAGATTTTAAAATATTTTCCCATTTTAATCAATAAATTAATCTTTAAAAATACATTAATGCATCAAAATGCTCTAGTTACAAATATTTTTCTACCAAAAAACTAGAATCACCAATTCTTCCATAATGGAGGCACCAAATATTCTCATTACCAATGACTTGTCATTGATTCTGGCCCAGTTCCATGGACAGAGCTAGGAAATAAACATATAACCCACAAGGATTTTCTTCACCTGGGGATTTCATCTATATTTTACCCTCATAAGAACCCTGATTCCCAAAAATATCAATATATTCATTCATTTGTTTTATCCTTCAAGACACACAAAATAATTCCAGAACTATTAAACCAATATTATTATCAACAACAACAAACCTATTAAGTGAAGTACAGGGTTTGTTTTGGGTTTTTTGTTTTGTTTTGCTTGCAGTTTTTTTTTTTTTTTTTATCATAAGTCTAACTCACTAAGATTGAGAAATATTTTCAAAAGTTTCTTAAATAACACCTATTTTAGTCAAATCAATTTTCTCTGGACACCTTTAAGTGTTTAATTTTCCTTAGGCTTTTCACAAATTATTCTGAGATGAATTAATTCTCTTTCATTTTTATTTCTGAAACTAGAGGCTCAGTGCACAAAATTCATACATGCATGTGGTCCCTAGGCTTGGCTGGCGATCAGGGCTGATTAGGGCCAGGCCCATGAGGGGCTGGGCCAAAGAGGAGGTGACAGTCACAGGTCCTGGCACAGAAGGAATGGATGTCAGACACCAAACACTGATGCTGCCATCATTGGCACCCCGCCTCCATGCAGTTTTCCTCTTCCCCCCTCCTAATTCCATCCCTGTCATGCCTCTACCACAGCAGTTGGGCAGTGGGCCAATCAGAGTCTGCTGGCTGGGGGGAGGAACGGGGAATAGGAGTTTGGCTGTCAACCCCGAGGAGGGAGCTGGCCTCAGCCCCCCTAGGAAAGGGGCCATGACCACCACCACCCACCCCTGGTTCCTAATCCCAGCCCGGGGGTCTGCCAATCAGGGGGAGGGACTGCAGGAGGTTGGTTGCCTAGGGGAGGTTGGCAGTGGGAGTGCACTGACCACCAGGGGGGCAGCTCCTGCATTGAGCATCTGCCCCTTGGTTGTCAGTGCATGTGATAGTGACCAGTCATTCCAGTCGTTCTGGTTGTGCCATTTGCTTAGGCTTTTATATTAGGCAAATATATGTAGATATTTGACTCTTCCATTTTTCCCCCAAAGTTTGGTTGACTCACAGAATGGTTAGTATTTTTCTGCTATTTTTTTATTTATTTCTGTAGAATATTTAATTTCACTGCCTGCTTTCTTCTTTTCTTTCACCAACAGAACTCCAAAGGATGCTCCTGACTCCAAGTCTCCCACACTACGTCAGAAAAGGTGCTTTCCTGAACTTTCACCACTGGTTCTATGCACCTTCATACCTTTTCCCTTTTATCTCACAGTAACTAGAGCTCTGACCAGCAAAGTCTCTAACCTGCTCTCAGTATTTTTTCATTAAGCGTGTTGACTCTTACTGTGTGTTATTTTATCAGTCTTTATGACTATTTGGTTCCTATCACTTTTCCTGCTTTCTGCTGGATCTCTGACTGACTCCCTGCACGGCCATACATCCTGAGAATGAATGTGCTTAATCTGTATGTTTGTTTAACTATGTATACATAATTTAGAATTTGTAGTACTCTTGGTGTTCTAATTATGCCATAGGTATCTATTATAGCTAATTTTATGTTTCCTTCTCATTGTCATGTGTGGCTTTGGGGAAGATATTTAGAAATTTTTATTTAGATAACTGCCTATATCTATAGATAGCTGGAATTCATAATCATCATTTCTTATTCCTTGTAACTGCTAGATAGGACAGATATAATATTAAGGAAAATAACTGATTCAGAAGTCTAGAGATTAGTTCTTCTTCAATAAAATATTTGTAACTATAACATGCCTTATGGTCCCATTTGGTATGCATTGGCCAAAAGTTCGTCTGTTGCCGATTTTCTTGTCTCTTACTGATTTCCTCCGCCCTTTAATTCCAAGTGTTCCATTAACATTTTTCTCTGGACTTATCTTTCCATCATGATCCTAATTTGTTTTGACTTGTTTCACTTGTTCTTGAAGCTCTGCCTTCAGTTTATCCCTCATACTACTTGAGAAAGTCTACACACTTTCATAATACTTTTACTCCTTTGTATTGTTTGAAAACTTAAAAATTTAAATTATATTACATAAGGACTTTTAAGAAAAAGTGCTTTGTAAAGAGAATAGAATAATATTCTATTATTAACCCTATTTTATCATAGAAGCAATTTATTTAGGTGTCAATTAGTTATTTCAAGGGGACATAGCAAGTTAATATGAATTTTTAGTCCTGGTTACTAATTCTTACACATGGACATCTTCATCTCAAGTATTCTTAAACTTTAGCTAAAACAGAGTTCCTCAAACTCTAAGACCATCAACTTGAAATACATTTACTACCTTTACTCAATTTTTATGTCACAAAAATAGTGAGTATATTTTCAACCTTCCCTATTGGTATTTATTATCACTCAATCTTTTCCATTTGTATTTCCACTCACTTATTTTTGCATATATTTGTGTCATTTTTATTAGTATTGACTAGAGGCCTGGTGCATGAAATTCGTGCACGGGAGGGGGGTGTCCCTCACCCTGGACTACATACACCCTCTCCAATCCAGGACATCTTGGGGGATGTCCAATTGCAGATTTAGGCTTGATCCCTACAGGCAGGATCAGGCCTAAACCAGCAGTCAGACATCCCTCTCAGAATCCAGGACGACTGGCTTCTAACCACTCATGTGCCTGCCTGCCTAATGCCCCCAACTGTCCTCCCCTGCCGGACTGATCTTGCTCCCAACTGCCCTCTCTTTCTGGTCACCTCCAACTGTCCTCCCTGACAGCCTAATCACCCCAACTGCCCACGCCTGATGGCCTGGTCACTCTCAAATGCCCTCCCCTGCTGACCTGATCTTTCCCCCCAACTGCCCTTCCCTGTTGGCCTGATCCCGCCCCATAATTTCCCTCCCCTGCCAGCCCAGTTTCCCCCAACTTCCCTCCCCTGCTGGCCTGGTCACTTCCAACTGCCCTCCCTTGCAGGCATGGTCACCCCAACTACCCTTCCCTGACAGCTTGATCACCCTCAACTGCCCTCCCCTGCTGATCTGATCTCGCCCAACTCCCCTCCCCTGCAGGCCAGTTCACCCCCAGCTGTCCTCCCCTGCAGGCCAGTTCACCTCCAGCTGCCCTCCCCTGCTGAACTGATCTTGTCCCTAACTGCCTCTGCCTCGGACCCCACCACTATGACTTTGTCTGAAATGAAGTTGGACGTCCGGAAGATGGCCACTCTAATTACCATCTTACCCTTTTATTAGTATAGATTTCTAAGAGAAAGGGAGATGAAGAGATAGAAACATCAAGGATGAGATAGAATCATTGATCAGCTGCCTCTGGCACACCCCACACTGGGGATCAAGCTTGAAACCTAGACATATGCCCTGATGGGAATGGAACTGTTACCTCCTGGATATATGTCCAAGCACAACCACTGAGCTACATTGAGTATTTATGTCTATTTTAATATTTGAGTATTTTTTTTACAATTTAGAGATAAGGATTTTCTTCTCAGTTTTTCCTATATTGCTGCTTGCTTTTTTTTTTTTTTTAGATTGGCCAATTTTAATCAGAAATTTTTCATATGCTGAAAAATTTCCTGAAAGCACATTTATAAACTGAGGAAATTCCCACTCATCCTTGTCTTCCCTATTGCTACAGAATACTTACATCTGTTATGTTCTCTTTATAGTCTCATCATAAATTTCTTCAAGCTTTCCGTATTCCAATGCTCATTTTAACAACTATAGTAGAAAGATAAAAGAATATTAATAAAGATGAGTAGAAAGCTCCTCGATCAATAAATTTCTATTCTCTAGTATCCCCTATGCTGTGAGAATATATTCAAGAGCAAGAAAAAAAAATATGGTTTCTAGTCTTGGGGAGTCTGGGATGAATCTCAACACCAGAGTAATTTGCTAGAAATTAGTCATTGAGACGAAGAGTGAGAGAGCTGAGAGCACTAAGGCTAACAAGTTAGGGAAGACACAAGTAGAGGCAAAATTGCACCTGGCACTCTGACATTAGGAGACACGTAAAACTGACAAATGATTACTTGGGGAAATGTAAAAGCATGCTTGGTCACTATGATTACATTACTCAGTTTAAACATGAAATGCCTTTAAATTTTTGGGGAGAGGAATGAAAGGAAGTAGGAGGATTTTCCCAGTAGGTATTGATATAAGGGGACAATTTATTCCTACTTGATTCATGCTGAGTAATTATGGTCCTGCATTAATAAAAAGATAAGTTAACATTCTTCCAGCCTCTAAAGGGGAGCTAAAGAATTCCATTTTCCCCAAAATAACACACATTTGGCATAGTTGCCAAACTATAAAAATAATAGTCATTGTAGACTTTCTGCTTCTATGTTCACCAATTACACTAAGAGTTGGAGATACATTAGTCCAGTTCAGTTTCAATTATTCTGACTTCTCATTAGAGAGGATTGATAACTACAGTTTTGCTAATAGCACATAAAGCTTTCTGTGATCTACATTTAATTTAGGCCAATTCCCAGCACAGTGTGAGCTACTGTACAGTCAATGAAATAAGACAACCTAATTTTCTCACTTCATGCAGTTAGCTACACAGAGGCTGTGCCATGAGCCATTTGCCATTCTCTTACTGTGTAGATCTTAATTTTTCAGGATTTTTTAAATTGCTGATGCTATTAGAGATGTCCTCCATTTCCCCCTCATTACCCACCTCCACTCAGCCCATGCCCCCCTCTCTGGCCATCACCACACTGTTGTCTGTGTCCGTAGGCTATGCATATATGTCCTTTGTTCTTATTGTATGATTTTTAATCCCCACGTGAGGTTATGTTGTTTTTTATTGATTTTTAGAGAGAGAAACATCTATCAGTTTCCTTCCATACACATCCCTGACCAGGGATTGAACCACAACCTAGATACTTGCCCTGAACAGGAATCCAACCAGAAACCCTTTTGGCGTACAGGATGACATTCCAACCAATTCTGCCATCTGGCAGGGCAACATACACGTTCTTCGATTAATCTCTTCACCTTTCATCTATCCCCTTCCCCCCTGACTTCGGTCAGTCTGTTAATTTTATCACTTTAAAAATATCAGGGTCTGCCTGTTTATTATGTCACATGTTCCAATTAGAAGTTGAAAGGTTTGATAAAACCTAAGTGCAAATATTTTTAAACAATTAATGATGTAACTATAACTCTAGCTTCATGTCTGTTTGTTTATTTATATCAAGTTTTTCTGTAAGTGTAATTACTTAAATCATATATGTTCCAATACTTCTCCTCTAAGAGTCTTTTCCAAAGGATATTCCAAGAAACACTTTTCCCCATATATGTTTATGAATATTAATGCAAAACACAATGGGAATTTATATTAAAGTAAAAAACATGCATGCCTCTCCATTAAAATTTTCATAACTTTTCATATGATATTGTATATTAATCTCTAAGAGTACTGTGGAGTAAGTAATGTTTCTCAACTTAACTTGGCAAAGGTATCCTCTTTTTTAAAAAAAATATTTTATTGATATTTTACAGAGAGGAAGGGAGAGAGATAGAGAGCTAGAAACGTCGATGAAAGAGAAACATCGACCAGCTGCCTCTTGCACACCCCCTACCGGGGATGTGCCCGCAACCAAGGTACATGCCCTTGACCGGAATTGAACCCGGGACCTTTCAGTCCGAAGACCTACGCTCTACCACTGAACCAAACCGGTTTCGGCAGTACATATATATATATTATTGATTGTTTTTACAGAGAGGAAGAGAGAGGGATAGAGAGTTAGAAACATCAATGAGAGAGAATCATCGACCAGCTGCCTCCTGCACACCCCCTACTGGGGATGGGCCCGCAACCAAGGTACATGCCCTTGACCGGAATCGAACCCGGGACCTTTCAGTCCGCAGGCCAAGGTATCCTCTTTTTATCAATGACCACCAATCAGGTATGAGGAAACGTTGAACCAATTAAAAAAACTTTACCTTAAAATATATGAGATTGTGTCAGGCCTCTCTCATTCCTGCCACAGACATTAAACCTCCAGATTCAAGAATGAATAAAATACTCTAAACAACATCTAAACCAAACTCAAACATTTATTCAAAAGGTATATGATGAAATGTTATTGTTTACATGTGAATTATACTGGGCCTTAAAATTAATGCGAGCCGAAACCGGTTTGGCTCAGTGGATAGAGCGTCGGTCTGCGGACTGAAAGGTCCCAGGTTCGATTCCAGTCAAGGGCATGTACATTGGTTGCGGGCACATCCCCGATGGGGGGTGTGCAGGAGGCATCTGGTCGATGTATCTCTCTCATTGATGTTTCTAGCTCTCTATCCCTCTTCCTTCCTTTCTTTGAAAAATCAATAAAAATATATTTTGAAAAAATTAATGCGAAATGAATAGTAAAATTACTAATACATGACTCTTATGTGTAAGAGAACCAAGGCAAAAGGGGAGTGACTGAGGCAATTTTTAGAAAGAGTAACACATTATTTAATGTTCCATTTGCCATTTTTTTTTATGAGCACACTATAACCCAGCATTATCTGATAGACAGCAAGATTATGAGACATTGGGAACTTGGGCTTTTTCATCAGGATTGGAATGGTAGGAAATAAATTAAAGGATAATGGAAAGTTGCAGAGCATGGACCATTTTGTCAAGATGCTGAACCCACAATAACAGGCTCTGTGAAAGCTGAAGAACTTCTCACACACTGTTTGTAAGAGTATGTAATAGGAACAGCAACCAACATAAGAAAATCTAAAACAGTCTAGCCAGTGTGGCTCAGTGGTTGAGTGTTGATCTATGTACCAGGAAGTCAGGTTCCATTCCTAGTCAGGGCACATGCCGAGGTCCCAGTGTGATATATGCAGAAGGCAGCTTATCAATGATTCTCTCACCATTGATGTTTCTCTCTCTCCCCCCATCTCCCTTCCTCTTTGAAACCAATAAAAATATATTTTTAAATTAAAAGAAAGAAAATCTAAAACAATTAGCTACTATCACAGTTTTGTGTAAGATTAGTCTTAAGAAACAAACAAAACAAAAAAAGAGCCAAAACCAGTTTGGCTCAGTGGATAGAGCGTCAGCCTGTGGACTGAATGGTTCTGGGTTCGATTCCAGTCAAGGGCATGTGTACCTTGGTTGCAGACACATCCCCAGTAAGGGGTGTGCAAGAGGCAGTGGACCGATGTTTCTCTCTCATAGATATTTCTAACTCTCTATCCCTCTCTCTTCCTCTCTGTAAAAAAATCAATAAAATATATATTTTTTATAAACAACTTTTTTTAATGCTTTTTAAAAGCTAGGGGAACCCACTGTTACTCACTCTCTATCCCATCCCAACTCTCTGGAGATACACAGTTGCATATCCGAGGTCCAGAAATCCAGAAAGAAATTTATACAAAATGTATAGTAGCAGGAGATACAGAAAATACTTACGAATTGAAAAGTAGGTAAAACTATAATAATAACTATTATGTTAGAGCTAGCACATAAAATTTGCTACATGGCATGAACTGCTGTTCTAAAACATATATAATTCAACTCAGTACAGCTTTATAAGGTAAGTACTTCTATTATTCCCATTAAAAATGAGGAAACTGAGGCCCAGACAGGTCAAGTATATCATTCAAAGTTGAAGATAGCATATGTAGAAATAGAATTCAAACCCAATCGTCTGATTCCTTTTTCTTTGCTCTTAATTACTATAGTTGTTCTAAAATGTTTTCTGAAATTTAAGTTTTAAAATTTCCAGGAGTTGATATAGCTAATCAAAGTAATTGGTTTTTAAATTTCTAAGTGAATGACTAATCATGCGTCCACTGCATACAGTCATGGCACTACTTGGCAGTTTTTTAAAAACAACTCCAAATCAGAAGGCCATGCCCAAATGCTGTGTGGCCATATTTAGGGATCTCTCCTGGAGCAGAGAAGCGGTTTCCTTCTGTCAAGATGAAGCTAAAATGGAAAGACAGGAAGGGGAAAGTTTGATTTGGTTTTTGTTTATCTCAGGAGCTCTCTGACAATCTGCTGAACTGCTGTTTTATGCAGTGAGACTTCGCAGACCGTGTCAAGACAGCTTGCAGACAACTTCATTTTTTTTTTTTAACTTAGGAAATGTGTGCTTAATGGCTGCAGTAGCTGAAGTTTCTTTTGAATCAAATTTTGTAGTGTGCTTGCTTTGGTTTCATTTCATTTGGAATTTGGCAGAAGAGGAGTGGTGAATAAAAACTTCTCTTGTTTGTGTATTTTTCTCTGTACACAGAAGAAACAGAATATGAATTAATTATGATTCCATGTGAAATTAATACCTTGGTGACTGAAATCTTCACATGCCTTAATATATTTTATTATAATATTGTATATTTAATTATTGTATTTTCCTTATAATTCTTTATTTGTAGAACTATTACAAATAATTTATATTGGTGTAGTTTAATTTTTTTTCAAGTAGTGGTATAAGTTTTTCTTATGCCAATGACATTTTTTAATGGTTAACACTGAAGATACAGAGTTTACAGAGCCAGTGTGTTTCAAATACTATGATTAGCTTTTCTTTAATTTATCTCACTCTAAATTTGCAGTATGCATTAAATGAATCATAGCAGAATAGACACATTAATTATATATCCAGTATCTGCTAAGTACATATTGATGTCCACACTAATATCAAATTCTATAAGGATTATATTTAAGCCTTAATTCCCTGAAAACATTAGTAAATCCATCTCTTGCTTCTTCAAGTCGGTCAAATGGGCTTTTGAAGTCAGTAAATTCTGAATTATAAATCATTTTTCAGAAAGATAACAATAGATAAGCAACAGTTTGGGTAAATTTGGTATTAATGATCACAGCTTGTCATGATCATTCAATTATGTGGATGAAATCTTCCTTGTCAGAGGATACTTTCTAATTGTAGTTGATGTGATTCTCTCACTGCAGGTTCTCAAGTTTTGAATGCATGATGTGAATGCTTGAATTTCTTTTCAAAACAGGAAAAATCTTTTGCTTTGTGCTATGAAGTCGTAAGCAAAACTGCAATAGTTTCAGGAAATGGGCAATTAAGTTCTATTATTTCAGGCGCACCTCATTTTACTGCACCATTAAGAACATTCTTATTCTACAGAGCAGGGACCGATTCGGGGAGTGTACCAGTTGCCTAGTATGTCTTTTAGCCAATGCCAAAGACCTCAGTAGGGAAAAAACAGACCGCTTTGACCCAGTATGGTAACCTTACCTCTCTCTATTATTTTTGGCCAATAAATGCCAAATAAGTGTCCTTGACCTAGTAAGACACCATCATCTTCATATAATTCAGAGCCCAGTTCTAGGGCAGCAGTTCCCATGGTCATTCTATGCATACAGAGAACACTGAGCTCATAAAAGATGACAGTGCTTCTTTCATCCACTGGTACTCGTATATATTTCTCAAAGTCTAGAAGAACAGAGGTCTGCATGACCTTCCCAAAGGACACAGTTAAAACGTGGCTGAACAGGTCTTATATAAATCCATGTAGTGCTCTGATCTCTCTGAACCTTTTGGTAATTTTCTGCACATTGTTCTAAGGAAATGATGGTGTTTTGAGTTTATTTCAATATAGTCCAATTTGGGGTCCAGATATCAGATAATCAGCAAGACAAACTTAAAGCCATTCTTATATGCTCAAGCTAATACAATGAATCTAGGTAGGATCTCTGCTGAGAATACTCATAGCAACTTATTATGCAAATTAAATCATACATTTTTTCCATTCTCACATTCCCTTGGAATCCATTCCCATATGTATTCCTCAGGCATTTGTTCATGTAAATTGGCAAAAACTTGCAAGTCTTTAGGTATTCATGATACCTTCTTATTGTTGACAGTTTGTGTCTGACCCAAGGAGCTTTCCAGAACTTGTGTTTGGTTATAGGTCTAGAAACAATGAGAAGTGGTAAGGGTAGATCCTTAAAAGGATCAGCAATCTCTTACAAGGCAGCTGTAACCGGCAGAGTCTTAGTTGGAATTATTTTAGGAAAACCATAGAAATTGTCTGGTTCTACATTATCCTGACCTGGAAATTTACAGCTCTGAGGGCACTTTTTTTTTTTTTACAAGTTTTTCAGCATACTTAGAAGAAATCAACTAATCCATTGTATTCCTTATTTACACTGAAATGTCCTATTGTGTTAACTTCTTGGCCACAACAAAGACAAAACTTCTATAGTCAGCAGGTTATAGGTGCTCACAGGTGGCAATTTAAGTAACTATTTTGTTACCATATGCCATGGGACACCAGTAATCCTTTACCATTGGCAAAGGGTTCATACATGCTTTTAATCTGATTATTCCAGAGAAGCAGTTCCAGACTCTCAATCTTAAAGTGGTGTAACCATGTAACCACTTCTGATACCAACAACTTTATCAGTTATAGTTTAATCAGATAGGGGTCCACAATGAACATTATGGAATTTGAAAATTATTGTAAACATTACAGTTTAGTGTGAGAGAGGCTATGGAAGTTAAAATCTGAAAAGACGAATAGTCAAGGTGTGTTCACTAATAAGTCCTGACACAGTTGAATGAGCTAGAGCTTAGAGAGGAACAGGGGAGCCTGAAACATCTGGCTCCTGGAAAAGGACCAAAAAGGGGAGCTAGTACAAGCCTCTCAAAGGACCCTGACTTTCAGTGGTTACCACCTTTGTGAGTTCATAAGCAATCCTATTGTGATGGGCCTCACTGTTGTGGGCAAGGAAGGGGGACCATTGGAGAGATGCTACATATGGTGTGGGCAAGAGCAAGGGCAAAATGAATCCACACAATGGAGTCAGCATAATCTCTAACCCTCAATGACTTCCAGAGCATAGTGGCAGCCTCACTTTTGCCTCTCAAATATCATGCAGTTTCACTTTTAGCCAACTCTGACCTGATAGAACACAAGGAAAGACAGTGTAGGAAATATAGTTTCTATATTTTCTAACCATGTTAACAATAACCATGTTAACAATAGAATAGCCTCACATAGTAGGTTAAGTTTACGATAAGGCAGACACTGTACTAAAACCTTTATAACAACCTTATGTAATTAGTGCTATTTTTCTTTGTTGTTTTACCTGAAAAAAAAACCTAGAACACAAAAAATGGTAATAAAATGAACTATAAATCCACCACTTATACATACAAATATAGAAGAAGAAAAGATGTCCCCTCCCTCTGGGGTTCTTGTGATAGCCTCAGAAAATGAATTTTCTAAAATTTGTATGGAAGGATGGGATGTGATAGAAAGCCTTATTTACATGAAGATCCAAAGTCTCCCCTTAAGCCAGTCCTAAAAGAAGGGCATCTGGGGGTTGAGCAGAGCCAAAGCAGGGTCAGTTGTCCAGAGCTTCTGTCCCATGTTGCAGTGGAGTGTGGTCCAACATCAAAACCAATTAAACTCTATTAGTCCAAGTGAGGAGTCCAGCAGGGCCATGAGCCAGGTGAGCACCTGGGAACACATTGGAGAGCCAGGGACCCAGGGAGAGATAGATAGAAATGGTAGAGATAGAGATAAAGATAGAGATAGATAGATAGATAGATAGATAGAAAGATAGAAAGATAGATAGAGATAGAGATAGAGATAGAGATAGAGATAGAGATAGAGATAGAGATAGAGGTAGAGGTAGAGGTAGAGGTAGAGATTATAGAGATAGGAGAGAGATAGAGATAAAAGAGAAAGAGAGAGAAGAAGAAGAAAGAAGAAGGAGGAGGGGGGAAGAAGAAGAAAAAGAAGAGAAGGCAGTAACTTCCTTTGTTTAGAAATTTAAATATTTAGGCTTCAAACATGTGCATGGCCATGCCCATCCTAGTCACCCATTCATTCCCAAATATCACTAGGAGACAGATAGGCACCTTTCCATGGCACTCAGACTTTATGGGGCATGTGTTTAAGCTGTCTTTGTCCAGTCCCTTCCCACATTGATCAGCAGAAAACAGACTTGCAGAATGTTAAATTCAGCTTTTGGCAAAGCTCTGTAAATGTCATGCCTATTTTTAGCTTTCTCTTTCCTCCTTTCCCGTTAAATAATAACCAGGTTATTACAATGGCCCTACCTCCTCCAATCTCACCTTTCACCAGGGTCTCTATAATTGTAACTACTGTCAACCCTCTGTATCTATGAACTCTACAACTGTGGATTCAACCAACTGCAGGTCAAAAATATTCCAGAAAAAGACGTTCCAGAAGGTTGATCCCTAAACAATACAGCATAACTATTTACAGAGCATTTACATTGCATTAGGTATTATAAGTAATCCCAGCTGATATAAAGTATACAGGAGCATATGTACAGGTTACATGCAAGTACTTCACCATTTATATAAAGGACTTTAGCATCTGTGGATTTTGGTAACCTCGGGGTCCTGAAACCAATCCCCTGGGCTATGAAGGGACAACTATACTGTTGCCTGTTTGTTGTGTATTTTTCCTGACTCTTCTCTGTGCTTGCAAAAGAATAAGGATAGCTAGATAAATTTTGATGGCATGGTAATCCAAGACCCTTCCAGACTGTTTATAATCTTCAGTGAGGGAATGGGGAAAACGGGGAATGTGAGTCTGGTGTAAATCTCAAAGTGACATAGGGACTCAGAAATTAATATAATTTAATTATAAAAATAAATTGGTCTCATACTTTTGCAAATTACAAAAAATCCGGAAAGAAAAATCTAAAGCATTTGTTCCATTATCATGTTTTGGTTCAATTACATAAGTGTTTCAAAATTCTTCCTCCCTCTCCTGTGCCTGCCATAGTTTTCCTGTGGACAGAGTATGCTTTTCAACCCCATATGGGCTTGGCCAAATGACCGGCTTTGATCAGTGGAATTTAAGAAATGACACTATGCCATTATGACTAGAGAATTGATCTTGATCTTGACCTACAGCCTGAAGCAAAGCTGCTCTGGGGACATTTTAAGCCCTGAGTGAGAAATAAATCTCTATGTTGAAAATCATAATAATTTACACTTGGTTAATGTGCAGTATTTCGGAGCAATAGTTTTTCTAACTATTGGTGCAGAAGAGTAGAAGGTCTTTTCTCTAAGTAGATGGGCAAAGAATTCAAAACCAGGAGTATGTTAATAATAATATTACCATCATTATTTTGTTTTGATCTTTACTCAATGTTATCATTATTAAGTGATAATAACATTCAGGGAGAAAAAACAATAATAAAGAATTTAAAAATAGATATTTCTTTAAATAAAATATTATTCGCCAGTTTTTTTTTTAAATTCTTGGCTAAATAACTAGTAGCTGGTAGGTTAACTACCACGGTATATGGTTGATGTCCAGAATTATACTAAAACTTAATAATGATAAGTATTTCCACTGTTAAAAGGAATGAAAGCAGATATTAAAGTGCTCAATTCAAAATGTTAGAAAGAGAATCATTAAAAAAACCACTACAAACTCATATTTAACAGTAAAACATTAGTTAAAAGCCCACTAACATCAGAAGAAGAGAATGTTTTCCCAGTATTACTATAATGTGACATTTTGGGACATTTGCCCAATGAATAATAAAATAAGAAATGAAAATCCAATTAAATTATTTCTTAATAATGGTTATTGTCTCAACAAATAAAAACATCTTCTAGAAAAATTGTAAAATTAATATATATACTAATAAAAAGGTAATATGCTAATTAGACTGGATAGATTGGGCATCTTCCAGACAAAGCCATGGTGGCGGGGGCCAAGGCAGAGGCAGTTAGGGGTGATCAGGCTGGCAGGGGAGGGAAGTTTAGGGGTGAGCAGGCCAGCAGGGGAGGGCAGTTAGGGGCGATTAGGCTGGCAGACAGAGTGGTTAGGGGCAATCAGGCAGGCAGGCAGGTGAGCAGTTAGGAGCCAACCGTCCTGGATTGCGAGAGGGATGTCCAACTGCCAGACATCCCCTGAGAGGTCCGGGATTGGAGAGGGCACAGGCCCAGCTGAGGAACGCCCCCCCCCCTCTTGTTCACAAATTTTATGCACCGGGGCTCTAGTGAGTTGATAAAATGATATGTAGTAAATAACCATAAAAACTCATTAGTACTATATAACATAGGAAGAACAAACTAAATAGACATTTTAATTAGAATATATATAATTTAATATTGCTAACAAAAATATGAAATACATAATAGAATTCTTAAGAAGAAATATGCTGAACATATATGAAAAATTCTAAAATTGTCACTGAAAATTTTAAAATAATACTGTAATAATTAAAAAAACCACACTGTACAGCCAGCTCAGATGAAAAGACACTAAGAGTCTTTTCTGATTATGATGTAAGTTTAATCCTATTTAAGTCATTTCCCAATGTGATTGTGTTCTAGAAATTGAGGAAATGGTTTCAGTTTGTCAAGGAGAGTGAATGTATTAAAAGATCCAAGAAAACCTTTAAGAAGAAAAGTAATGAGGGAGATTAGCTATGACAAACAGATAAATGGAATGAAATAAATTTTCTAGAAATAGACTTTGCAACAATGTTAGACAACAATAAAAATAGTGTGTGGTGGCTGAAACCAGTTTGGTTCAATGGATAGAGCATCAGCCTGCGGACCGAAAGGTCCCAGGTTCGATTCTGGTCAAGGGCATGTGCCTTGGTTGTGGGCACATCCCCAGTGGGGGGTGTGCAAGAGGCAGCTGATCGGAGATTCTCTTTCATTGATGTTTCTAACACTCTATCCCTCTCTCTTCCTCTCTGTAAAAAAATCAATAAAATATATTCTAAAAACATAGTGTGTGGTGGGAAACAGAGAGAAAAGAATGCTTATTTAATTTTAAAAATGCTGAAAAAATAGGGTGCTTTTTTGTGGAAGAAATATCATATACTCTCCTAACAGTACACAAAAATAATAACTCTAAATCAATGAAAGAAAATAAAAATCATAAAAAAAGAAATTATTTCGTAAATGTCAGATCTCAAGGTAGAAAAATACCTTTTTATAGTAAATACCCTTAATTTTTTTTATTTTAAAAACTCATAAACATACAAAAAGTAGTGAGAATAGCATGATGAATCCCTGTGTTCCCATTATCCAACTTCAACAATTAGCTCAATTCTGCAACCTTCTGTGACACTGTTGGACCAAACTACATAGGAAATTGTCTTCAGATTTTATTATGTAAATTTATGAAAAAAATAAAAAATAAATTAAAACCCAAATGACATATTTTTAGAACTTTGAAAAGCTGATGGAGATGATATCCTATGATAGTTAGCTAGATAAAAGTAAATAATGTACTTTCTGAGAAATGCAACAAAAACTAATTAAAATTCCAGCATCTTCAATTAAGTTAGAAAAACAGCTACAAATTTAAAACTTGCAGAAAAATATTTGCCAGTTGTGTACTCTGGAGCAAAGAGAAGAGGATATAACCTTCCACACTTCATAGAAGAATATTTAAGAAGTAAACCGTGTAGCTCTGTAAGGTCTCGGCATCATTTCCTAAGAGTTATGTGCATAAACCAGGCACAGGAAGAATAAATAGGTTCCCATGGGGACCAAGTTCCTTACTGCAGAACAAAGAGTGCCATTCTAAAAGTCAGTGCACTTAAAAAGAGAAACAAGAAATGCAAACAGTGAGAAGAAAATGACAAAATACTGTTTGCAGTAGATATGACCTATCTAGAAAACACAAGAAAATGAACTGAAAAAGCTATTAAAGACAATGAAAAAAAGTGAATCAGAGGACTGATTACAAAATCAAAATATAAAAGCAAGAGATTTTCAATATATAAACCAAAGTGAGCTAGAAAGTTTAATTAAAAAAAAGTAGATCTGCCGAAACCGGTTTGGCTCAGTGGATAGAGCATCAGCCTGCGGACTGGAAGGTCCCAGGCTCGATTCCGGTCAAGGGCATGTACTTTGGTTGCGGGCACATCCCCGGTAGGGGGTGTGCAAAAGGCAGCTGATTGATGATTCTCTCTCATCGATGTTTCCAACTCTCTATCCCTCTCTCCTTCCTCTCTGTAAAAAATCAATAAAATATAAATTTTTAAAAAAGTAGATCTTACTTTCAATAGAAATAACAAAATAAGACAAAAATATTCAGGAGGAAATTTAACAAGAATGGTGTAAGACTTATATAAAGAAAACATTAAAACCCTATTGAGGCATGTTAAAAAGCTTTGAATAAATGGAAACACGTGGCTTGTTTGTAGAAACCAAAATTTCACAATGTAAAGATGTTAATACACTTTAAATTGATTCACTCTAAATGAATCAATAAGACACTGAAACAAAATAGTTTAATAGAAAAAATAATCTTATCTGTTTAAAATAAACATGCAGAACTAGTCAAGAAAATTAATAAAATAATTGATAAAGGACCTCAAAAGAATCTATCTCTCCTTCTCCCTTCCTCTCTGAAATACATATATACATATATATATATATATATATATATATATATATATATATATATAATAGAGTTACATAAATTAGAGAAGTATGGTAGAAGCGAAGTAATATACCCATGGCTCTCCAATAATGCAGAAGAGTCGCCTACGATGATGTTAACTCTGAAATTTTACTGTGGGCCAAACATTAAAAATATTTATTTTTCTAGGTCAGGGTTGGAGTGTGGAAATACTCATTTTTTATAACAAGATTTCCAGATGATTATAACACAAGTACAATTATCCTTCCCTTTAAAAAGCTACCAATTTAACTCTATCTTTACTATGAATAATGGTGAGACATCCAATGCCCTCTATCTACACAGCAAATGGACTGAAATCTTGCATTTGCACAAATTTGTTCCCATGGTTGAGTCTATTGTGTTCTTTCTCAGATAAAACTAAAAGCTCAGAACTGCTCATGCCCGCTGATTCCAAATATTTACCTAATTTAATTAAAAATTCATAAACCCATGAAAAGAATGTTCAAAAAGAAGGTTGTTTCATTGAAACTAAGTTAAATATTTTAGAAAAATATAATACAATTAAATTGCTGGGGGGGGGGGGGCGTCCTTTGAACTACTGTGGATGAGAAAATTGTAGCAGATTAGGGGAAAAACATACAAAGGTAGAAGAATACACAGATTACTCATGAATATATTTCTGTAAGACCTTGCTCCACTTAAAGAAAATATGTAAGTATCATTAATGTTAACCAGATAACACAAAAATTAACAGAACCATAGCAAAAATAAATTCCTGAGACCTAATTCAAGAGAATAGCAGATAAATATGCATTCATATGATTTTAATTAAAATATCCAGGCTATTATATTTTCATGATTCTCCATTTTAACCAGCTTTTTCTTTTTTTTTAATTAACAGAGAAAATACTCTTTCCAATAATTTTGGCTGAGAGTATATCTTCTCTAATGAAAGGGGGGGAAATTTGAGAAACACAAAGTAGACGAATAGATCAGTGAAACATAGTAGAGTGTTCACAGATGGACCAGCTAAATAGAAAATTTAGAAAGTAGCCGAAACTGGTTTGACTCAGTGGATAGAGCATCAGTCTGCAGACTGAAAGGTCCCGGGTTCGATTCCGGTAAAGGGCATGTACATTGGTTGTGGGCACATCCCCGGTAGGGGGTGTGCAGGAGGCAGCTGGTCGATGTTTCTCTCTCATGGACTTTTCTAACTCTCTATCCCTCTCCCTTCTTCTCTGTGGAAAATCAATAAAAAAATTTTTAAAGAAAATTTAGAAAATATTTATTCCAAGTAGGTGGGAAAAAGATAGATAAATCAATAAATGATATTGACAAAATGCAACTAGCCATTTGGGAAAATATTACATAGCTCCTCACAAAAATAAACTTGAAAAGGAAAACAAATTTTAAACGGTCAGAAATTAAAAAAAAAAAACACCACACCACTAAATATCTTAATACAATTGTAATAAGATAGTTCTTTTAAGCATGACATTTTATGTAAGTCAAAAAATGTTAACAACTAGACAACAGAATCAAAATTAGGCTAAGCCCCACATCAGAAAACTGAGACTTCTTATAGTTTCAGCTCTCAGAAATGGGCTCTTAATCCAGCCAACCAGGGTGTCAGCCTTAGTTAAGCAATCTGCCTGACGGACCCCTGCCACTTCGTAAAGGAAAGTAACTTAAAAATGACCGGCCTGCTTTTTGCCTAGTATGTAAACCTCCCTTGCTTCTGCTTCCTGCTGCTTGTCTTTCCTTTTGAACACCTCTTCAAAGATCCTTTCTACTGGCTAGATTGGATGTGCCGGATTCGAATTGATCTGCGCTCAAATAAACAATTACAAAAAAATGTAACATGCCTCTGTTTCACCTTCTAACTTTTCTTAGTGTGGAAGTAAGTCATAACCTAAGAGATCCTTCCCCGCCCCGCTCCCTCCCCTCCTCTTCCCCCAGCACCCCCACCCCTGTCCCCAGGAGCTAGGGGCAACCGGTACCTGTGGAGCCCCTTCATCCCACTGCTTTCTGGCAGCCTGGGGAGGTGGTGGGGAAGTTTCTGGTAGCTCTCCAGTCCTAGCTTTCAGACTTTAAGAATGTCTTTTCCCAGACTTGGTCCCCAAACCTCTGGAGTCAGACTGGGTCTAACTTAGAAATTAGACTGCGTGTGGCTTAAAATGGGCCGAGCCCATTGAGAAACCTCAGGGGATTAAAATTTGGTTTCAAGGCTAGACAAATAGATTAACTTTACCAAAGATAATCTTGAATTACAGTGGCCACAGCTAAGACCTTTTAACGTGGATAAGCTTGTCCATCTATAAGGTACCCTAAGAAAAACGGGGTTTAGCCAGGCACTCAATATGAAGGGTGGAGGGAATTTTTTTTTCTCCTCTACAGTTTTTTGGCGCCAGGAACAGAGCTGCTTGGTCACCTGAGTAGCACTGGGGCCTGCATGCAGACCAGATCCTGGGAAACTGGCAGAGCCAGCAAAGGGTGAGAATCCTGATTAAAGATAGCCTTCCTAGATCTTTATCTTCTGCCCTGCCTGGTCTAGAGAATAAGGTAAAATTCCACACTGCTACTCCCTACCCTAATTTAGCGTGGCAACCAAAAAATAAAAATTATAAAAATTAGACCTTAAACTGTAACTTGCGAATTTGCTTTCTAGTATTTGTTGGTATCAATCCTTTCTCTCCTGGGAACAGCTATTTTTCTTTATTGTTGGCCTTGTTTTATGTCCTGAGAACTTGGCTTGGCAACCATCAGAGGGATGGCCCCCAAAATATGGCCCAACAGAAATGTGGGTCTACCTCCATTTGCACTTTGGGTCCTGCTGACTGTTGCCATGGCAAATGCAAGCAGATTCTCTGATGCAGTTCATTCATTAGCTGAGAATTAAAGCAACCACTTCCTTTTTTTGACCTCCCTGTCTCCTGCTGTGTTTTGGAGTTAAGGGCTCTCTATTGTTCTATTTGTTAGACTTGGGTGCTCATATAGTTATTAATGTTTAAAAACAACACTATCACTGATAGGACTGACCTAAAAAAGCTCACTTTTAGATTCACTTACAGATAATGTAAGGATTATAGAAGAGGGCAAAAAAAAATCAGTTGCCCTTTGGAAAAGATGACTTTTAAGAAGTCAGAAGGACATTGAATGATTCAAGGGCTGGGGAAGGGACACCACCACGTAACTGAACAGCTTAAATGAAAGTTATCTGCCCTTACTAAGTTTGAACTCAGTAACCAAAAATTTTTATAATCTCACATTTTCTACTTTTATTTAAATTTTTAATAACATAGTAAATTAATTGAGACACTTTTTTAGTGATATTTAACTCAAATATTAATATCTGAGAGCTTAGAAATAAATGACTTAAATACATTTAACATTTATTTATTCTTATAAAACTATATATTTTATAAATGTGAATTATATATTTTACTTAATATCATGGCTAGCATAAAAATCTGCATTTATGCTTGCAGGGTGGCTTTTAGGAAATTTCAAACTATGATCTAAAAAAAAGTTGACCAGTGTCTATTGTTTGGGAAAATTTGTCTGAATTGTTTTTTCAAAACAACTGGCAGCGGTTTTTGGTATAATATTGGAAATCCTAGTTTATGAGGTTCTGGGGATAAAGGAAGGTATATTTCATTTGTATCTTCCAAAAAGAATGGTAGTTCCAAAACTTACCAACTCTCATTGGGCAGAAACTGGAGACAACTACCCGCGTTTCCCCGAAAATAAGACATCCTCCAAAAATAAGACCTACTTCATGGAAACATAATACAGCCCCTGAAAATAAGACCTAGCGCATCTTTGGGAGCAAAAATTAATATAAGACACTTTCTTATTTTCGAGGGAACAGGTTATTTGTTGGCAGTTGGCAGGACTATTTAATAAGTTGGGGCCCAGGTGTAAATCTCAAAATCATTTAAAGAATTTCAAGACCTCAGTTCTGGCTGAGTAGCTCAGTTGGTTACAGCATTGACCCAGTACCCCAAAATTGGGGATCTGATTCATGGCCAGGGCACATATAACCAGTGGATGCATAAGTGAGTGAAGCAACAGATCGATGTTCCTCTCTGTGTGTCTCTCTCCCTCCCTCTCTCTAAAATCAATATATTACCAAAAAAATTTCTAAGAACTCAGTGAAATGTGATTTATTCAACAGAAAAAGGATATAAGTAAATTGAAGAAAACCAAACATTTCAGTGAAACTGAGAGTTCTCCAAAGAGCTGTTTTTCTATCTTCCAAGAAATAATTACTTTATTTTCTAAGGTCTCAATGAATTTTCCCTTTCCCAGATGTCAAACTGAAAATGAATGGGGCAACATCTCTGAAAGGCTCTTTGGGGATTTTCCTAATGGTAATTCACTCTGAGCAGGAGCTCTGCATTCTTATTGTGCTACCAGAGGCCCAGTGCATGAGTTCCTGCATGGCTGGGGTCCCTAGACCTGGCCATCTATCTGGCCAATCGGGACCAGGCGAATTGGGCCAGGCCAATCAGGGACTGCCTTGAGGAGGAGCTGGCCCTCGGCCTCCTGGGAAAGGGGCTGCATCCTTTGCCACCCACCCCCAGTTCCTCACATCCCAGCCCAGGGCCCAAAGGCCCCAGCGGGGTCAGGAGAAGATGTGATGGTCGCCAGGCTGGGTGAAGAAGGAAAGGACACCACCGCTGCCATTGTCAGCACCTCACCATCTCAAGGTTCTCCGTCTCTCCCCTCTTGCCACCGCACCACCACCACGACAGGCAGGAGGCCCCCAGGGAAGGGAGAGAATGGGAATGAGACAAACCCTTGTGTCAAGAGCTGACTTTCAATAGAATGCAGTGAGGGAGCTGCTCCGCTACGTATGAAACCCTGACCCAGAAGCAGGTTGTCTACAAATGGTTTAGCACCAGGGGCCGCTGGGGGACGGCCCTCGGGGGGGAGAGACTGTGGGAGGTTGGATGGCCGGAGGGAGGGACCACTGTGGGAGCACACTGACCATCAGGGAGCAGCTCCTGCACTGAGCATCTGCTTCCTGGTGGTCAGTGCGTGTCATAGCAACTGGTCATCTGGTTGTTCCAGTAGTTCAGTCGTAATGGTTTCTTAGGCTTTTATATATATGTATAGATGTTTCTTATCAAGGTATTGCTTTGCACCTGCACTGTAATATAGCTCTGTGTTTCAGATAAACAATGGGAACCTGGATTCCTCCATTATATGAGTGTCTTAGCATCTTAATATATATTTGAATTTCCTGGGGGAAAATGCAAGGTTACATCTAGCAACAGTGAATGCTTCTTCATACTAAAATAAGATATATATATATTTCTTTGCAGTTTGTCAATATAATCTCTGCAGTTTTTCTCTTTGCAGTTTTATTTCTCTTTGCAGTTTTTCAATATAATCTACATTTATTCAGGGAAAAACAACCACCAATTATCAGAAATAATAAAACAATGCATAATACATACATATTTCTCTTTGCAGTTTTTCAATATAATCTACATTTATTCAGGGAAAAACAACCACCAATTATCAGAAATAATAAAACAATGCATAATACATACATATACACAAATGCTCCTCCTCCTCTTCACACACACACACACACACACACACACAAGCACAACATATTTTCAGGGTTTAGCAAGTGACAACTATGATAAAGTCAGCCCTGAGTGTACAGAACTGACATGCACCAGAGTATCATCAATTTGGGCAAGTCACAAAGCTTTAGTGGTGTGAGAAGTCAGTACACAATGACAAGACAATTGTCAATTAGATGTAGCTCTTGCCCTACCTCACATCTCATGGACAGAAGTAGCAACAATAAGTAAACAATAGAAAGGTCTTGTCTAAAAAAAAAAAAGGCTGCATAATATTAGAGCCCAAAATTCACAGCTTTAGTCCCATGAGGAAAACATAATTTTAGGGGCCTGGAGAAAGGTCTTTTCTTCCCTTCTGTCCAAATTATAGAAATATGTTCATACTTCAGGAGTTCCAGAGAAATCAGCTCTACTCGGGGCCGTGAGGAGGAGTGGGAAGAGTTTGTTGTGAGAATACAGTGCTATGTGCAATAAAATCTATGAGAAATTTATAGTAACAGATAATTCAAAAAAACTTCTACAGCTCAGAAAAGGAAGCAAATCATAGATAACACATAGTAAACTATAGAACTTGGCATCTGAATAAACGTGAAAATCTCCCTAGAGTGTAGTTGGGGGAAAATGATAAAGATATATGGCTTAAAATATATATAGTGTGTGATGCTATGTTGAGAAGTAAAACTGTGTATCTATAATGCAACATAAATAGAGAAAAGCATATAGGACCCATCTGTACAAAATATGGTAAATGGTAAAGAGTGGTTATCAACTCTGATGACTGGATATGTACACTTCTAATATTCTTTATATAGTTTTCTGTTTTCCAAATTTTTTTTATGATTAAGAAGTATGCTTTAAAAAAGAAGTGCTTTATATATGAAGTTAACAATGTTAAGATGATTTTTATCTATGCTTTTATTTAGTAATAAAAATAATGAAAAGGAATTGGTGCATTATCAAAGCCTTTGAATAGATATCTAGAAACAATAGCTTTAGAAATTTCAAAGTCACTAAATTTTCCTATTTGAATTAGTGCTTTAGCACATATGGTTCATTGTCATATCCAGTGTTGGCTTAAAGTTATAGAATAACAGTCCATAGCATCTTTTATTTAATAATTGAACGTATTATTTTTATAAAAGATAAACCTAATTTTTTTCAAAATAAAATTATAAAAATTTTATTTTAAATCATATTACTGTTTAAGATTATATAAACAACTACTTCTGTAGCTGAATTTTATATTTTATTTACTATCCAGATGCAGTGGAGAAAAAAATAAAAATAAATAAAAATGCTAGGCTATATAAAAATATTACTAACCTAACATTTATTTTCCATTTAAATAGCAATGCAGGCACACTGCAGAAGAAATATTTTCATACAGCATGTATAAACACCATGGTTATTAATCCCTTAAGAGTTTTTATACCATAATAAGTTTGAAGGCTGGGGGAATGTTTCTCACATCATGGCATTTTTTCTTATTATTATACTTTTTTAATTTTTATGTTAAATCATAGGAGGTTTGCATTATTACCTTCTATACCATATAATACTCTATCAAAATGTTGAATTTTTTTGTTAGTTTGTGCTATTTACCTTTGAACCTCGAAAACTAAAGATAGGTAGGTAGGTAGATGATAGATGATAGATAGATAGATAGATAGATAGATAGATAGATAGATAGATAGATGATAGAAAATATATCATCTATATAAAGAACTTTACATATGCAATCTAATTTAAATCTTTTACCAAATCTTTATATAGGTATTTACTAGTAATATTGGGCATTGTGTACCCAATAAATGTTAATCATTATTATTATTATAATCCTAAGAGCTATGGCTATTATAGTTGGAGAACAAGCATGTACAAAAATTGAAACTGAGTTGTCAGTTCTGACTTAAATATCTCCATGTGTCTTGACAATGGTGATTAATACTTTTAGATCAAAATCAGTGGTCCCAGGAATTTTTTAATGCCCCTTTGTCAATCAAATGTGCAGTGATTTGGCTGAGAAAATAGTAGGACTTGGAGACTCACCCACCTTTCCTCTTCCCAGAATAGACTAGCCTGTCATTCACTCTCCTGGCCATTTACTCCCACCCAAATCTCATTGTGACTACCCTCCACATGTAATATGATTAACAGAAGCTCAGTGGAGAAGAACCCAATGCTAATTGCATTATCTGAATTTGTATAATCACCAAATTCTATCAATCCTGTTAAGTAACTTACCCAAAATCATTCAGCAAGTAAAAATTGAGAATTCTAGAACTATTTTCTTTGAAAGTATAGAAATCAACATTAGTTAATAAAATTCAAAAAGATGAAAACTATTTTATTAACAAGATCTAAGTATTGTCTATTGACACTCAAAGTCATAATACAATCAGATTAATCTGGGAAAATATACTGGATTACTATAGGGGACAAAGAAATCTCTCATTCTTTATTTCTCTCTATATGTCTGCTTCATCTTGCTTTTGCTGCAAACTAGCTTTCTTCGCTTCTTTTCCTCGTGGCAGAAATAATCAACAGCTTCCAGATGTTATTTCTTCCAGTTAATAGATCAGACAGAATAAAATTGGAATCTTCAAGAAATTTACAGAGCATTTATTGAGTTCCAGGTACTTTTCTGGGTGCGAGAGACACAAAAATAAGATATGATTACTGCCTTGAGGAAGCTGCACTTTAGGGGGAAATAAATATGTATAAGTAAATAATGTCTACAAAATATGGAAAGTGCTAAAATAAAGTGCTTCCTAAGTGTTTCCTTTTCTTTCATACTTCCTCCTACAATCAATATACCTAATAGCTTACAAATCTGATCATAGAATTTCCCAATGTATCATGCACTGTGAATAAAATTTAAACTCATTATCACAGTCTGAACTTGCTACCAGAAGTGGCCCTGCTGAGTTCCTAATTTCACCTCGTGCAATTTTATCCCTTGCTCCTGCTACAAGCCAAGTTCATTCCAACAACAGAAGACCTTTGCCTTGGCTAATCCCTCTGCAAGAAAGATGCCAATGCTAGATCTTGGCTGATTTCTTACTCTAATTCATTTCATGTCAAATGTCACCTCCTGAGAGAGGCCTTCCATAGCCAAGATATTAAAAAAAAAAAAGCACCCTTTCCTAGTTATTCTCTATCACATTGATTAATGTCTGTGACTCGCACAGAGTCAGTTCTATGAGAGCAGGCATCTTTCTTCACCACTATTTGTCCCCAAGTGTAGAATAGCTCTTGGCAGATAGCATGCATTCAATACAATACCTAGTGGAAGGAGCGAATGAATGTACCATATGTGAAAGAGGCACGAAAGAGGGGCACGTGGACAAACGCAGAGATTCATGGAAGGCTTCCTAGAAGAGAAATTTCCTTCAGTATTGTATACTTCACAATCAAAAATTGTAGATGCTCCCAATACTTCTCATGACGTTGTTTCTAGATCCCACCAATTTCACAATGCAAATGGCTGTTTATTGCACAAACTCCAGTTGTATGCCTATCTCTTAAAATACAACAAAACATAATGCAGTAATTCCAAGAGTCTGTCCAGCTCAGAGAATGCTCAGATATACACTTTTTATTTTTTTATTATTTTAAAATATATTTTTGGATTTTTTACAGAGAGGAAGGGAAAGGGATAGAGAGCCAGAAACATCAATGAGAGGGAAACATCGACCAGCTGCCTCCTGCACACCCCCTACTGGGGATGTGCCCGCAACCAACATACATGCCCTTGACCAGAATCGAACCTGGGACCTTTCAGTCCGCAGACCGATGCTCTATCCACTGAGCCAAACCGGTTTCGGCAAGATATACACTTTTTTATGACATGTACCTTGCATTTCTATTATTCAAACTGAGAATAGGCTATTTCTTAAATCTCATAAACCAATAAAACATACTTGGTTCAAATTCAGGTTGTGGTTAATTAAAACTAGCAGTCACTGACCTGCCCCTAAGCCTCGCTCTGAATAATAACCATATCTATACCACAAGATACTATATTGATGTGTACCTTCATCACATTGAATTGCATCTTATTGGTCTCAGTCTCTAGTCTAACCTACTGAGATAATTTTTGTGGTATAATTTGCATATATTACACTAGTTTTAGGTGTCTAACATAAGGATTTTATATATGTATCTCAGGCTCAGCCTGCCCCCCTCAGGCACTGGAGGAGGGGTCCCTCACCCCAGCATGCCCCCCTCAAAATCAGGGAGCCCTCAGGGGCAGGAGGTGACCCTGCAATCAGGGGAAGGCGACACCCTATCACACCTCTGCTTCTGCCACCACCGGCAGCACAAACCCAGGCCCTGGGTGATGGGCCAGTCTCCTGCATCTGCGAAGGTCTTATCCAAGATTCCGCGCCTTAAACTCCCTCCTAAGGTGTGCATATCAGGGTATCCCACTTTTCCCCCAGCTCCCCAAGTACGCCTCTCCCCTCACTAGTCTGAGAAGCGTAGTTTTGGTCTGATATTGCATCCCTCCCCCTCGTTTCCCTCTTTCAATTGACGTTGAGGCCTTTCCTGGATTGTGGCTCGGTTCTGTGCTGGGAGAGCAAGCGCACAAGACACCGGGGAGACAGATTCCGTGCTGTAAGCTGTGAGTGTGAACCTGAGCCGGTCTGAGCAGCTCCATGCACTTCTCAGTGCTACGGACCGAAATGTGGCCAGGTCTCAGCGGTTGTATCCCTTTGGCATCTCTGCTGCAGATCTCCAGAAGAGCACCCTTTCTAGCTGGAACCCGGCACCTTTCAGCTCCAGGTCCAGAGCCTTGAGCAGGAGGACCCATCCTTTAATGGCTCCAGATACTCTGAGCAACCTGTAAGGACTTGTACGAGTAGTAAGTTAGTCTTTACTCACTTCCCCTCCAAGGTCTGGTTTCTGGGCTCCCTACCCTCCTGATCTAGCTGGTGTCTACCCTCCCTACTGAGGCTTGTCACTGCCTGCCCACCTGCCCAACTGCAGTAAAATGGCTTAACCCTCAAAAAAAAAGTTATGTTTACAGTAATAAATGCCCAAGTGTCATGTCATTAGCTTACAAAAACAAATGTTTTTTGTTCTTTTTTTTAATTTTAGAGAGAGAAAGCGGGAGAGAGAGAGAAAGAGAGAGAGAGGCCATGTGAGAGAGAAGCATCACCAGTTGCCTCCTGTATGCACCTTAACCAGGGATTGGACCCACAACCTGGATATACGACCCAAACAGAATCTATCCGGTAACCTTTCAGTACATGAGATGATGCTCAGCCAACTGAGCCAACCAGCCAAGGCAAGAACAAATGTTTATTCTTTTTTCCATGTCCTTGGAGAGTTGCTTGTTTTTATGTTCCATATTTTCATTTTGGCACTCAAGTTGAAGAAGCATCAGTTATCAAGAACATGTTGGCTTCATGGCAAAGGAAAGACTGATGGTTATTAAATTTTCTGTCAATGAGTAGCATATGTCACAACTGTCCACATGGCCAAGCAAGTAACGAGATTAAAACTGATATAAATGGAATGAGAAATTATAATCCTTCACAAAATGGGTAGTGAATAATTAGAACAACAACAAAATTTATTTACATGAGTTAATTGAAACCCTAATAACAAACCTGATTTAAAAAGAAATATACAGTTCTTTCTTACTTATAAATATTGATGCAATATAACTAGAAAGACTATTTAAAGTTTATTACTTTGTAAACAAGTGGGATTTATTTCAGGTATTTAAAGAAATTTAACAGTAGAAAAACTATTAATGAAATTAATCTTATTAATGCATTTAGAAGAAAATATCATCAAGTTCATAGACACTGAAAACACACTTGGGGAAAAAAGCTAACACTTTTTTAAAATTTTTTTTAAAGCTTCATTAAAATAAGAACTGATAGGTACTTCCTTATGAGGGCAACCCAGCATTATACTGAATGGAGATACACTGCAGGCTTTTAAAGCTAAAGAAACTAATATGGTAAACAGGTTCTCTGATAAATGTAACAGTCTATTAAAGGTATTAGCCAATGCATTGAAATAAAAGAAGAAAATTAAAGATATTTTTTTTTTTAAAGTATATTTTATTGATATTTTACAGAGAGGAAGGGAGAGAGATAGAGAGCTAGAAACGTCGATGAGAGAGAAACATCGACCAGCTGCCTCTTGCACACCCCCTACTGGGGATGTGCCCGCAACCAATGTACATGCCCTTGACCGGAATCGAACCCGGGACCTTTCAGTCCGCAGACCGACGCTCTACCGCTGAGCTAAACCGGCTTCGGCAATTAAAGATATTTTAAAAAACTGAAAAAGATTAAACTATAACTACTGGCAGCCAAAGTTATTGACTATCTGGGAACAGATAAGAATCCATTATAAAATTTCTATAAAAACAAGAAAATTTAGTGTAGTATCAGGGTATTTAGAAAGCAATTGCTTCTACTATATAAGAAGAATAACCATTAAAAAGCAAAACTGTAAAGGAAGCGAAGATTAAAATTGTAATAGCAGCAAATGATAAAATACCTAGGGATAAATGTAAATGTAAAACCTATATGAGAAAAACTAGTGAGACACAAACATAGATTTAAATAAATGGTGAGATTTTCCATATTTTTAATTAGGAAAACTCAACTTCATAATGACATTTTAACATTTATAAATTTAATGTGATCTCAATAAAAACACAAGTACATTTATCATGTGACTTTACAACCTAAAGGTTATCTAAAAAAAAACAAAAACTACAAAGCAAAATTAGCAAATCTAAAACAGGAGAGCAAAAAGGTGGGCACAGCGCTACTGGATATTAGTATATTATAAAGCCTCAAATTTTAAAAAAGTGTGACTTTTTAAAAGTCCAGAAATATACTCAAATGTGTACAGGAATTTAAGATATTAATCAATGTTATTAAACAATTGAGTAGTGACCTTAAGATTAGGTTGGATCTTTACCTCATACTATACCCCTGAATAAAGATCAAAGATTTAAGAATAAAAATAAAACCGTGAAATATCTTGAACCTCACTCAGTATGGCCAGTGGTGGTGAACCTGTGGAGGGGCAGTGAGGGACTAAACAGTCAGGAGAATATAGCTGGGGCTAGATGTGACACTGTTCTCAGATGGAGAGAGAGTGCCACTGCCAGTAAGCTTAATCTTTATTTTATAGTCAGATCCCACAAGGCAAAGCAAGGTCGTGGTCAAGACGTTTACAATGTTCTCCTGAATGTCAATTATTCTTAATTACATGCACCTGAGAACTCTCTCAAGCTTTGTTTGGGCAACACTTGCTGCACCTCCCACAGCCAACATCACTCAGCCACCTAGGACCACAGGTTCAGACCATAAGGTCAAGCTTACAACCACAGCCTTTGGCTATAATTGTGCTGGGAGGGCTAAGATCTGCATGTGGCTTTGCCATAAGAGAACCATGCCCTCATTAGTCTGAGTCTTGAACCTGTCCAAATGCTGTAGCCGCTCTCCACAATATCTACAAAACAAATGGGAAAAATACAAAACTTGACAAAAATCCCCTTGTATGTTTAGGATATGAGATAGTGACTTTACACGTGTGGTTTGGAGCCCCTGGCCTTTCCCCCATAGAGGTAACATCTAGGCCTTAGTTGTATTTCAGCTCCAGGCCCAGAAAGCAGCAAAACCAGACAACTCCATGGCTGCCCTCAGGACCAGCTGCATTGGATAATGACCCCCTGCCCTGGCACCCACCAATCAATCAGCGGAGGCCATGACCCTGAAAGAAAAGCTGCTAAATATTCTATTAAGATCTTCCCCTGGAAACTCCCCTAAAATCTCCACCCTTAAAACTTTTATGACAGGGCCCAGTGCAATGATCCTCCTGGAAGCACACCAGTACCTTTACCTTTACCTTCTCCCTCCCCTTCTACCTCCACCCAGTGTGTTACCATTAGTTTTCTCATTCCCAAGCTCCAACGTCCCTTTCTTTACCTCTATATTTGTTTCCTAAGTCCATGTCTTCTACAGATTACTCATCCTAACTACGATTTTCCCAAATAAATAAATGTTCTCTTATGGTTTGAATCTTGGCTCTGAATTCTTTCCTAGACAGAACTCAGGAATCAAGGTTTCTGAACCCAGGTCTGGTCTGACCCCACTGGTCTAACACCTAGTGCTGCTCCCGACACCACCTGCCACGTATACTTGCATGCATACCTAGATTTATTGGAAAGAGTAGGTTTACACAATTGTGGGGTATAGGAGACTGGCTAGGTAAAACCAAATTCTGGAGGGCCAGTCCATCAGGAAGGGTCTGCTGGAAACTCTCAGGCAGGAGCAGAAGCTGCAGTTCACAGGTGGAATTTCTCCTCCTGGAAGACCTTGTTGTGAAGTGAACGACCACTGGAGTGCAGACCAAATTAAAATTTAGGGAGCCTTTAATAGCCAGCTGGGGAGCCTTTCTCCACACAGCAAGTCCATAGAGCAGGCTCGACCCTTCGTGTAGGACTACTTTTAAGCACATTAACCAAATCCTGTTTTTGCAGAGCAAGCAACCGGAGACAAAACAGTTTTTCCTAAGCAATGTCAGTGTCATGCCATTGATGACCATGTTATTCACAGGGTCATCTTGTTCTTCAGAAAGCTGACAGTGTTTCATCTTGCAAGGCTATTTTGTGAGGTGCACTTGGAAGGGCCATCAGATCATATCTCAAGGCCTGGCCTGGTGTCAGCACTGAAAACTCTACCTGGGGCATGGCCCATGGCCTCTCTGGAGTGCTCAAAAATTCGCACTCTGTAGCAGACACCATTTCTTCTTGTAAGGTCTTTTGATTTACGGTTTTAAGCCCATCCAGATTGTTGAGGACAACCTCCTTTACTTAAAAGTCAAGTGCCCTAGCTGGCATGGCTCAGTGGATAAAGCATTGGTCTGTGGACCAAAGAGTCCCAGTTCAATTCCAGTAAAAGGCATCTATCTACCTTGGTGGCAGGCTCCTTCCTGGCCCAGTCTTGGTTGGAGTTCGTGCAGGAGGCAACCAATTGATGTGTTTCTCTCATATCTGTTTCTCTCTGTCTTTCCCTCTCTCTTCAACTTTCCCTAAAAAAAAATCAATGGAAAAATACCCTTGAGTATTTAACAAAGCAAACCCCTTCCAAAAAAAATGAATAAATGAATAAAATCAACTGATGAGGGACTGCTATTACATCTACCAAAGGCCTTCATAGCAACACCTAGATTAGCGTTTGACTGAAAAACTGGGGTCGATAGCCTAACCACACTGACAAAGACCTGTCCGTTACAGTGTCCTGACAGGAGGGCTGCTCTCAGAACTACCATGAGGCACCTGATTAAGGTTCTTTTTAAAAATGTAAGAAATTCTCTTTTTATTCCTTTCAAAGTGTCATAATCTTACTTGGGAAAGTATATTGAATCAAACCTCAAACAACTGAGCAAAACATGGATTAAGAAACGCACATAAATGGTTTCCCCTTTAAGACAACAGACTGAGTACATTTGCCTTCCTTTCCTCCTGACTGGATTAACGTTGCAAGAAAGGAACACTTAAAGAAGCAAGTCCAAGTATCCATCAGGAAAGCAGAAACAGTTCTCGGCATGTTTTGTCCACAAACTCACCATTCATTCCTGCACCTCCTTCATCACTTGCTTAAATACCTCCTAGTTTAGGGTAAAGGTCTAGAAAGAGGGGAAGGTACGCCTGTTGTTATTCTAATAAGCTCTATTATAAAATTTAATTGTTTTTATCATATCCATAATTTTATTTTTTTAAGCACAGTGAGGATAAAGTGAATGAAGAAAAATTATTGTGTTTAAGTTTAAAATAAAGCATAAATTGTCCAACCTAGGAATAGTGAAATTAATCTGAACTACTTTTATTAGACATTCTTTATAGATCATAAATAAATTTTCATAGTCAAAGTAAATAAAAAGACATTGTCTGTGGACTACTAGTGATGCTCAAGGAAGACTGGGAAAATAAAACAGAGGGTGCTAATCATTATGGTGCTCACAGCTGTGTAAGATTGAAAGCGTACAAGGAATCCTATAAAAAATTTCTGAGTGCTCTTGCTGACATTTTTACTGTGACCTCTCTCTAACTCTAATCTTATAGTTCTTAAGTTATTTCAGTTTGAATTCGTACAAACAGGAATTCAATCTCTGTGAAAACTGTAAATTTGTAGGTCAGGCAGCAATCAGATCAATTTATTTCTAACTCTGAAGTAGAAAATATGTTTTCTGTAATTTGAGAGGAAAAATCATTTCTTCTACTGGGTCTTATGATGTTCAATTGTCTTTTGAACTTTAGGAGAGTTTATTGTATTCTTCCTTCCTAAAAGTTTTCTAAGACACATTTAAACCTACCTCCTAAAACACACCAGAGTTGTAAATTTAGGGAATGGTTCAATAGAAATAAAGAATATTTTTAAAAACACAATAATTAAAAGAATACGAGCAGGGAGTAAGAAGAGGGAAAAGTAGCAAATTTGTTTTATCTCCAGACAACACATATGAGTTAAAATTAAGTAAATCACAAAACTGATGCCCCTCTGAATGCAATGTTAAAGTAAATAAAACCATACCCTGGAACAGAAAAAATAACACAAATTGAAAAACTGGTGAAATCATATTAAAGTCAGAAATTTAATTGATAGTTAAATATATCTCAAGGTCAGCTTCTTAGTTTTGGCAAATATATTATGTTTATGTAAATGGTAGCATCGGAGGAAACTAGGTAAAAGGTATGCAGAAACCAACTGTACTATTGTCGACACCTGGAATGCAGGGGTAAGGTTTTGTAAAAATACTAGTGTGGTTTTGTGAAGAAAATATTTGATACAAGGGCAAAATGATTAACCTGTTAAATCCAATAGAAGCAAGAAACACAAGATGTCTTGACTTGGCCAGGCATTTACATATGCCCCGCTGTCTTAGTCCATTCAATTTGCTATTGCAGAATGTTATACACTTGGTGGTTTACAAACAACAGAAAATTATTTCTCACAATTCCGGAGGCTGGGAAGTCCAAGAGCCAGGCACATGAAGATTTGGTGTCTGGCGACTTCCTAACTCCTGGTTCATAGATGGCTGTCTTCTCACTGGGCAAAGAGACTAGGGGACAATCTGGGGTCTCTTTTACAAAGGCCCTAATCTCATTCATGAGGCCTTGTGACCTAATCATCCCCAAAGATCTCACATCCAAATGCCAGCACATTGGGGACCAAGTTTCAACACATGCACTAGTGAGGGGACAAGGGGACTTGGTCAGTCTATACCACTCACTTACTGGGTACAATAAAAGCTTAGAAAAAAATCCCACATGTAGAAATATTTATTTTTGCATAGATGATGAGCTTCATAAAGTTCTAGGTTTGTTTTTTTTTACAGTTATATCCCTCATATTAGGAACATAAGCATTTAGTTAATATTTGATAAATAAAAAATAATTTCTCATTAAATATTACCTTTGTGTTCATGACATATTAAAGCTCTAATATATCATAACTGAATTGACCAAATGAAATTAGACTGGTTCTGATTCATACAGTCATATCATGGAGACGGATTAGTTATTGTGTATTATAATTATCTGTGAATTCACATCTAGACAGTGTGGTATTGTTAGGGTTGTTAATAACAGCAATAAGACTATATGCAGGCCAAAGCCAGTTTGGCTCAGCGGTAGAGCGTCGGTCTGCGGACTGATAGGTCCCGGGTTCGATTCCGGTCAAGGGCATGTACATTGGTTGCGGGCACATCCCCAGTAGGGGGATGAGATCCAGTCTGTCAGGACTGCTCTTCAGCTGTAGAATTCAATATGGACATCAAGAGAGGAACAGCAGGTATTTATTAATCGAGGGATCTCCACGGGGCACAGCTCCAGGGGTGTCATTCACAGACACTGCAATATGAATGGTGTCCCCTGGGATTGCACCCTCAATCTCAAACCTTTTGCAGGGCCAGAAAGGTAATCTAAAGCAGTGTTTTCCTTTGGGAGCATATAGGTAAAATTGTATGTTAAGTATACAATTTTACCTATATGTTCCCAAAAATTCTAGCTTAGCACTTGTTAGTTGGAATTCAAGAATCTGTATTTTAACAACTCCACCAGGTGATTCTCCTCATGAGAGAAGTTTGGGAAACACTGATCTAAAGGAATAAATCAAGCCAACTCTTGAGTGTTGGCGATTAGAGAAAACTTGAGCGCCCTGCCTAAAGGCTCAGTGATATTCAACTCCATCCTGATATTTCCATGCAGGAATTACAGTCCCAGGGCTATTGGACATCCATTTTATTTTGATAAGTGTGAAATTAGGCTTTAATATAAAATCCTCTGATATTTAAATAAAACAGTATTTAAATGTTTAAACTGTGTGAGAACTAAAAATAAAAAGCCATCTACAGGGGTACTTTAGGTGCTTCATCATCAACTTGCAAGCTTTCTGATTTGAGCCCACCTCATTCAAATGTATCCTCCTCACATTTTTGTACACCTGAAAATAATATAATATAATATTGTATATCAACTATACTTAAATTAAATAAGAACTTCCAGACCTTTTGATCCAGCACCTCTACTTCTAGAAATTACTCTAAAAAAAAGAGGTAAAAAGATTTACATATAAGGATAGGTATAAAAATACTAATCATGATGATATTTAGAGTAACAAAAAATGTAAGAATCTTAATAGAAGAATGTTTAAATAAATCCTGGTGGAATTGTTCTCCCTCCTCCCCCAATAAAATGTGGTATTTTATACTAAAAGTTCTGAGGGGAAATTTCTTTAAAAAGGGAAAAATTTTGAAGATTTTAACTCAATGATGTCATCAACCATATACTTTCAACCTAAGCATAAGTATGTGCTAGTCACTTGCTTTTTATTTTGCTGTGAAATGGAAGTAATCAGTAGAGAATCCTTTTAGTGTTTACCACCAAACTGCCAACATCTGTTCCTATTTCTCTGTTTTCTCTGCTTTCCCTCGGGTTACAATTGATAAATAATTCATGCTCTCTCTAAGACCAACCCAACCCCCTTTGCCCATGACCTCAATTTCATCAATCATATTCCCTTTTTACTACTCAAAGCCATTGCCCTTGCATTGCACTGACTTTCTCTCCTCCTCACACAGCACAAATTCTTAAAAGCATTGTTCACATTCAATAGTCTCCGCTCTTTCTCTTCCTGTTCTCCCTGGAATACTTTCCATAAGGATTTATCCTCAAAACACACATGAAACGCTGATACCCAAGATTAACAATGACCTTTACTTTGCTCTTCTCAGTGCTCAGGCCTCATTTTATTCGATCCACCAGTACATATGACATAGTTGATCAGTCCCTTTTAAACACATTTTCACTTCACTTCTACAGTGCCGCCACCCTCTTGGTTGTTTTCCCATCTCAGTCTATTTTGACAGTTTCTCCTTTTTATGTCACAGAATGTCAGTGACATGAAAATAAATTTTGCGGTCATATCCTTGACTTGCTTGGGGCCCAGGAGCCCTATGGGTAAGAATGTTAAACACAGCTCATAAATGAAATGTAAGTAGGTAAATACCTGCCAAGTGGACTGGGAATCCCAATGGAAGCTTATTTGAAAGGAAAGCAAAAATAGGAGCTCAGTAAAGAAAAAGTGTACAAGAGCAAAAAGAAGTCTGGAAAAACTGGTGACATTGGGAACCAAGGAATATGAAAGAGTGCTTAATTCCACATCCAATATGAGGTGCTACCTAACTATGATCTGACCCACACCCCTTTCAGTTCCATTCCCTTCACCCCACAGCCCCAGCACAGGCCGACACCATAAGCGAGAGAACAGTTGTCATGGAGCAGAAGATGAGGCAGAGAGATAGAACTAAAAAGAGGAACAGCAGGGCCAAAGGTGCCAGCTCTGACCCTCAAGCATACCTTTATCTCAGGACTCCTGGAGAAAAAAACTGGGAAGAATGATGTGAGAATAAAGCCAGGGCTTCCTGGTAGTCAGCCTTTCTGTAAGTTTGAAGTTATGTTTTCAAATGTTACAAGTGTTTTTTAAACACCTAAACAAGTTCCCCATAATACGTTTGGTTTTTAACCTGTTAAATGTTTGTAATCCCTTCTTTAAAAATCTATGAAAATAGACTTTCATTTAGACCAATAAAGAATCTCCCTCCAGTTTCTGTGATGGAACACTGAAGTTTTTCAGGCCCCTCCTTTCTTTCCTTCCATCCGGGAAGGCCAATAAGGAGGCTCAGGCACTCCTTCCTGGGGTGTCATTGGGGAAGTTCAAGCCACACAAACTCAGAGCCATGCACAGAACTCACCTTGGCCCTACCCCCTAAACACAACAAAAACCAAAGTCATCATCCATCCCTAGCTTGCTCCAGCTATTCCAGATTGGCTTGGGTGCCTGCCCTGTTCTCCTCAGAAAGCCTCCTTATGTGAGTAATAAACTTTGTCATATTCTCTTGGTACATGTGTGGCATCTTCAGTCTCTGCATTTAAAAAAACCAAAAAACCACGAAGTTGGTGGGGAAAAGATGGTAGATGGCAGGACAGAGCTGAGAGAAAGGAAGTGAGTGAGAGTAGAAAAGGAGGGTGTGTGGACGGGCGTGGGGTGCATGTGAGTGAGTGAGGGGAAGTTAAATCACACAGGAGCATCAGGAGCTGGCAGAAGGCATCTCCTTGACAGGGAGAGACTAGCACCGCTGCGGGCCCTCCCCAGACGGCGGGATCCCAGCACTTAGCCCAGGCCATCTTGAAGGGGAGAAAGGCCTTTTTTAGAAACCCATCAACACCACCACCAAGACAGGCCTTGGAACTGCCCTGCGACCCAGCACCAATTCCAGCCAATATCCTGCTACCCCAGCTGCAGACTTGTGGACCTCCACATCCAAAGATATGCTGATCGTGGCAGCTGTAAGTGCAGTGCTCCCTCCCCAACCACAAACCCCGGGTTTGCGCAGTGTACCCCACCTGTTCGCCACACCCCCCCCCCCCCCCCCCCCCCGCCTCCACCCTCGCAGCATTACAAAACCCTGGATTGTCAGCATTCGCGGGTTCCAGCCTAAGCCAGACCCTGGTTCGCATGACTCTGTGGGCTTGCACCTGCCCTGCACCTTCACACACACACACACACAACCTGCCTTCACTCCCATCCAGATTCGCACTTTCACTGCACCTCTCGCCCAGATTTGCACATTCGCAGCCCCTCGCTCTCGCTCTTGCCCTAAAGTAAGACCCCAGTTCGCGCATGTCCATGGGCTCATGTCTGCACCCCCCTGTCACCCTCCCCCCCTTACCTCCGTTCACGCCCAGATTCTAGCGTTTGCGGTTTGCACCTGATTCACCCATTTGTGCCCCCTCGTGCCCGCTTGTGTGGGACAGCAAAACCTTAGATTCATCTGTTAGCAGGCTTGCGCAGGCTAAGACAAGCAAGAACACCCCACCAGAGGGTTGCACGCCTATCTGGGGAACTCGTTACTTCAGCCCCATAGACAGACAATAGGACATCCCAATCCGAGGTTGCATGTCTCTCTCCTGGGGCAGTGTGCGGGAGACACCAAGAGCACCCGCGAGTGGATTCTGTACAGACAAGGGCTCGAGGCCCTGCAGTGGAAATTCTGAACACCCTCTTCCTGGAGGCTAGCACAGCTGTTCAACCGAGTGCCGGGACCCCTAGGTGTACATAGGAGCTCAGAGCCCTGAGAGTGCATATCTGTGGATACGCCACTGTAGAGGTGGGGTTCCAGCAGACCTCTGTAAGCCACTAGTGGGAGCCACAGTGAGCTTGCCTTGGATGCGATCTTGAACAGCAGGAGGCGTACACCCATCCAGTAGTAGAAACTTTGCATTCACTTTGCCTAGATACTGACACACAGGCACCTCAACTGTGAGACTACACTGCTAGGGCCCTTCAGAGTCATTTAGTGCACCTCACTGGCAATCTAACATGGGTTTTCCCAACAGACGGTTCCTGGGGACCACTGCAAGTCCCTGCGGGGCACGTGTGATTACAATTAAGGGTGCAAGACAGCAAACATTAAGAAACTCCCCTCCACATTAGCTGACTTGTAGACATCACAGTTGTACCTCCCAAGTTTACAAATAGCTTGAGAAGGGGAACTAGATTAACAAGCCCAGGGGAACTGAGAAATTACACCAGTAGCACCATCCCCAAAGGAACCTGGGAAGCAAGGCAATTGGACCTATAATTAAAACACTACAGGAAAACATGGGAAGACAAAAAAAGCAATCCACAAAGGAAAGGGAATGAGGAATCACCAGAAAGGGAGTTAAATGAATTCGAAATTAGCAGCTTATCAGAGACAGAATTCAGAGTAATGGTTATAAAGATGTTTAAATGGCTAGAGGATAAATGCACACAACTCAATGACAATTACACACAACTCAAAGAGAATTACAAGGAGCTGAATGAGAATATCACCAACATGAAAATATACCAAAAGGAGATAAAGAACGACATAGCTGCAATAAAAAAAAAAAAACACAGTGGAAGGATTAAAAAGTAGGCTAGACGAGGCTGAAGACCGCATTAGCTAAGTAGAAAACAAGGTAGAAAAACACACACAAACACAGCAGCAACTGGAAAGAAGACTTTAAAAGCAAGAGGAGAGCCTAAGGGAGCTATGGGACAACTCAAAATGAAACAACATTAGAATAGTAGGGATACAAGAAGGAGAAGAAGAAAAGCAAGAAAACCTCCTGGAAGAAATAATGACAGAAAATTTCCCTGATATTGGCAAGAAAAAAACTATCCAAATCCAAGACGTACAGAGTCCCAAACAAATTGAACCTCAAAAGAACAACACCAAGACACATCATAATTAAATTGACAAACACCAATGACAAAGTAAGAATCTTAAAGGCTGCAAGAGAGAGACGGAAAGTTACATACAAGGGATCTCCTATTAGAACAGCAACTGACTTCTCAACAGAAACACACCAGGCCAGGAGGGAATGGAATGAAATATACAAAGTGATGCAAAACAAGGGACTTAAAGCTATCATTCAAAATTGATGGTGGGATCAGAAGCTTCACAGATAAAAAGGGCTAAGAGAATTCATAACTACCAAGCCAGCAATGCAAGAAATGCTAAAGGGACTGCTGTAAAAAGAAGAAAGAGAAAGGCAAGAAGAAACACAAACGCTAAGGAAGAATATGACAACAAACAGGCACTTATCAATAGTAACATTAAACGTAAATGGATTAAATGCACCAGTAAAAAGACATAGAGTAGCTGAATGGATATGAAAACATGACCCATTTATCTGCTGTCTACAAGAAACCCACCTTAGAGCAAAAGATTCCCACAATCTGAGAGTGAGGAGGTGGAAAAACATTTTTCAGGCAAACAGAAATAAGAAAAAAGCTGGGGTTGTGATACTTATATCATATAAAAATAGACCTCAAAGTAAAGGCTGTAACAAGAGAAAAGGCAGGCCACTACATAATACTAAAGGGAGCAATTCAGCAAGAAGATATAACTCTGGTAAATATATATGCACCCAATGTGGAGCAACAAAATAACATAAAAAATCTTCTGGAAGATATCAAGTGAGAGATAGACATCAATACAATCATAGTAGGAGACTTTAATACACCACTGACATCAATGGGTAAATCCTCTGGACAAAAAAATCAGCAAAGAAATAGCAATCATAAATGACACACTAGACCAGATGGACCTAATTGACATCTTCAAAGAATTTCACCCCAAAGCCAAGGAATACACGTTCTTCTCAAGTGCTCATGGAACATTCTCAAAAATAGACCACATATTGGGTAACAAGCAAAGTCTCCCCAAATTCAAAAATATTGAAATCATATCAAACATTTTCTCAGATCACAGTGGCATAATATTAGAAATAAACTACAATAAAGACATTCCAAAAATTAAAACACCTGGAAGCTGAATAGAATGCTACTAAATCATGATTGGTTTACCAATCAAAGAAGAAATTAGAAACATCCTGGAGACTAATGACAATAAAAACACAACACTGGAAACCCTATGGGACACAATGAAAGCAGTCCTAACAGGCCTACCTCAAAAAACAACAAAAAGGGTTAATAAATAACCTAACTCAACAACTCAAATAATTAGAAAGAGAGAAACAAGAAAAGCCTACAGTGAGCAGAAGGAAGGAAATAATAAAGATCAGAGCAGAAATGAATGACATAGAGACCAAAGAAACAATACCAAAGATCAATAAAACCAAGAGCTGGTTCTTTGAAAGAATAAACAAGATTGATGAACCTCTAGCCAGGCTCACGAAAAAGCAAAGAGAGAGGACCCAAATAAACAAAATCAGAAATGAAAGAGGTGAAATAACATCAGACCCCACAGAAATACAAAGGATTGTTACAAAATACTATGAACAACTCTATTCTAATAAACTAGACAACCTGGAGGAAATGGACACATTCCTAGAAAAATACAACCTTCCAAATCTTAATCAAGAAGATACTAAAAATCTTAATAGGCAGATAACTGTGGATGAAATTGAAGCAGTCATCAAAAAGCTTCCAGCAAACAAAAGCCCAGAGCCAGATGGCTTCACAGGGGAGTTTTACCAAACATTCAAGGAAGAATTAAAACCTATCCTTCTCCACTATTCCAGAAAATTCAAGAGGAAGTAACACTTCCAAGCTCCTTCTCTGAAGCCAGCATCACCTTAATACCAAAACCAGAGAAAGATAACACAATGAAAGAGAATTACAGGCCAATATCCCTCATGAACATAGATGCCAAAATCCTCAACAAAATTCTAGCAAATCGGATCCAGCAGTACATAAGAAAGATCATACACCATGACCAAGTAGGATTTATTCTGGGGATGCAGGATGGTACAATATTCGAAAATCAATAAACGTGATACATCACATAAACAAATTGAGAGATAAAAATCACATAGTCATATCAGTTGATGCATAAAAAGCATTTGACAAAATCCAACACCCTCTCTTGATAAAAACTCTCAGCAAGGTAGGAATAGAAGGATCATACCTCAACATAATGAAAGCCATACCTAGCACCATGGGGTATCAATAAAAAATTATTTATTTTATTTTATTATATATATATTTTGTTGGTGCTTGGAGACAGAGGTAACACGGCTCTGGCTCTAGACATTTTAGAATTACAACAGCATATTGTACAATTATCTCAAACAAACATACAAACCAATCCTTTGAATGTCTGGCAGCAATTTAAAAACAACATGAAAGGACTTCATCCCTTCCATTATGCAGAGGGCCCCTGGGAAGGCACCTGAGCATTCTATATTGGCCCGTCTTGCCCTTTTGGCAAAAAATGAACCTCTTCTCATGGTCCAGGTACCCACAACTGTTGCCTGACCTTTCAGTTCATGCCTAGGCTGAAGCACCATGGTGGCTGATGCCATGGATCTCTCACCTGCCCAGTGGGGGCAGCTGGGCCCTCTCTGGAGAAGAAACATGGGTTCCCAAAAATGTGAGATCAACACCCGGGCTTCGCCAGCAGGTTAGGGGTTCCCAAGGCAGGTGCTGGGTGTGGAGCCCATGGGGGTATAGGCTACCAAGGAGATAGAACTAAATCTCACATCACCCTGCTTGGCCCCAGAGGATGGCTAGTTAGCCAGAGATGGGTAAGATTCCTCAGGGAAGAAACAACTTAAGACAGGCACAGTTGCAGAGGGACCATCAGGAGAGAACTTGGGGGTCAACAGAGGTGAGGCACAGACCCTTACCACCCCCGCCCCCTGCAACGTGGCAGGCGCCTGAACCTTCTCCCATTCTGAGGGAGGTCTCCTTCCCTCATTGGCTGCTTCCCTTCCCATGCACAACTCAAATTGGAACTCAGGTAACAGACAGAGACTTGGCTGACAGCAGCTTCCCTCTCACTGCAACAAGACTTGTTTGAGAGGTCCTGTACCCATAGTGTGGGCAAGTGAGTTTCTAATATCCAAGTCTAGCCTGGTAGCAGGAATGCTCAGGCCCTTCTCAAGCAGGCAAATAATCAATTCCATTAATACACACATGGTAAATAAGATTGTTGCTAGAGTGTTGAGTTTGACAGATGAATAGTAGCCAATTTCTCTGAGGAAGTTAATGTGGCTAATGGAAATAAATAAATATTCTAGAAAAATTGATTGTACTGTACAAAAAGCTGTTCCTAAAGTGTTAACGAAAATTCTTATTGGCAGAGCATCTCATGGTAAAATTGCACAACATGTTATGAACCTAAAGCAGTCATAGTGTAGCGCAAAAAATTAAAATGCAAAAGCTATCAAGACTACATTATAAAATTTCCAAAAGTCTCCTATTAGTTAAAGTAAAAAAGGGGGTGACAGTGGAAGAATATCATGTAAGGAAAAATATCCTGAGAATAATTTACATCTAAAAAAATTGTACTTTAGAAAATTAACCTTCATTCAAAACGTTAATAGCAAGACACCCATGAAAATACACACATGGTGTCAAAACAAGCCAGAGGAAAATTATTTAGGGGGGAAAAAATAATCCCAAGTCAAATTTAAAGAAAATATCCCTTTATTAACTTTTGGTCGAGAATATGTTTGTATATTTTCAGAAAACAACTCTGAGACCATCTGTAATCCTGTAACAGAGAGGAATAGACAGAAGTGCTCCAGCCATGAAGACAGAAGAAACACAATTCAGAGATGGAAGATGTGGACGACGCCTCACCATACCGCCTCACGCAGACAGTAGTTGCGTGTTGCTGAAGGATGCCCAGGACCAAACCAGAGATGGTCGGACCTGCATTACCACCATTTGTCCACCAATCAGTTCTGAAATATCATGGCTGACATGTACACATAAGGAACTATTTGACATTGAAATTGAGACTCAAAAGAACTGTTAGCCCAGAAAGGAACTCACTACAGACTGATTCATCTGCCTCTCAGCATAACCATTAAGACTTGTCGCAGTTTAGGTTCTTACAAGGGTATTTATTGGATCACATGACCTCACACATCTAGAGGAAATAATGAACAACATAAACTGATGAACAAAAACAGACCCAGAGAAAGAGAAGCAGCGATTAGACTCTCAAACCTCAGAGGAAAAGTAGGGGAGAGTGGGGGTAAGGGGAAGAGATCAATCAAAGGACTTGTGTGCATGCATATGGACCTAGTCAGTGGCCATGGACAACAGGGGGGTGAGGGCATATGTAGGGAGCGGTTTGGGATGGGAATGGGGGGATAAGGACAAGTATTTGATACCATAATCAATTAAAAAATGCAATTTGGCAAAAAAAACCACACAATTTTGGGTGTGGGGATCAATCCTGTGCTCATGTTTTGTGGGCAACCATAAACAGCAATATTATGATAGAGGTTAATAAAAATCCCTGTAAGACATTATATCCAGAAAGAACAGGGAAGTTACACAGACAATGAAAGTTTAAAAAAAATGTGGGTTTTTTTTTTTGCAGAAAGTGGAATATAATGGTCCATCTCATCATTTATCAAGGATATAGTTTTTTAATTTCTTTATTGATTAAGGTATCACATATTTGTCCTAATCAAGGATATCTTTTATTTATTTTTAAATATATATTTTTATTGATTTCAGAGAGGAAGAGAAAGAGAGAAAGAGAAAGATCAATGACTAGAGAGAATCATTGATCAGCTGCTTCCTGCACACTCCAGGATGGAGTCTGGGGATGGAGCCGGACTTGGGCATGTGTCCTGATGGGGAATCAAACCCTGACCTTGTGGTTCATAGGTCAGTGCTCAACCACTGAGCAATACCAACCGGCTATCAAGAATATCTCTTAAAGTTCCATCTCACTTATTGGTATTGTTATAAATAAACACTTAGAAATTTGTCTAGTGAACCATTATAAAGGCAGAAGATAACCCTCAGAATTCACAGGATATTTTCATTCAGATGCCATCAGAGTTTGTTACAGAAAACCCAAGAAGAACCAAGCAATATTAAAGAGATATGGACTTACATTTATTATGTGCAGATCTAGAGGAAAATGTCTCTCAAATTCTGGGGCCCAACATGGAGGAACTTTCCCTATTTATATGTTTTTGCCTTCTCTGTCTCCCAAATATGGGGTGTTTCCGGCCCCCTTTGCAATTTTCTTAAAAAGCCCATATGTGCTGGGGCCTTTGAGACCTCAACCAAAGGCCTGGCCTGGTGCCAGCACTGATAATTTTGTTTGGGGAAGGTTTAGTGGCCTCTCTGAAGTGGGAGCAGTCTTGTTTTACTCGTTATTTAGGCAAGCATCATTTACAGAAGCCAAATAGCAGGGTTAAAATTTCAAACAGCAGTTTTTATAGAAGATGGATGCTTCAAGTTCATTAAACTCTTTTTAAAAAATATATAAAAAAATGGACACATTGCAAGACATTTTACTGCCTTAAGAAGCATTTTCCTCTCATCTCCAATATATAATTATTTTTTTTTTACTTAAAACACTCTGCTTTCTGAGAATGTTCACAGACTCTGCATATGACCATGCTCTATCCCTGTTAGCTGACAATTGTTGCAGAAATCTAACTGTCTCTATGAAAGATAGAGTAAGCAAGGAAAAAAGCAAATCTGATTAAAGGCTCCTTTTGGCCTAAAGGAAGAGAGAAATCCATTAACAAATTCTTAGGGATCATTGATTTTTAGGTTGGGTGGGCGGGTGGGAGGGTAGAAAAAGAAAACAGGAAGGCAAAAGAAAATTACAGCCTGAAAACAGATGTTGAACATTGTTAGCAGGTAGAAAATTCTTGTTTATCCTCAGAAAATCAACCTCTTGAGGCTAAAATGTCACGTGGTTTTCCAATAAATTCTTAGTTTCTCACAGACCAAAATCCAGCATATTGCTTGCCACGAGCTACATTCTGAAATGTATTGACTGTTTTTAAAGTTATGGCATGGTTTTTAACTTTTCTCATTAAAGTGTTAAAGTAGATGTCTGGGTAAATGGCAGGTTAAAAGTCACTCCTTATCCTTTGTAAGTCAATTCGGATTTGGTAAAATATCAGTTCTAGGGCAAAACACCTTTGAAAGTATATTAACAACAGTTCACTAGTCAAAAGCAGAGTGAAGGCTGTGGCAGGATGTTACACTGTGTCCAAAAGAAAGTACATTTCATCCTTCAAAGCGGGAAGATTTGAAAACTAGTGGGCTTGGGGGAGGTGGCATTCACTTGTATCAGGCACTGAAAGTTTTTATACCTTACTTTAGTCATGACTTGGCTTTCAAGTATTTTGTATTTAATTAGGGTAATACTAAGATCCTGTATCTCTCACTCATAAGGTCCTGTTGATAAGAAATTGCATCCCTGATGTTCTCAGAGAACAGCAAGCAGCAAGTACTTTACCAATGTGGCAAGCGCCTAGCTTAGTGTTTTACAAATAAACAGGCACTTAATAATAACACATTATTGTTCATGGATCAGATGCTCACAAGTGAAGATGAGGATGGCGAATTGGTTCAATGCTGCTCTCCATTGACATCCTTGAAAGACCAATACATTATATTGTACTTTGATAAATGTTGCTGTTGGAGCATCCTCTAAGAAAGCTTCCCTCTGGATTTTTTCCTACTGGAGGAGAAATATATAAAGGCTTCTGGGGATTAGGAAAAAAGCTATTTCAGCTGTCTTTTTCTTCTCCCTGGCTTAGTACATCACTGTCCATAATTGTGTCAGCAAAACAAATTGTAGTTGTGGGAATTAAGGAATGGGAGTACAGGGTTTTACAAAGCACTAAAACAGAGAGACTTTTCTGTCTCTGGACAACCTTTGATAGGAGTAGATGTTTGTTTATTATCTCCGTCAGCCAGATGTGGCAAAGAAGAAAGACTGAAGGGGGGGAAACAACAAACTCACCGAAAAGATCTGTTTTTCCAGAGTAAAAGTCTTCTTGATCATAAAGAAACATTTTGCTAATAAGCTCTTCCAGGATCCTGAAAGAGAAGAATGGCAGACTAAGCAGAATGACAGCACAGTCTGTAGGATGGGGTCATACCCCAAAATATTTCAAGGCGTGGTCAGGAAGCCTGACCCATGGACATTTGTTGGTAGCCTCACCAAAAACCTTCCTACCAGAAACCTTCTTTTCCTACCATTTCCAAGTTATTTTAAAAAATGAAATAAACCCAATAAAACTAAGAGCATCAGGTTTTGCTGACACTTGGGGTTAAATTTCCCCAAATTATTTTCACCTTGTATGGGTCTTCAAATTCTACCTCTCCTATTTGGTCCCAAGTGTGTTATTATTCAGAAAGATTAAAAGTCTGTTCAGATCATTCACAGAAATCCCCTTAGCTGTAATAGTATTCTGGGCAGTTAATAGGACTAAGTTAGGAATCTACCCCCAGAGTCTACCCTCAGCTCCCGGAAGCTACCAGCAGTTCCTTGCCACGTGGAGTCCCCCAACACTGCTTGGATGGTACAAGAATCTGTCCACCCCACCTGAATTAATAAAAAGTCATTAGGGATAGAAATAGATAAAGACATAGACATAGATCATCTTTCAAAGATTCCATTGTTTCTATCAATTACCATGACAATGTGTTAAGCATTTGAACCTCAGGGATAATTTGCTTTTAGATGTGAATATTGGGGTTAGAAAATAACTTTCTTCACTACCATGCATTTATTATAAATTAGGTATTTGATCTAAGTAGAAAAAATACACTTTGAAAAGAAATTACTATCTATGGACAGTAAATTCAAAGACATCCTTTTATTACCAAGAAAAGGTGCCCAAAGAGTGACATTCTTTCCCGGCAACACTAACAGCAGGCATTCGTCACAGTTTGGGCACATGAGCAGATGCTGGTATTCTGGAGCTTCTCTTGCAAGTAATTAAAACGACGCACATTATTTCAACATGTCACAGTTATTTGACATTTCAGGAAAGAGATTAGTTCAATTTCACCAAAACCTTAGGAAATTTCCCCAAATTATTTTCACCTTGTAACCTTACGGTATGTGTCTTCAAATTCTACCTCTCCTATTTGGTCCCAAGTGTGTTCTTATTCAGAGAGATCAAAAGTCTGTTCAGATCATTCACAGACATCCCATTAGCTGTAATAGTATTCTGGGCAGTTAATGGGACTAAATTGGGAATTTTTCATTTATCTTCAGTGCTAAAAGTTCAAATTCTTCAGTGCTGGTCTAACAATAGACTACAGAGTCCCTCAATAGTCATACCAATCAAGTATAATTTTTATATAATTTCCCATATCATTGTTAGTTTATAGGAATGCAAATTTGTTTCATTAGTACTGGCACTGCTAGATGATGCCAATTTGAATTTTAAGTGCCTTTTTGATCACCAAGGTATTAAATCAGACATGCAAACTGAATTTTCTCACAGTGAGCACCACCTCAGCAGGTAAGTTCAAACTGGAGACAGAATGTCGCCCACTGGTGTGTTGGCATTTTACGGAGCATCTGTGGAGTAGCCTCATGCTCACTTCCTTTATCAAGAGTTCTGTTTTCTCCAGCCTACTGCTCCTTCAGGCAAGATACATGAGTAAGGAAAGCAAACCATACTTTTAGTCTAAAACTGTAAGTTAGATTTTAAGAAATAATAAACTTAGGTAACAAAATAACCATAACAATGCTTTATATTATTAACTAGTGACCCAGTGCACGATTCCTGCACATTGAAAGGAAATTAATTAGAAGATGTCTGGCAGGGCAGAACTGGACTAGACGGGCCATACCCTAGAGCCAACCTCCCGCAGTCCCTCCCCGGCCGGCCACACCTGGGGTGGTGCAGTGGCTCAAAAGGCATCTGCAGAGTGAGTGGGGTCCCTTATGCAGGTGGGGTCCCTCAGCCTGGCCTGTGGGGATTGGGCCAAAACCGGCTCTTCAGCATCCCTCAAGGGGTCCCGGAGTGTAAGAGGAGGCACTCTGCAAAATTGCTGCTGTATAGGGTGTGGAACACAAATACAAGTGTGCAGTAATCCAGACTCATGGCCGACAGTGCCCCAGCAACAACATAACCCACTGCAGAGGTGGAATTGTGTGGCCCCGCAAGGAATCAGGCTCCGTCCTCTCTGATTTCAGAGTACATCATCTGAGAATAGCCACTGCCAAGTCACTGCAGTTCAGTAGCTCCTGCATTGAGCATCTGCCCCCTGGTGGTCAGCGTGCATCATAGCAACCAGTTGGATGAAGGGAAGGACACTTAGTATATTAGCCTTTTATATACACTGAGTGGCCAGTTCATTATGATCTCTGAACACATAGTAATCTGGCCACTCAATATATATAAATATATTTTATAGACCCGGTACATGAATTTGTGCATGGGTGGGGTCCGGCCAGCCTGGCCAGGGGAGGACACATGGGTGGTTGGCCGGCCTGCCTGCTGTTCAAATCCTGGTTGAGGGGACAATTTGGATAGTAGCCTTTTATTATATAGGATACACACTGAATGGCCACTCAGTGTATATAAATTACCAGAGGCCTGGTTCATGGATTTGTGCACCAGTGGTGTCCCTCGGCCTGGCCTATAGGAATTGTGCCGAAACTGGCTCTCTGACATCCTCTGAGGGGTCCCAGATTGCAAGAGGGCACAGGTGAGACAGAAGTGTTCCACCAATGCATGATCAGGGCTGGGGAGGGACATGTGCCTGTCTCTCCCAGTCCTGATCAGCTGAACCCCTCGAGGCAAGCTAACCAACCAGTCAGAATATCTGCCCTCTGGTGGTCAGTGCATGTCATAGCAACTGGCCAGAAAGTTAAACAAAGGGCAGACACTTTGCATATTAGGCTTTTATTATATAAGATAATAGTAATAGTGATAAATATAATAATAATATAATTATTACATTATACAAGCTAACAAGAATAATAGCTAATATTTTGGTGGTACATATGGGCAAGTCAGGGTGTTAAATTAGTTAATCGACCTAAGCTTGTTCTTATTCCTGAGTAAAAAAAAAAAAAAAAAAAAAAAAAAGGAAAAGGAACTTTGGATCTATTCATATGTTTTAAGCAAGGTATTCCACTCATTAAGTGTCTGAGACAAGATTCACACTCAATTGTATTTTTTCTTGAAGTGTTTAAAGATACACAATATAGCCAACTTTATCCCAAGGATGTGAAAATAAAACAATAATATGCATAAATTGTTGCAGGTTGAAATAAAAGAAAAATTTTTTTGAAGAAACATATATTTTAAAGATCAGTTCTTACTGTCCATGTTTCAAAATATATTATGCTATTACAAAACATGGCATTGACTTTTCTAGAAATTCTCATTAACACACGAGTGCAATCACCCATTTCTTAATGCTGACAAATGGATCTGACATTCTATGAGTTTAATTTGGATTTTTAATTCTTTTTACTTTCCTAATTTGCATTATTTCCTTTAAATGTTTGAGTTTATGTTTTTCACAGGGTTTAAAAATGTTTGGTCTATTGATTTAATTATACCTTACTCCTCTTTATTTTCACCTGCAGAATAGCACACAAGTGTTGCCAGTGAAACCATTATCTCCTAATCTCAATAAAGTGCCACTCAGCTCATGGATTTCTTTTCTTTTCTCCTCAGCTTGAATTCTGGACACATAATCATGCCATTACAAACACTGCCTGTGGGAAATGAGGGAGTAGAGCCATTTGTGTGCTACGCCAACTGGCATGCCAGCTGACAGCCAGCTGCTTAGCACTTAGCCAGTAAAACCAACAGAAACCACATTGAGGCTTCCATGCATGGGGGAGAATTGCAAGCATATGCTCACTTTGCCTTTCTTAATCAATATTGCGTACCTTACTCCAGGTATGTTGTGTATCCTGCCCCACCTGAGAGCATGGCAGAGGGTTTGAGGAACAGGATAAATAGTACAGAGAAACAACACGATGTTTGGAAGGTGGGCAACTTCTCTGCAATAGTGTCTCAAACGGAAAGTGAAGTCAATACCTACCACATTATCCACAGCTCCCTCCTCATAACCTTTCTTCTTCTTTTCCCCCTTTCGACTTCACTCCTGGATAGTCTAATGGTCCACAGCGCATTTGAGAAACACTATATGCTTCTTTATATATATATATATATATATATATATATATATATATATATATATTTGATATATTTTTTATAGAGAGGAAGGAAGAGAGATAGAGAGGTAGAAATGTCAATGAGAGAGAAACATCGACCAGGTGCCTCTTGCACACCCCCTACGGGGGGAGGGGTGCCCGCAACCAATGTGCATGCCCTTGACCAGAATCGAGCCCAGGACCATTCAGTCTGCAGATGGACGCTCTACCACTGAGCCAAACCGGTTTTGGCCACTATATGCTTCTTAATACCCATCATTGCTTCAATAAAATCAATGAAAGAGTGGGTAGCATAATTATGCCATTTATTAAGCTACTATCTCTCAGCTCTGTACCTACCTTCTCTTACTCTTTGTGATGGGACTATGCAACCCACTTCTCTGGTACACAGACTGCTGCCTGTTAAGCTTAGACAATGGCGGGAGCCAGAAGGAGACTGCTAGGTTAGAGGAAGAGTCAGGGGATTGCTCTTTCCTGTTCTCTGGTGGCTTCCAGTAGACTTCCCAGCTGTTGAGGTTTTATGAGCATCAAATCAGCAAGGCTACGTCACCCTGGACCTCCTTTTCACAGGAAGATAGAGGAAGATGGAGAAACTAGAGGCCAAAAAGGAGACATGCTCCTTCCCACGCATTCCTTAGGTGCTTCCTCTGAGATGCCTGTGAGCATCAACCCAACAACACATCTTCACCCTGGAAAAGGTATTCCCACCGCAGCAGCTGAACCCGGTGCTCCGTTTCCCAGCACTTGCACAACCAGCTTCATTGGTGTCATCTACTCTGACTGGCCCTCTATCAAAGCCTGGGTGACAGCCCCATGGGACCCCCTCCCCTGGGACCTCAGAGATGGCAACACAGCTGAGCGGCAGCCCCTCTCCTGAGAGGTGTGGCATGCTAGATTCTGTCTTGCCAAGGGCCAAGAGAAATATGACCAAATGACAACTTGTCAGACTGTCCCTGTAGAAAAATGTACAGAATGAAAGCTTTGGAGAGATGTTCTAAAATAGAGCAAATGGGAGTTACAGGCCATGTCCTTAGAGTTAGAGAATGAATATTTCGGATGCTATTACATGTGCGTTCGTGGGCTCTATTTTTTGAGCTTGCTAATATCACTTCTTTCACTGATTTTAATTGCTTCGTTTTCCCTAAGAGTTTATATATTTTTGAAGGCCAATATGAAAGCTTATAGAGAGCAAAAAGTCTGTTTGGTACGCTCAGTACATTGACAGTGCTCATTATGTCTGAAATGACAACAACAAAGGAATTGCATGGCCTTTGCTGTAGTTCTTGTTTTGTGTGTTGTGAACAGCAGGTTGCCAGGAAGGCTCTACCTACACAGTCTGCACAGTCTGTAGAGATAGGGTTTCCCCCACCCCCCACCCCGCAAAAAAAAAAAAATACAATAGAATGGTAACTTTATAAAACCTTAATTCAAAGTGTCAGCAGGGGAGAAAATGTAAGTAGCCGCAAGAAATGGCAAATTGCAGCTTCTACAGAGCAAAGGGGAAAAGAGCCAAACAAAAAAATAAGCAAAACAAAACAGAAAATGAAACCCTAAGAAACTCAGAAGAGCTCTATTACGATTGCTCTGGTAATGCTTTTTTAAAACAGCCAATTGGCAACTCTAACATAGGCTAGGACTAGATACTCTGAAATCCTGTGAAGCTTCAGAGAGTGGAGAGAAACTGAGGGGCTGAATAATACAATAAAAGCACAGAAGTGCTAGCCATATGAGGCAGTTTATTCTGCAGAGGTTTTAGCCAGAGCAAGCTGATCGCTTTTCTAACGCCTTAAATCAAACAGCAGGTATCTACAGCCTCAAAGAAATACTAAGCATTAGCCAATGGTCAGACTTAAAACATTGCAGAGGTGGAGCTGGGAGATTTCCCAGGATGGTTTCTCTCCCAATTCTCCCCGCCCCCATTTTTACCTTCATATTCTAAAGATTGCTAGAAAAAAAATTCCAGTTCCATGCCCCTCTGTTGTTGTGTATTTCATTACCTTATTTCCTGTACAGAAAGGACACTTTTCATAGAGTCATAGCTTAAGTTGTGGATCAAACCACCCATGTAAGTATCCTGGGAATATTTATGTGCAAAAACACTTCTTTCTTTTTTATAATAAAAGTATAAGGTAAAGATCAAGATCAAGATCCCAAAAAAAGGATACTTACTCGTGACAAATAATAAATCTTAAGAGATATTGGCATTGGTGCTAGAGAAATTTCAGAAGCCTATGACTTGGACTTAAGAATCATACATTCAGAATCTCAGTATTAGTAGGGGACCAAAAAGTCATTGAGACCAGGAATCAGCAAACTCTTTCTGTAAATGGCCGGATCCTGAGTAATTTAGGCTACGTGAACCATATACTCTCTTTCTTACTCCTCAACTCTGCCTTTGTAGCACTGAAGCAGGGTCTGCAATACATAAATGTATAAGTATGGCTGTATTCCAATAAAATTTTATTTATTTATACAGATGGTGGGCCGCGTTTGGCCCACGGGTCAAAGTTTACAACTCCTGACTTTATCTAACGATTGGACCAAGAGATGGAAAAGCAAGACAGAAAGAAGAAACTCCTTTAAGTGAGGGGGGAGGGGGTGTCTGAATATCCAGCCTCTATTTGATTGGTCATCTTTTCTTGTGTATTATATTCCAACAATTACAAGTGTAAATTCTAAATGTGTAGCTTGATATGTTTTAACATATGAATATACCCCCATATCATGATATATTTCAACCCAGATCATGATATATTTCAACATCCCTAAAAGACTCTCTTATCTCCCTTCCAATCAATTAGCCACAGAATTAACCCCTTTTTTACTTTATCAATATAAATTGATAATTTTTATTCTTGAATGTTATATAAATGGAGTTGGCAGTTTATAATTTGTTGTGTGATGTTTCTGTGTCTCAATATTATGATTAAGGAATTACTTATCACTCTTTAAGACTCTTGCTCTGGAATGTGAAATTTTAAAACATGTTTATTGCAGCATTACTTATGGCAATACTAAATATATTCATGCTAGGGTAATGGTTACAGAAGTGCGATGCGTCTTTTGGTGACCATCGCATTTATTTATAACTCAAATCATATTAGAATTGACTTGAGCCCCCGTCTAACATATTGGCAAAAGGTTTATTATCACACTCTTGGGATTCCTCCTCTTCCCATCACCCCATGCACCTCACCCATCATCCAACAGCCACAAGGGCTTATCTAGTACGAAAGAGAAGTGGGCCAGCCTTTCTTTCCCAGGATGGAAAGAGATCAGAGGCCTAACTGTCTGCACTTGTCATCACTGAAGCGTGTCTTCCCAACGTCACAAATACCCTGTGAAAAATGTTTCATCTCAGCCCTGCTGGCTCATGCCACAGTGAAGTCTCTGCCCAGGTCCATCCGAATCTCTCTTGCTGAGCTCCCTAGCCACAATGTTTTGGAGGAGGGCCACTCTGCCAGCTATTCCACTCTGTCCAGTTTGGACTGGGCCACAGCTGATCCACATTTAAAACCACAAAGCTGTTAGTCCTCCACACAGTTACTCACTTCCTCAGAGCGTTATCCTAGAAGAGAGAGTCAAGACTCTGAGAGGCAGCACGGAACTTGGCATTTAGCTCAGATCCAACTTCCAACTCTTTTACTTACTAGCTGTGTGAATGGTGGGAGATACTTAACCAATCTGTGCCTGTTTTCGCCTGTGCAAGATGGTGATAACAACAGTACCCACCTTGTAAGGGTTAAATTAATTATGCATGTAAAGCACTCGGAATAATGCCTGACAGGTAGTAAGCTACAGTATATAGTGATAGCACTTAGCTCTGAAATGCAAAGCCTTCCAGCTCATCTCTTTTGTATAATAATCAAGTTTTTATTATTCTAGACACATAGTAATAAAAAATTGCCTACAGAGGTTTAGTCAAAGGTTCCAAACTGAACTGATACAGACATAAAGAGACTAAGCCCAAAATAGAATATATTGTATGATCTTTAACTGTAAAATGTTATACATACACATAGGAAACAAACTAGAAGAAATATATAAAGATGCCCTTTATGGCTCTCCCAGCTGCTCAGGTCAGAGATACCTCTGCCCCTGGTTTATGGCTATTTTAAGTGCTCAGGCCAGAAATGCCTCCATCCTTCCTGGGCGCCCCCCCATCCTGTCTATCTAATTAAGCTAGCTAGTTAGCCCTTATCACTTTGAAGTTGTTCATACGTACACTCACCCCTATTGTTTTTGAGTGTCAAGCTTGGCAGTCATATCAGGAAACAGTGGCTGTTCTTTTATTTATTGTTCAGTTTTCAATCCATATGGATACCAGTTTGTTTAATAAGATGGTGAGTTTGGGAAGGAGTTCATAACAATGAGTTGAATAAAATTAATTTCTCAATTTATTCTACTCTAATCTTATAAACTCTTCAGAGAACTCTCCTTTCTTTAATCTTCACCTTTTTCCCCCCAGAGCCAATGCTGAGATTACCACAGTGAAATTTAAGACTTGGAATTTGAAGAAGGATTAAAAAAACAACAAAAACCTTTCTGTGTTTGTTTTACTAGTCATCACATCACCTTTGTCACAAACACACAATCAGCAGAAGCAAATTTATCTCAGGAAAGAACCACACTTCACTGACTGGGGAGGTATCTCGAGCTAGGAAAAAAAATAACTTTGGGCACAGAGACACAAGACTTAGGTCCTAGTCCAGTGGCTCCTTGACTGCTAACTAGCTGTATAAATTCATTAGTCTCTAAATTTTCTCCAAGCCTCAATTTCCTTAGTGCAAAGAAGACAAATGAGCTTATACTCTCAGCCTCACCCAAAGCAATCTTTGGTAATGTGCATAAAATACAATGGTCTATGTGATTCTCTTACACTGTAGTTATAAAATTGTGTGAAAGTTAAAAGAATAAACTAGGACTTGGCTGGTGTGGCTCTGTAGTTGAGCATGGACCAATGAACCAGGAGGTCATGGTTCGATTCCCAGTCAGGGCACACGCCTGGGTTGGTCTCAATCCCCAGTGGGATTGAGGGTGTGCAGGATGTAGCCTATCAATGTTCTCTCTCATCATTGATGTTTATATCTCCTTATAGCTCTCTTCCCTTCTCTCTTCCTTTTCCTGAAATGAATAAAACATGTTTGTTTTTTTTTAAAAAAAGAGTAAACTGGGATCTTTCACTCCTTCATGGAGGATATAGCATTGGGGAAAAGAAAAGAAGCAGGTGAACCAGTAAATTTAAACTCCTTGTCAGTTGGGCATCTGGGTAAATAGACTACTAGTATACTAGGAGGAAAAGACTTGGTCTCTGAAATGCCCTTACACTTTATAGCTTCCCCTGATGTCCCTGGTTAAGGATTACCTGTAGTGAATAAGAGGAGGGATCTAGGAGACAATTCCCTAAAGGATGTCATGTGAACTATGGAATTATCTGGGCTATAAAATGAAGATATTTTATAATTATGGTACAGTAGGAAGAGCTTGAAAAGCACGCTTAGAGACTTCACCTTTCTGGGCCAGAGGGGCCTATCTGACATGGGAAGGAAGAACCCTGTGAACTATGCTTGACGTCTCAGCCCCCTCTCTACTTCGCCCAAGCCTTTTCATGGCCTTCATCCTCATTATTGTGTAGCGAACGAATATTGATATCAGGTAAGATCTCTGATTCCCGTTAACCTCATTTGGCAATCCAGCTCTGTGTGTGAGTGCAGAAATATTTCAGAACTGCGACGTCAATAGCAATAACAACAATTCTGCCAGGGAGTTTCTCTTCTGGTCAGCTGTGATTCTCTGTATCTGTCTGTCTGTCTTTTCAATCTGGGGGCAGCAGTTTGCCTTGTGACTTTAATTCTCTGGTGAATTTAAGGAGAGTTGTTGGTATTTTCCATTTGTTCAACAGTCCTTGTTGTCAGGAGGAGTGGCAATTTATAAGCTCTTTACATGCCAGACTGGAAGACTGAAGACAGTTTAAACTAATTTTAACAATGATGAAACAGGAAAGCAGAATGTTAATGGTAGTGGGATAGGTAACAGTAAGAAGATATTTTATACTAGATTCACATTCTTGATTATAATGGTCCAGATTTCCCAAAGGAGAGTGATTAAATTATGGGGTATTTCCTTTAATATATTTATGTAATTTAGTTGTCTTCTAAAAATATTTAACCTTTGTAAATTCTAATTGCAGGCAATTTTAAATATTGAAAATATATTCCCAAAGTGGAACAAAGGTCTAGAAAATTATTATATTGAAACAATGTGTGCTTAAATTATTTTAAGAAATTATATGTATTATAACCTCCTATTGTAGCTACATAGTAACACTGAAAGAATTCTATATTGTATTGACTAGTGGAAAAATAGACAGAGAAGAACAATTACTCAATTATTCAATGTGAATAAAAAGCTATATTAGCTATATTAGTTGAGAAAGAGATCTAGTAATGAAGGTGATACAAAGGAACTGGAAGTGAAATTAGATTCATAAGGGAAGATCTAATGTAAGTGTCCTATACAAACAAGAAAAAGATATAATGAAGAGTGGGAATAAAGTGGCAATTTTGCAGACAGCAAATAAATACTTCATACAACCTACTCACTATTTACTTAATAATTATGAATTTTATGTGCATTCCACTTTCTAGTCCTTTTATATATGGAAAGTGAAAATGGCATTAGATATTCTACTTTTGTGAGCTATGAGCTTTAAAATTGAAAAACATACAAATTCCTTAGATACAACATTTATTAAATAGCACTTTGTTTGTTCTCATGTTTACATCACTGAACCTGAGTTTCTTGGTGGTCGGTCCTATGTGTCTTCTTCAGCTCTCTAGTCTTACCATCTAAGGTAGTGCCTGCCATATACGAGCTTAACACATACTCATTGAATACAAGAAGACAAGATGAAGGGAGGGAGAGTATAAGGAAAGAAAAAAGGAAGAAGGGAGGGAATGAGGAAAAGAGAGAAGAAGGGAAGGAGGAATTAAATAAAGGATGGGAGTAAAGATGAAAGGATGGCTTCAGTGATCCAAGAAAGAAAAAGTGGAACCAAATGTATCAATAACTGATGTTACAAAGTCCTTTATCTACAAGAGACAGGAGACCGTGGCTGAAAGGAGCAAAGACTGATCTCCCAGGTGACTGAAGTGATGATGAAAGAAGAACTTGAAGTAGGTGCCAACAATGAGTTGTATTCATGGTACTTTCTAAGCATGTGCCTAATTGACCTTAATAGTTTTTTAGTCCATTTAACCCAATTCATTCAGGTTTTCAAGGAAATAAATTATAATGCATTTGTCTTGTATCCCTATAAAAATATATAAACACATATCCTTCTCTATTCCACAGAAAAAATAAGGCATCAATTTTGACACATAATAATGTTATTCTATAGCATCATATTTTTAAATACCACTGTCAAGAAACATACCTGATTGACTATATTTTTAGCCATAAACAGCAGTTTAACAGAGGATAAAATAGTACCTGAAATAGATATTCTCTCTCTCTCTCTCTCTCTCTCTCTCCCTCCCTCTCCCTCTCCCTCTCCCTCTTCTCCCTCTCTCTCTTCTGTGTGTGTGTGTGTGTGTGTGTGTGTGTGTGTGTGTGTCCCTCTCTCATACACCTACACTTTTTAATTTATTTATCACATCACCTTTTGTGATAATAGGTAATGAATTTCTCCAGGAGATAATCACCCTCCCCACCAAAACTTAAATCTAGTATTTTAGCTCCTGACAGTTTACTTATCCATATCAACACCTATTCCATTTTCTAGTAAAAATAGATGCACTGCCTATTGTATATCAGTTAGTATGTCTCTTTCACTAGTATTAAAATAACTGAATTGTTCTTTGTTCTTACCCCTTTTGGCAGACTCTAAAGCTTTATTAGTTTTACTTCAACTCTGCACTTTCTTCCTTTATGCACTACTTATTGCTTGTTTTATTTCTTGCATCCTCCTCTATTCCCTGATGAAAGGAAGATTGCCACTCCAGACTCAATCACTCATGACCTTACAGGCCCCACTGCTACGACTGATTTAAGTAGGGCCTCAAGCAGCAATGTCACCTTTCTTAGGAGGCACACATACCAAAGCTGCAGCCGGCCCTTGGGAGGAATATCAGATTTGAACTGGGTGACCTAGGCTTCTCTCTTCTCTATCCTGATGCAATTCATCGTTGCCAGCATGATCTCGGCAAAGACATCCAGAGAAAAATATGCCCCAGAGTTGACCTCTGATACATCTGTCTTTATACTTTTATTTCCAAATACTATAGAAACCCCCAAGCTACATTATATCTTCTCTGGATCTTTATTAACTGAAATAAATTAGTTTTATATAAAGTGTCTTCAATGAAAAGGTCATGCTTTGTTTATTTTTATTTCTGAAGACTCTTATTGCCAGCATCAGTGAGTTAGAGACAAATACGCCCAAACAAAATGTCTTACTGAGAATGCTTCCTAGATTCATTTTGTATTTCTGTGATTTTGCTGACCTCTAGCGTTCCAAACACCAATACTTTTTTAACTTCACTGATTCTTGTTATTTTCAAGGTTCATGGGTTTGTCTCTTCTATTAATGGAATCTGATTTTTTTTTTAATTCTAAGTTCAATAATAAACAATTGCCTTTAAATTAAGGGGACCAGACGTCCCACTTTTGGCGTGACAGTCTCTATTTTTAACAATTTGTCCCGTGGCGTTTTACAAAAGTCCTGATTTTTGGAAAGATTCTTTTAAATCTTTTGAACTTTTTTAAAAACGCCGCGGGACGCGGGACAAATTGTTAAAAATCAGAACTGTCCCGCCAAAAGCGGGACGTCTGGTCACCTTACTTTAAATATAAGAACTGACACTGAGAAAAAGTAAGGTTTAGGGACTTCTTAAAATATGAATTTTTAGAAAAGATATAAACATTTTAATTTTTTTTTAATTGTGTTGAATTTTTGTGGTGACATTGGTTAATAAAATTACTTAGGTTTCAGGAGTATACTTCTGTAACATATCATCCATATACTGTGTACTGTGTATTCACCATCACAAGTCAGGTCTTCTTCCATCACCATTTATCACCCCACCCCTCCCACCCTTTACCCTGTGAGAAACCTAATGAACATAACAAAATCACAAACAAAATAAAAACAGACTCATAGGTAGAGAAAACAGACTGAGAGTTGTCAGAGTAGAGGGGGGTGGGGGCTGGGTGAAAAATTGGTGAACGTAAAAAAACCTCGTAGACACAGATAACAGTATGGTGATTACAAGAGGGACAGGGAGGTGGGGGACATAGAAGAGGGCAAAGAGGGAATCGGTGGAGATGGAAAGAGATATAAACATTTTTAATTCATCATAGCACTTCCTTTGAGGCATCTCAAGCTGAACATAGTCCAATACAAAACCCCGTAGTTCTTTATAAGTATCCAGCCCTCCATTTGTTCATACTAAAAACCTTGGAGTTGTTAACCTTGACGTCTTTACTTCTTTCACCCTACAAATCCATGAGAATCCAGACACTTTTCACACTCTTGCCACTACGGCTCTGTCCCAAGGCACGTGCTCTCCCATTGGGATTAGGTGATGACCTTCTAACTGGGCTCCCTAAGCCCACAGAGTCTATTAGCTTTCCTGTCACCAAGGCCCTTTAGAAATGGAAAGCACACCTCTGTTCAAAATCTTCAAATGGCTTCCATGGCTCTCAGAGAATCAGCCCTCAACCCTAAATGGGGACGGGGCCTACCAAGCAATCGCCCATGGCCTCTTCGATGGGGCCTGGATTGGGGCAAGCCAGCCAACTTCCCACCATCTTCTCCTCTTGGCAGGCCCAGCTCCAATCAGGTGAATTTGTGTACTGGGCCTCTAGTACAATATAAATTCCATGGAGGGTGGAGGCAGGACTTTTTTTCTGGTTTGTTTATAGCTAAATCCCTGGCATTTTGATAAAGGTATTGAGGAACTACTCAACTAAGTATTTGCTGAAAGAACAAAAGTGAATTGAGAGATCAGTGGCTATAGAATGCCTTTTTCTGTCTCCTGAGCAAAACCTATTTGAACTTCAGTAATCTAGTTATCCAAAACTTAGTAATGCCTGACTTAAAGAGTTGAGCACCTTTAATAATATACTCTATGAAGTATGTAAATGCATTGCAAATGGGAGTTTACCAAGGACCTAGACAGATATGAAATAAAATAAAGAAATGTAATAATTAAAAACTAGATTCCATCAGAAGAAGCATACTTCATGGGTCTATCACTTCCCTTTGCTTCCTCTGAATTTCTGATTCAGCACTTTATTGAAGAATCTATTAAATAGCATTTTAGAAGATATGATAATATTATTTTTATCCTTCATTTTATTTATGTGCTATTACAAAAATATGTTCTACTAAGAAATAAAACAAATTTTAAGTGAAAATTAGGAAGAGAGCTAACGTATGATAGTAATTAAACATCTGAAGGAAAGTGGGGGGACTTGTGAACTGCTGGTTAATTGGTTTCCTTGGGGGAGGATATTAGTGGGGGAAGAATTTTTACTGTACCCTGGTTTACATCTCATTCATTGTTGTACCGCAAGCCCTAAACTAAATATACTTCAGAACAAAAAAATAGCAATCTGTCACCTTATTTATGAAATGTTAAATAGTTAGTCTTCTTTAACTTAGGTCTCTCTGATACTCTTTAAAATAACAATCAAAACTAATATATAAAATCATTTACCATGTTCCAGATACTATTTAAAATACTCTACATGGATCATCTTATATACTTCTCTCAATTCTCTAAGGCTGTATTATTGATATCACCATTTACTTGCCAAAAGTGTTAGATCAGTGAGCAGCAAAATCAGGAAGGCTATGAAAGTCAGGTGAAGATGTTGAATAAATTATCATGTGAAAATTGTATTGGTACTAGACAAGAGATTAAGCAGTAGTTGGCATAGAAAATGTAAATGACCCTATTTTCTACCACAGGTCCTAAAACACCTAAAGGGAACTGTGCCTTTAATGTCTACACAGCTTGCCAATGGGTTCCCCAACCTCAAGAAAGATTGTTTATGACTTCCTCCTTTCACAACTTGCAGTGAATTCATTGGATCCTGAGGCCAATTCACAGCACTTTGTAGAGACCCTGATGCCCATAGTAGAGCATCATTAACTGAGTGGGGGTGGAGGGTGGAGAGGGGAATGGGGGAATAAGGACACATATGTAACACCTTAATAAATAAAGAAATTAAAGTATATAATAAAAAATAAAAACAATCCTAATTAGTGATCTTGCATCTGCAATGCATCTGCACAATGAGAAACATTACAATGAAAATGAGACCTCTTCAAGACTATTTTCAAACAACAGAGAGAAAGACATGTGTTTAAAAGAATGACTAGCGATTAAGGGCATAGCCTGCAAAATCAGAGAAACTTGCATTCAAAATGGAGCCTGACAGGCATTGGTTATTGACTTCAGCAACTTACTGAATTGTTGGGGACTGCAGTTTTCTCATTTATAAAGTGGAAAGGTAAAATTAGTACATATTTTAAATAATATAATGATAAATGCAGTAACACATGTAATTCACAGCATATGACTGCCATGGAACAAGCACCCTATAGTCACAGTCAACATATAATACTTCAATATAATACAAATGTTGTTAGTGATATAAATTATATGACTACTAGAAGCCCGATGCACGAAGATTCGTGCTAGAATGGGATTTCCTTTCCCTGACTGCCAGCACTACCTTTTCAATCCAGTCCAGCTCCTTTCCATTCAAGTCCCAGAGCTGCCTCTTTCTGCTGCAGCCCCACCTTCCCACACTGCCCAGAAGCTCTGAGAGACCAGGAGTGGGCAGAACGCCTCAATCCCGTCACTGGGCACATGTGTAGCAAATTAACCGCCATCTTTGTTGGGTTAATTTGCTTATCATTCCTGATTGGCTGGTGACGCAGCAGAGGTATGTTCAATTTACATGTTTGTCTATTATTGGGTACGATGAAATTTATTACAATGTAATTTTCAACTTCAGAAAAATACTAAAGTTATTGATTATAAGATACTCTGTTTTTATCTTAAATAATATTTTGTTTCCTTTTCTGATAGACTGTAAGCTTGTTGAAGAAAGAAATTAAATCTCCTTCATTTAAGTCAATGAATCTTTATTCATCACCTGCAATGTGTCAGCTATCATTCCAGGCCCAAAGAAATAAAAATAAACCAAAAAGAAAAAGTCCTCAATTTCATTAAGGCCTTTTATTTAAAAAGATAAAAACTGATAATAAACAAACAAATAAACATACAGCACATATACTGTATAGTTAGAGGGATAGCCTCAATATCTTAAATAGATATGATTCACAATAGGCACTCAATTAATATAAATTTGATCTAATTTCATTATTTTTAATTATGTCAATATAACAGAGAGAATCTGTAGAAGCGTGCTTGAGTGAGTTCTTTCTAACTCAGGAAATCCAATTGTCTTCATGTCTTCCTAATCTGGTGTTCAATTCTGCAAATTAACTTTAATAACTTTAAGTCAGCCATGGTAAGAGTTTTTACTCAACAGAAATCAGCAATGCTATAAACAGCAGCTATTTTTCCTGAGAACCAGTAGTTAAACATTTATCAGCACTCCACTGGATAAAGGCTGACAAAGTATGAAATCTGAATTTTATGCACTTCGGATAATAAAACACACCTTAGTGTATATAATAGTACATCAATATATTTTAGAGTCACACTTAAAAATTATGTTATGCAGTGTTAGTCTGAACATTACATATCTAATTTTTTTCTCCCAGTACGGAGTTATTCAGGCCCCTGGAAGAAGCATAATGTCCATAACCCACAAAATCAACCAATTACTACGTGTTTTCTATTTGATTTTAAATGTACCATTTTGATGAAATAATTTAGTATTTTAGATGAAATAATTTAGTATTATGTAATTTTATATGCTTTAAACATAATAATTCACTAGCTATAGAGGAAAAGGAAAAGCATATGAGTGTCAAGAGGAAGCAAATTTGAGTTTATTTCCCTGTGGAAAATTTCATGAAAATCATTTAGTTGACTTTATGCAGAGCTAAAAGGCCCTGGGCTAGAAATTTCCCAGGGCTGCATGCCTGGGGAGCATAAATTATTAAATCATAATTTTAAAAAGAAAACTGAAAAGCATTACAAATTCTGCTACAACATGTGATTTATTGTTTAATTTTTAGTGTTCAAATTTATTTTGTCCTTATTATGTTTCAGATATATATTCCTGTGAAAATATTAGATACAGATTTGTTTCTGAATATAAAATGTAAGGAAGGGCAACATTCGTGCATTCTTAGTTACCAGGAGATCTCATAAATAAGAGCAAGTAAACTTGAGAGTTATCAATCTGTTCTCAAAAACAACTTCAAATTATTTCTAGCCAGAGAACATCCAAGATGGCGGCCTAGGCAGTCTCCTAAGCTGCCGCCTCATCAACAATTTAATTAAAAAAACAACTAAAATCAAAAAGGACTTCACCAAAACGTCAGGAAAGCTGGCGGAGTGGAATAGCTACAACTAGAAAGAAAGAGAGAGGCTCACGGATCAGACTGGGAGACGAAAAGCGCTGAGGTAGGAGATGCTCGCTCACACGGCCCGCCGAATACCTGCCTGGCGGGAGGGGAGGAATTCCGATTGCACGGAACCCTTTCCGACTGTACTGAACCCAACCCCGGCTGAAATTCCGTGGTCCCAGGCTCATACAGGTGGCGTCTGGACTGTAGAGAAAGATACCCAGAGACTCAGAGACTCAGAGACTGGGAGACCAGGGACCGGGAGCCACAGTCACAATCTGCAGGGTCTACAGACTCCTGCGCGTGAGCAAGTACACGCTGAGGTCTGACTGCCGCCCCTCCCTCTCCGGAGCGGAAGGAGTCAGAAGCTCCAGGTCTGACCACGGAGGCTGCCGCTGCCTCTCTGTACAAGGTGGCAGCCTCTCTGTAGCGGAAGGAGTCAGAAGCTCCAGGTCTGACCACGGAGGCTGCCGCTGCCTCTCTGTACAAGGTGGCGGCCTCTCTGCAGCGGAAGGAGTCAGAAGCTCCAGACTACAGAGACCAGCCCAAGTCCAGGCGAGCCCCTGGGGCACCCATGCTCTTGCTTGGGGAACCTGGGCCGGTCAGGCGGAAAGTCAGGCGAGCGCACAAGGGCAGGGCAGAAGTCAAGACTGTCAGTTCAGCCCTGAGACTCCGCCCCATCCAAGCTGAGCAGAGGTTTCTGCAGTTTTTCAAGTCTGATCCTATAAGACTGTCTCCAATACAGAAGTTATCCCAGAGTAGACACAGCTGATAGCCACATCCAATTGGCCTGAAGGTCAATTCACAACAATAGAGACTTAGCTACAACAAAGCTGTGCACGCAGTCCACAAAGGGGATCACCAAGAGTGTCTACCTCAGGTAACTGAGGAGGCTGATCCACTGTGCTATATAGAACACCAAACACACAAAGCCATCCTACCAACTCTGAAAAATAGTGATAATGCCGAGATAAGGAAATAGATCTCAAACAAAAGAGATAGAGGATATAGAGTTCAGAACTACGGTTCTAAGGTTATGCAACAATATCCTAGAAAAGCTCGATAAATTTCATGAGACCCAACTAAAAAGTATACATAAACTGACTAAATTGGAAAATATTATGCAGAGATCCAACAGCAGAATGGAAGAACACAAGAATCAGGTCAAAGAGCCAAAAGACACTCCGCTGGAGAAGGAAGAAGAAAAGAGGATCCAGAAAGTTGAAGATAGTGTAAGGAGCCTCTGGGACAACTGCAAGCGCACCAACATCAGAATTATGGGGGTGCCAGAAGAAGAGGGAGTGCAAAATACTGAAAACATATTTGAAGAAATAATATCAGAAAACTTCCCTCACCTGGTGAAAGAAATAGACTTACAAGTACAGGAAGCCTACAGAACCCCAAACAAGAGGAATCCAAAGAAAAATTCTTGGAGACACATCATCATCAATATGCCAAGGGTAAAAGACAAAAAGAGGATCTTACAAGCAGCAAGAGAAAAGCAGTTGGTTACCTATAAGGGAGCACCCATACGACTATCAGCTGATTTCTCAACAGAAACCATGCAGGCCAGAAGGGAGTGGCAAGAAATATTCAAAGTGATGAATAGCGAGAACCTACAACCAAGATTACTGTATCCAGCAAAGTTATCATTCAGAATTGAAGGGCAGATAAAGAGCTTCACAGATAAGAAAAAGCTAAAGGAGTTCATCACCACCAAACCAGTATTATATGAAATGCTGAAAGGTATTACTTAAGAAGAGGAAGAAGGTCAAGTGAATTAAAAATCTCAGGAATAGAATAAACTGGTGAATATAATAGAATTAGGGGCAAAGAAAGGGAGTGGATAGATAATTATCAGGGTGAAGGGGTGTGGGGTGCAGAAAGAGACTGGATTAAAATTGTATAACCTATGGATGAGGACAATAGTGGGGAGAGGGGGTAAGGGCAGAGGGTGGGGTGGGAATCAGGTGGAAGGGAGCTATGGGGGAGAAAAAGGAGAAACAATTGTAATAATCTGAGCAATAAAGATTTATTTAAAAAAAATTATTTCTAGCCTATGCCCCAGCCAGAACGTTCAAATCTTATTATACTTAGTCACAGTTTAATATCATTGAAATTAAATATCAGATTAAATATTAAGAGTATGGTTACATTATTTCAATTATAATGATCAGCAAGTAGCAATAACCTGTCAAATATTTATATATAAAATCCTAATATGCAAATAGACTGAATGGTGGAACAACCAAACAACCAGTCGCTATGATGTGTGCTGACCACCAGGGGGTGTGCATGGAACATTGTGGGTGTCCGCCAAGGTGGGATGGTGGAGCAGGTGAGTAGGAGCTCCAGACCAAGGCAGGGCTCCAGTCGCTGTCACTGGGTGAGCCTCTGGTTGTTACTGAAAATTCTTTGCTCCTGCTCACACCTGCTGCCAGTGCTGGAGCCACCACTCACACCCGATGCTGCACTCAGCACCATCCACACTCACTAGGTGCCATCAGTGGGTGTGAGAAGCAGCTCCCAGCCCTGATTGCCCCTCAGGGCTTCTCCAGGGCTGGCAGCTGCCACTGGTACACGCTGCCAGTTACAGCCCCCCTTGCAATCAGAGCTGCCACTCACACCAGCTGCCAGTGCCCGGCTCAAGTCCTGATCGCTCATGCCATTATTGGGTGCAAGCTGTGGCTGCCAGCCCTGATCACCCATGAGGGCTTTTCCACATCCCCTTGCTCCTGAGGGTTATCGGTTGCACCTGCTGATGGTACCAGCCACAATCGCTCCACACTGACAGCATGTGGGAGTGGAGGCAGTGAGAGTGGAGCTTCTGGCAGACAGAAGACTGGGGGCCACATTGGGAGGGCCCGGGTAGGGGCACAGAGGATGGCCCAAGATCCACCCCTGTGCCCACTGCAGCCTTGTGGCCCACAGTTCATTTCAAGGTGCACAAATTTGTGCAATGGGCCCCTAGTTTTTTTTTAATAATAGTAAATGGGTATCATTCATCCAAAACCACCCCTATCCTGGACACAACAGTTGGCACTTCATGTATTATCTCTAATGCCCATAACAGCTCTCCCAGTAAAATATTACAAATGATGAAATGTATGTGCAGAGAGACAGTGCCCTCCTAGGTCCAACAACTAGCAAGTGGCAAAAGCAGAATTCTAAAAAAAAAAAAATGCCTTTTTTCTCAAAAGCCCATGTACACTTATTTTGAAATTATTGGCAATTACTTGCTTTTACTGCTAATTAGCCTTACTTTGCTCTCTGGCATTCTTTTCCTTGGGGGAAAGAACATAGCAACAACTTGGCAAGAGGGGCAATTACCTCCACTAACTGCAATTCAAAGCCAACTCAAAGCAGATTGAACTGGAACCAAAAGTTTTCCCCCAGCTTTACTTTGGATGATACGTTTTAATTAGCTTACAAATGGCACAAATTGTCCTTTTGAGTTTATGCCAGGAACAAAGTAGAATTTGTGGCTCTTATTTTTAATAGGAAGCTTAGACTTCAATTTTTGATAAAAAAAAAGTTATAAGTAAAAAGACACTGTCTAGCAAAATCTCTTATTTCCAGGCAAGATGGCAGCCTCTGGTAAAGGAGCCAACAATCATTTTCAAAGGGAAGATTATCTATAGTAAAATTTTTTTAAAGATAGCAAAGACATCTTGAAATACTAATGTTTATTGCATGTAAATAGCTAAATATTTTTTATCTACATTCTGGTAATAGATTTATTTTGTATATTGTAAAAATATACATAAGTTAATTATTTTAAAAAAAAGATAGCAAAAACATATCCTAAGATTAGCACTGAAGACAAGCTAATGTATTTTTCTGTGTATAAGATGCCGATTTTTCTCTAAAACCATTAGAATGAAAATCTAGAGGCTTCTTATACACGAAAGTTAGCCAAAGAGGGAGCCCCGAGGGTGTGTAGCTGCCCATACCTTGTCACACAGGCTTCCCCCAATCACGAGCCTTATTGTTACTGGTGTCAGCTGATGCCCTAATTGCTGGTGGAGGTGGAGGTCGAGGTGGAGAGGGCACAGAGGCAACAGGGACTGGAGCTTAATGAGCCCACAAAGATGTCAAAAAATAGAAACATAAATACCTATGATTGTCTTACTCTGCAAAATTGAAACTGAATGTAATCAGTTAGGCAAAAGACTATGGGAATAGAGCTGCAGAGAGACAATTTGGACCTCCTCCCACTGAGTGTATGATCAGACAGTGGAGAAAACAGGAAGAACAACCCCTTAAGGTGCCAAAAAAGAAGAAGGCCTTGAGAGGAAAACGAGCAAAATGTTAAAAATACTGATTTTTTTAATTTTGGGTTGGAAAAGTGTGTGTGTGGGGGGGGGGGGGGGCATGTCCTCTACCCAGAAAAACATGGTATTTGGGACTTACAAGTGAATCCAGAAGAAAAAAAATAGGTCAAAATATATAATAGTTGTATTGTGAGATAAGAATTTATATACATCCAAGAATGAATTAAATTAGAGAAATGCCATGGAACACACAGCCCCAGAAGTGATGTCAGAGAACTATTGCCTAATTTCTTACAAATGTGCCCTTTATTTGGAAAGTATATTTAAGGGATTCTATGGGACTGTACAAGTAGAAAATGCTTGCCTTTCTCTCTTCCTACTTTCTTTCCTTTTCCCAAATATTGGCAAGCAGAGCAGTCATTTGAGGCTTATACAACTTTTCATTTGGTGGTACATTTCTAACTATGCCATGAATTACATAGACATCCAACATATAGTTTTTGTGAATTTTAAGGTGTTTACTGTGACAGGTGTTTGATTCATCTGAAATGTATTTTGTGAATGAGATTAGGGATCCATTGCCTGTTTGGGATACATAGTCTCCCCAAAACATTTATTTAATAGCATCTTTCTCCACTGATCTGCAATACCACTTGCCATATATAAGATTTACATACACTGAGTGAGCAGATTATGTGTTGGCACCAGCAGTGTATACACAGGTAGATAAAATCTGGTATGCTTTCTGGGCTCTCTGTTCTCTTCTATTTCTATCTCAAGTATAACAATGTCAACACTATGCTGTAACAAATATAAAATATAACTATAATATTAAATGTCTTTAGAATAAGTCAATGTCTGACAGGCCAAACTCTCTACCCTTTACTTTTCTCTATTAGTAGTGTCTTGGCTATTCTTGAGGCATTCAAATTTTATATTAATTTTAGCATACGTTTGTCATGTTTCATGAAAATAATGTGTTAAAATTTTAAATGACATAATATTGAAGAGGTCTATTTGAAGACAATTGATTTTATATTCATTTTTTTTGTTTGTTTTATTTAAAGACAGAGTAGAAGAGAGAGGGAAAGACAGAAACACACCCACTGGTTGCCTCAGGCGCATGCCCTGAGCTGGGGAGAAGCCTGCAATCCAAGAACTTGCCCTTGACTGAAACAGAGCCTAGGACCCTTTGGTCTGCAGTTCAACATTCTATCCACTGGGCCACCCAGCTAGGGCAATATTTTAAATATATATCGTCTCTATGAACATGGTGTGGTGGTATAGCATTTCATTTATTTAGGTTTTGTTAATAATTTCATTAACGTTTTACACATTTCTGTACAAAAGTCTTGCTCACTTGCTTGTTTTATTGCTATGCATCTTATAGTTTTGCTGTTTTTATAAATATATCCTTTCTCACTCATGTATCTTATTCTAAATATGTCAAAAGGTATATAAAAATACAATTGACTTTTGTACCTACAATTGTATATACAATCTAATATCCCAAATTTTCACCATTAGTATCTTGATACGGATTGCATTCAATATATAACTTGCTTTGGGTAGCATAAATATTTTAATGATGTTAATGCTTCCTATATATGAACATGGTATATGCTTCTACTTATTTGTATACTGTTTGGTATCTTTCTTCAGTGTCTTATGATTTTCTGAGTACAAGTCTTTAACATCCTTGATTAAATGTATTCGTAGGTGTGTGATTTTTTTTAAGCAATTGTAAATGGAATTGTTTTCTTAGTTTCTCTTTCTAATAGTTAATTATTAATGTGTAAAAATGCAGCTGATTTCTGGATATTGCTACTTTATTAAATTCATTTATCAGTTCTAGTAGGTTTTTGGTGGAATATTTAGGGTATTCTATATACAGTATCATGTCATCAGAAATAATGACAGTTTTACTTCTTCCTTTCCAATTTCAATGCTTTTTCTATCTTCTTCTTGTCTGATTGCTATGGCAAGGATGTTGGCTATGGATTTTTCATACATGGCCTTCACTACATTGAGGTATAATTCCTCTATCCCATCGTGCTAAGAGTTTTTATCATAAATGGTCACTTGATTTTAATAAATGCTTTTTCTGCATTTATTGATGTGATTATGTAATTTTAATCTTTAATTTGGTTTATTTGGTATGTCACATGTGTTGATTTTTGGATATTGTACTAACCTTGCATCTCCAGAATAAATTGTACTTGATCATGGTGTATGACCTTTCAATTGTATTGCTGTACCCAGTTTGCTAATATTTGTTGTGGATTTTAGCAGCTATCTGCCTCAGGGATATTGGCCTATGGTTTTCAAAACCAGTGTCTCTATTTGGTTTTGAAATTAGGATAATATTGGGCTCATAAAATGAGCTTGGGAGTCTTACCTCCTCTGAATTTTTTGGAAGAATTTGAGAAGAATAGGTGTTAGTTCTTATTTGAATGTTTGGTAAAATTCGCCAGTGAAGACATATGGTCCAGGACTTTTATTTGTTGGAAGTTTTTGTTTTTGTTTTTATTGTTTCACTTTCACTAGTCATAACTTGTCTATTCAAAAATCTCTGATTCTTTCTGATAAAGTTTCAGAAGATTATATGTTTCTATGGATTGATTATTTCTTCCAGATTGTCCAATTTGCTGACATAGAGTTGCTTGTAATATTTTCTTACAATTATTTTATTTCTTTGGTGTCAGTTGTTGTTTCTCTTCTTTTATTTCTAATTTTATTTATTTGGGTCCTTCTCTCTTTTTTGCTTGGTGAGTTTGGTTAAAGAATTGTCAATCTTGTTCATCTTTTCAAAAAATCAGCTCTTAGTTGATCTTTTATATATTTTTTATTCTATTTCATCTCTAATTATTATTTCCTGATTTCTTCTCACTCTAGACTTTGTTTCCAGTTCCTTTTGGTGTAAAGATAGATTTATTTTTTTAGGGAAGTCTGTGAATTTCCCTCTTAGGTCTGCTTTTACTGTGTCCCAGAAATTTTGGCTTCTTATGTTCTCATTTTCATTAGTTTCAAGATATCTTTTGATTTCTCCCTTAATCTCATTGTTAACTCATTCGTTGTTAGGTAACATGTTATTTATTTATCCTCCATGTTTTTGTGTGTTTTTCAGTTTTTTCTTGTGCTTGATTTCTAGTTTCATACCATTATGATCAAAGAAGATGCTTGATATGATTTAAATTTTCTTAAATTTATTGAGATTTGTTATGTGTCTAATATATGGTCTATCCTAAAAAGTGTTCCATGTACACTCGAAAGAATGTATATTCTGCTGCTTTGAGGTGAAATGCTCTAACAATATCAATTAAATACATTTAATCTAGTGTGTCATTTAAGACCACTCTCTCTGTTAATTTTCTATTTGAAAAATATATCTATTGATGTCAATGAGTTGTTAAATCTTCTACGATGTCCGTATTACTGTTCACTTCTCCTTTTATACCCATCAAGATTTGCTTTACATATTTCTATGCTCCTATGTTGGGTGCATAAATGTTTATCAAGGGTTATATCCCTTTGTTAGATCGTTCCCTATTATCAGTATATAGTGTCCTTCTTTGTCTTTTACTATAGCCTTTTTTTATTTTTTAATGTTTTTTATTGATTCTTTAGAAAGAGAAAGTAAGGGAGAGGCATTAAGAATCATCAATGTGAGAGAGAAACATCAATTGCTGCCTCCTGCACACCCCCTACTGAGGATCAAGCATGCAACCTGGGCATGTGGCCTGACCAGGAATTGAATCAGCAACCTTTTGGTGTTCAGGACAATACCCAATCATCTCGTCCACACCAGATATGGCTAAAACCTTTGTTTTGAAGTCTATTTTGTCAGATATAAGTATTGCTACACCAGCTTTTTTTTTCATTTATATTTTCATCACATATCTTTTGTCATCCCTTTACTTTTAGTCTGTGTGTATCTTTCTTTCTGACATGGGTCTTTTGTAGATAGCAGATATGTGGGTCTTGTTTTCTTATCCATTCAATACTTTATATCTTTTGATTGAAGCATTTACATTTAAAGTGATTACTGATATATGCATTTATTGCCATCTTAATTTTTTAACTACATTCCTATGGTGGTGGTGGTGATGCCTCTTCTTCTTCTTCTTCTTCTTCTTCTTCTTCTTCTTCTTCTTCTTCTTCTTCTTCTTCTTCTTCTCCTCTTTCCCCTCCTCCTCCTCCTTTTCCTCCTCCTCTTCCTTCTTTTCTCTTTTTCTTCTTGTTAAAGCAGGCCCTTTAACATTTCTAATAATATTCATTTAGTGTTAACAAACTCCTTTATCTTTTTTTAAACCTGAGAATCTCTATTTTTCCTTTAATTTTAACTAATTACATTGCTGGGTAAAGCAGTCTTGGCTGTAGGTCCTTGCTTTTCATCACTTGTAATATTTAATGCCATTTCTGGCCTGAAATGTTTCTGTTAAGTTATCAGCTGACAGTCTTATGGGAGAATTATTGCAGGTAACTATCTTTATTGTAAGGTTTTTAACATTCTTTCCTTATCTTTAACATTTACCCTTTTGATTGTGATGTGTCTTGGTGTGGGTTTTTGGGTTCAACTTCTTTGGTACTCCATATGCTTCCTTGGACTTACATGCTTTTTTCCTTTACCAGGTTAGAGAAGTTTTCTCTTTTTCTTCTGGAAAACCTATGATGCAGATGTTGCTATGCTTCATATTGTCCTAAAGGTCCCTAAAACTTTCCTCATTTTTAATTCATTTTTTGTTTGTTTTTTACTGCCATGATTGAATATTTCTTTCTACCTCATCTTCCAAATTGATGATATGATCTTTAACCCTCTGCTTTATCCAACCTAGTGTTTATTCCTTCTAGTATTTTCTTGATGTCAGAAATTATATTCTTTATTTCTTACTGGTCCCTTTATACATGCTCTATGTCATTTTTACTGTTGTTATAATTATCATTAAGTTCTTGAGAATCCTTATAATCATTACTTTGAATTCTATCTGATAAAATGTTTGACTCCATCTCCTTAGCTCTTTTCCTGAAGATTTCTTGTTCTTTTATTTGGGATCTGTTTCTTTATCTCCCCATTTTGATTGACTTTTTGTGTTTCTATGTATTCAATAGATATGCTATGATTTCCAGCCTTAATGCTTAGTGGGGTTGCCTTATGTAGTAAGGTTGCCTTATGTAGTAAGTGTTCTGTGGGATCTAGTGGTGCAGTCTCCTTGATCACATGAGCTTTACACTCTAGGAATGTCCTTTGTGTGTGTTCTGTGAGCCATCTTCTTGTAATTGAGTCTTGATTGCTATTGGCCCATTAGTGCCTGAGATCAACCCTCTGGCTGATCTATGAGGCTGAACCCATACTATAGCTTGGGAGCTGCTAAGTGTGTGCTGACCTGCCAAGAACCGAAACCTAACATTATCACTGGTAATAAAATGTAAAGGGAACTGGCCAACCTTGATGGCTCTGAATGGTCAGAGCTACTAACTCATTGACTCTAGGTTGAGTCACTAGTGATAAAATGTAAAAAGAACTGTCTAAGGAAACCAAACATTGTTACTATTGTTAATATGCAAAAAGAGATGGCCAACCTCAATGGCTCTGAAAGGTCAGAGCAATTAACTCATTGTCTAGTTGAGATAGTAGAGCTTGAGGCAACTTTAGTTTGTTAATCGTATGTAAATTCTTGTTAATTTTCTGCTGCTGGAACTTTTCCTCCTAAGCAATGTCTTTGTCTCAGAATCTCAATAAAAGAAATGGCAAAAGGCCAGATTGGGGGTGTGTCTTCCCACTAGAGGCTTGACTCCCCACCTGGCCTGCATTTTCCCAAATTAACTCTTTTCCAGTCTCTTCATTTTTAGTGTACGGCCTCCTCCAGAAACCGGACCCTGAGTGTGGGCCCTGAACCACACTGGTCGTGGTGAGGGTTCCCACACTGACCACATGAAATAGATTTCACTTCAGCAGGGTTTGGTGCCTGCCAAGACCTCTTTTTTTTATATTTGCTCTTTGTGAAGCTTATTGGATCCTGCTCTGATATTGTCTGAAGCTGGCCCACTGGGTGTGTTGGTTCTGGACCTTTTGGGAAGGACTCTGGTACAGGCCAATGTCAGACAAGGTCTGTGTCTGGCACTCAGCTACCTGTTTGGAACTACAAGCTATCCATAGTTGTGGCTGCCTCTGCTGGCCTTGAGTGCATATGGTTTTTCCAGCACAGGGGCAGGTCAACAAATGTTCCAAGCGACCCTGAGATCTACCTCCACCTGTCTCTGCCTGTTGGCTGCCTATTAGGCCCAGTAACTGAAAGAGCCTCTGTCAGAGTAGTGAGAATTCTGCTGGTAGATCTCTCCCATAAGGTAAGATGACCAGATGTCCTGCTTTTGGTGGGACAGTCCCAATTTTTAACAATTTGTCCTGCACCCCCGTGGAGTTTTTAAAAAGTTTAAACTTTTTTAAACTAGTATTGATTAGAACTTTTTCAAACTACCGGTAGTATTGGTTTCTAGTTTACCTCACTTAAACTAATTTTATTTTCCAAAAATCATAATAAAAACAGAGTTGGTTAATTCCATCATATACTTGGTTCTTTAGACAAAGATTTTCATAATAAAGATTTCCACTTATTCAGGAATAATACATGTACACATTAGAAAGAATGACATTCAAGCTCTCCTTCACATTTTTCTTATTTCTTATTGATTCTTTAGCATTTGGATATAATAAAGATACACACTGAGAATCTGTACTTCAAGAAAGACATCTTTTTTTAATATACTGGTGTATATATATTTTCTTGATATTTTACAGAGAGGAAGGGAGAGAGATAGAGAGCTAGAAACGTAGATGAGAGAGAAACATCGAACAGCTGCCTCCTGCACGCCCCCTACTGGGGATGTGCCCGCAACCAATGTACATGCCCTTGACCGGAATTGAACCTGGGAAACCTTTAGTCCTCAGACCGACGCTCTACCACTGAGCCATACCGGTTTCGGCCAGAAAGACATCTTGAATTGTTTTCTTAAAACCCTTCCTTCTTCATCACTAGTTGAAGCTTTGGAAGGACACAATCTGCTTCTTAACGGAAATTATAGAATGCTTTCTCTGAGCCTCCTTCTAGACAGCTTTTCAACTCAACTCTTATATCCCTCTCAGGTCTGTCAAACCAAGATATTTTGCTGGCAGAGTGTTAATTTATATATACTCTGTTTGTGAAAACAAAATGATTATATCCTCATGTGTTTGAAAGTGGGTAACAGAGCACCATTAAAAATCAGAAACTAAGATTTATTGATCCAATAAGCTGGAACAACACCTTATAAAATGTTTTTAAAGATATTTCTAAGAACCCTGATCTAAAATAAACTTCCCAATAATATTTAACAAAAGGCTACCAAAAACCATAAGATGTATGTAAATAAAAATACAGGGTGTCCCAAGTTTTAGTGAAGTTCTGAGCTTTAATAAACTCAGAAGCATAAAAGTTACAAACTTACAAAACCATCATTTGAATAAGTAATTATTTATATTGCTTTCATATTTGTTTTTAAGTTTGAAGAACAAATTTTATTTTTTAATATTTATTGTTGAAAGTATTATATACATTCCATTTTTCCATCCTCTTCACCCCTTCTAGCCCCCGCCCCCAGGCCTACACCACCAACTCTATTGTCTGTGCCAATGGGTAATGCATATATGCATACAAGTACTTTGGTTTGTCTCTTCCAACCCACTCACCCACCCCTACCTTCCCTCTAAGATTCTACAGTCTGTTCCATGCTTCTATGTCTCTGGGTCTATTTTGTTCATCAGTTTATTTTGTGAAGAACACATTTTTTATTTCAGTCACTCTGCAGATGAAAATTTTTAAATTACATTAAAAATTATTAAAGATACACAATTCTAAACAAGAGCAAAAGAAATGGAAATGCATTTTCAAATGATATCTCTCAAATTTGTACTCCTAGAGTTATATATAAAAGCCTCAAATACCTCACAAAAACTTTTGGGACACCAGGTTATTAATTCACATTTTTCCCCCTTTATCAAGCCCTTTACTCCAATATGATCATATAATTTTTGTTTTCAGAGTAAGAAAAGTGTTTATTGTTTAGCATTAAATGTAGCACATAGCAGATAGATTTGGTAGTTTCCAATTAAAAGACATTATTCAGCCACTGCCCTGCATGTTAAACAATCCGTCTCTTTCTATAGCACATCAAAGAGTCTTTCTATCGGAATTCCTCTAACATACTCATCACCAAATTGTTACCCTGGGACTTCATTGAATTTGTTTACACTTTATATCTGCTATTATAGCTGAAGGCCAAGCTTAAAATCTAGGTAAAGAAAGAAAATGTGAGGTTTCTCCCATAAAGAATATTACAAGACAGACATCAAAGGCACAATTTTACTCCTCAATCTGTTCAATCTAACTTAGTTTACAATTAAAGAATGATTTTAATTGTCAAACTTTTAAATTTTATTAAATGTTGTGGCAATGCATCAAATGAGTTCCAGACCTATATAAATACGCAGGCAGCTGTTTGCAATTTGCATTTTTATCAGTTGTGAAAGAGTACAATGTACTTCCTGCATCTTATTTTCAGAATTTGCATTTATCATCTTTGGCTACCCAGTATACAGAAGGGAGTACTTGAATATCTCATTCTTTGAATTTTCATTTTTGATTATAAATCAAATGATATCTGGGACTTTTCTCTTTTTCATTTTTCTCTTCTCTCAACCTCCAGGTTTACTTGCTCCCATTTCTTCTTGGCTCTAGTAAAACACAAAAATATATTTTGATTACTTTTTTCTCAGCATTCTTTAAAGTATAAACATTTTGCATGTCTTTTGCTAATTACAATAAATATAAACACAAAATAAAAACTAAGCTATTATTTTAATTCATATATTGTCTGAATGCCATTCAAACTAATTCCACCTCTTTCTGAAGTTCACAGTGTTTTGAATTTGGATGGAGGACTGGGAAGGAATGGAAAAATACTATGTACTAGAGGCTTGGTGCACAAATTCATGCACTAGTGGGGTCCCTCAACCTGGCCTGCAAGATCGGGTTGAAACTGGCTCTCTGACATCCCCAAAGGGGTCCCAGATTGTGAGAGGGTACAACTGTGGCCAGGGAGGGAGACAGAGGTTGACCAGCCAGGGAGGGATCATAGGAGGACTCCAGTGCATGTCTGGCCCATCTTGCTCATGCAGGAGGCAACCAATTGAAGTGTCCCTCTCACATTGATGTTTCTCTCTGTCTTTCCCTCTCTCTTCCATGCTCTCTAAAAATCAATGGAAAAATACCCTCAAGTGAGGAAGAAGGAAGGAAGAAAGGAAGGGAGGGAGGGAGGGAGGGAGGGAGGGAGGGAGGGAGGGAGGGAGGGAGGGAGGGAAGGAAGGAAGGGAGGAAGGGAGGAAGGGAGGAAGGGAGGAAGGGAGGAAGGGAGGAAGGGAGGAAGGGAGGAAGGGAGGAAGGGAGGAAGGGAGGAAGGGAGGAAGGAAGGAAAGAAGGGAGGAAGGGAGGAAGAAAGGAAGGGAGGAAGGGAGGAAGGGAGGAGAAAGAAATGTCATAGCCTATGAAAGACACATCTTGAAAATGCCTAAAGAAAATTGGTCATTTTTTCATAGTGAAGGGACTGGAGTCCGTGTTGATGAAAACTCTTGGTGGCTGAGATGACTGGCAGTGGCTTCAGCAGCGGGGTTGATGGGGGGCACCTTTCCCTGATCAGCCCAGGAGCCTCCCGCAGAGGGAAGCTAGACTGCAGCTTAGGCCCGAGGCCTGCTTTCCATGGAGAGCGGGCTGTAGCCATCAGTAGGACATCCCCAGAGGGCTCCCAGACTGTGCGAGGGGTTAGGTTGGGCTGAGGACACCTCCCCCAGTGCACAAATTTTTGTGCACGGGGCCTCTAGTATTATATAATCTTGCAGCTGCTATTCTTGTAGCTAAGGAGAGAAATATGTAAAAGATTTTTGTAACACATACAAGTAGGCAAAGTAGAACACAGTAAAACAAAGCAAAATTAATTTGCTACTAGAAAAATATCTATGAAACTCCAAGTAATTATGTTCACACATATCATAAAATTGTTCTAAATTTTCTAAAGTATGTTCCTTGAGCTTAAAAACTTGTCATTCATTTTTAAAATTGTATAATGCATTAAATATTAGTAAAAATTTACCTGTATATATCTTTTGAGTTTTTGAATATGCTTTTGAAAAAGGAATTCTTTTTCGCCAGGCTGAACCATTATATGGTGTTGACATATATTTATCTGAGAGAGAAAAAGATTGGAGTTAAATATTGTATAACTTTAAAATCATATTCTAGCCGAAGCCGGTTTGGCTCAGTAGATAGAGCGTTGTCTGCAGACTGAAGGGTCCTAGGTTCGATTCCAGTTAAGGGCATGTACATTGGTTGCGGGCACATCCCAGATAAGGGGTGTGCAGGAGGCAGCTGGTCGATATTTCTCTCTCATCGATATTTCTGACTCTGAATCCTCTCCCTTCCTCTCTGTAAAAAAATCAATAAAATATATTTAAAAAATAAAAATTAAAAATTAAATCATATTCTAGTAGTGTTTCAAATTTATAAACATTTCAGGAATATAATTATTCTCTAATTCATGTTACCATTTCAAAATTAAGGCATCAGGGACAAAATGAGCTTATTAGGACTATTTAAGTTATCAATGAACATTGGTACATATTTTCTTAATTGGTTTTCCAGGTCATCAAATAAGATTGTATCTCTTGAGACTAAGCTAGAGGAGAAAATAGTATGTAATTTCATGTTTCACAAAGTACACAACATTCAGAACTCCACTGATCAGGCTGTGAACATAGGAAAATATAAGTATGCAGTTATAGGGAATTGAGTGGCCTTTTTTTAGGTTGAGAAAAGTTAAATCCAACTTTGAAAAAGCAAAATTTGTCTGAGACAGGAAGAAAAAAAGAGATTTCTCCCCTTCTCCCTTGTGGCCTTGTACTTCCTAACATATACCATGATTTTGCCTATGTCGCGATAAAATGATTTAGAAGCAATCTGTGCATGGTGGGAGAGACAAGAGCTTGTCGAAAATATTGCAGTTAACCCTCAAACTAACCCTTTCAGAAAGTAATCGCTGAAACCGGTTTGGCTCAGTGGATAGAGCATCAGTTTGCAGACTGAAGGGTCCCAGGTTCAATTCCGGTCAAGGGCATGTAAATTGGTTGCAGGCACGTCCCTGGTGGGGGGGGTGTGGGAGGCAGCTGGTCGATGATTCTCTCTCACCTACATTTCTAGCTCTCTTATCCTTCTCCCTTCCTCTCCGTAAAAAAACAATAAAATATATATATATTTTTTTTTAAAAAGTAACCATAAAGTTCTAAAGAAAAGCCAAGGCGTGGGCCTGAAATGATCCTTGAGCAATGCAGTTAGTGCAACAAGGAAATGTCAGGCATCTGAAAACAGTCCTCGGAGTGAAATAAAGCTGTCCGGGGGAACAGTGCAATGCTCTGAGACAAATCGCTAGCAAGCTTCAATGCCAAGTCATCTGCACCAACATATTTTTCCCCCACAGCCTTTAAATCACGTGCACTCCTGCATGTGGACGAAGCCCTTTTACTGGTTTTCTCAGATGGTGGTAATGGTCTGGAAAAGGAAAAGGGGAGTAGGCAGCAGCAAAGATTCGTTGGACCATCAGGAAATTCCATGGGAAAGCAAACCACAGACCGGCAAAGAAAGAGCCTCACCTGGACAGAGATTGAGTTTGGGTTCCTTGTTAACGTTGACTTTATTGTAGAAGCCATGTGTGGGCCTGCTGCAGGGAGGTGCATTTAATGAGACAGTCCTGACAGCATCCCTCTGAACGTGGATATAGGATGCATTCTCAGCATTTCTGTCTTTGTTACTGCGGTGGTAACTAGTTTTATTTTTTGGATTTGGGGTCTGTAGTGCTGTAAAAGAAAGGGGGGAAAGAGTGAGGGGGGAAAACGAGCTGGTTTCATGCCCATTAACAATGGAAGACAAGGCAAGCTGAAAGAACTAAGTTTTTTGGAGTTGTGTTGACACCCAAAATAACATATTTCACAACAGTAATTTGATTTTCAGGTATAAAATAGTATTTGATATTTAATATATTTTCAAATGACAATTTAGAAATATCAAATATAGAGACACTCTACCTCTCCGCACTCCTTGGCCAGGGAAATTCTTTGGTTCATCATAAACCCATTTTCTTTTCTTCACGCCTTTAAAATGAGGCTTCCTCACCGGCTGGACATCATTCACTTAGAGGAAATACAAATTTTTACAGTTTTTTAAAAGATGCTTTCATCTGAAAATTACTGTAGGTGATAATTACATATCTGTGCATTCACACATCAAGCAAGAGAAAAAATGAATTCACCATCCTAATACTTTACTTTCCAGAACAAAGGGTGATTTATTCTTAAGTACCCAAAAAAAATCTATCTTGAAAATACATGAGAAAACGTTCAATAATTAGCATTCCTCAGAGAAAAAAAATGCTTGTCTTCAAAGGAATGTGTGGATTCTTTTTAAAGAACATAAAATTGCATTCCAAACATAATTATGTGTCTATCTCATTACAATGTTATTTCAAATAGTTTTAGAATTGTTATTTTGAACATAAAACTTTTTATACATTTTTGGTCAAAACTATGACTTCTGAAGAAGTTGGATTAATGTAAAATAATTTTTGAGAAGTTTCCTTTATCCTTTTAAGATCTTAAGGAGTTTTGTGTATGTAGATAGTTTGGTAAAACAAGACCAAGTGATCAGAATTTATAAGTGTTGATATTACTAGATTATTCACTTCTTACTTGCATAATTTTTCATCAAACATTTTTTATACATACTAAATTTTCTGAAAATTTTAAGATATATTTCTCCAGAGACTCTTAAAATAATTTAGTAAAGAGGAGCATTCTGTGTTACTTCTCTGTAGAGGGATCCTGAATAATGACAAGTAAGCAATGCACAGATCAAATGCACTGTGTAGATTGCATTAGCTCTCTATAATGGATGGATAAATGTCTTTGCTTTTGCTCTCAATCTCAGCTTAAGCATTAGGCTTTCAATGAAACTGATTCTCTGTCTCCTGTGTAAATATCAAGACCCACCCTTATTCTCAAGCTCCTGTTCCTAGATTTTGGAAACCGTATTTTGAGCAAATACCACTAAACTGAGCTTCTTGAGGGTAAAGCATCATAGTTCCCTGAGTGCCTATCTGGGGTCCAAGAATAATATATGGGTTCAATAAATGAAATAAGTGAAAAGATGGGAGAAAACAGAGAGGAAGAGTCATGGAACTTAATTGTATCACAAAAATTTGCTTAGAGTACTGAAAGGCAAGGAGAAGCCAAATCAAGAAAAATAACTCAAAACATAATAAAAACCTATCAATGTATTCCACTATGGGTTACATTAAAAGTGTAACACTAGCCCTGACTGGTTTGGCTCAGTGCATAGAGCATCACCCTTTAGACTGAAGGGTCCCACGTTTGATTCCGGTCAAGGGCATGTTCTTTGGCTGCAGGCACATCCCCAGTAGCGGGTGTGCAAAAGGCAGCTGATCAATGTTTCTCTCTCATCTGTGTTTCTAGCTCTCTATCACTCTCCCTTCCTCTCTATATTAAATCAATAAATATATATTTTTAAAGTGCAATACTAATGAATCTTCTGAGAAGATAGTATATTATTAATTTTAATACTTAAAATAGTGGGAAAGTATATTATTTACTAAGACCTACATCACAATTCATTGCCAAAGCTAGTAAAAAAAAAAAAATGTTGCCTTTAATTCTTAATCCTGAATAATTTTTAAACCCTCTTTTTTAAGATTCTATTTCAAATAATCAAGACAAATCCATGGTAAGACAAATATATCTAAGGCCAAAAAGAGAGCTCTCACTTGAAGAGTGGTCCTCTCTGCACTTCAACCTGATATTCTCAGTAGCATTTAATACATGCGTTGTAGGTGCTAGTCGGTTAGCTAGGGAACGCTTTGGATGAGAACTGTCCTTGTTATCTTTTAAAGCAAGTTAAAAAAATAAAAAAATGTCAGTATTAGTAAAAAGAAGTGTCTCGGTTGGTATTTCACTCTTCAAACATTATATGATGGGCATACTACTTTTAAAAATATATATGTATGCTAATTTTTAGAATGCATTATTAAATTCATAATCACTGCCTAGAGTGCCCCAAATTTGTCTCTAACAAAACATTAAAAATCCAGTAATACAGCCATTATTTTCAATATGTAAATTACATATTTGCGGCAGTATTTTAATAACTCCATGCAAAAGAATCAAAAGGTTATCAATTTGCCATACAATGTGCCAATTTAAATTGAGATTCCACTTGTTCTATGCTTTGGAGCAGGACTACCCAACAGAGCTCTCCTCAGTGATGAAAATAGTCCAAACCACCAGTCTTTTGTGGATATTGAACACTTGGACTATGGCTAGTGCAACTGAATAGATGGGGTTTTTTTTTGTTTTATTTAATTTTTCTTGCTGTTGTTAATCCTCACCCAAGGATATTTTTCCATTTATTTTTAGAAAGAGTGGAAGGGGGGAGGGAGTGGGGAGAGAGAGAGATATAAATAAAATAAAATAAAATAAAATAAAATAAAATAAAATAAAATAAAATAAAATAAAGTAATATATATCAGACACATTGATTGGTTGCCTCCTGCATGCACCCTCGCCAGGGATGGGACCTACAATACAGTAGGTCAAACTCATGACCCTTCAGTGCTCGGGGCCCACTCTCTAACTACTGAGCACCACTGACCAGGGCTCATTTTAATTAACTTAAACAGCCATGTATGGGAAATAGCTACTGTAATTAGTGTATTTTTTGAAAAGGGTGTTTTGTTTTGTTTTATGGATTAGGCAAAAAAAAAAATTCATCTCTGAGAAAGGAAGAGAGATTTACATATATTTTCCATCAGCAATCCTTGAATTTGATTACAAGTTCCTTTTCCTATTCTTGAGAACATTTATTAATAGGAAAAAAACAGTAGATGACGTTGTTTAATATTTAGATGGAGAATATGTAATGTGACAGGGAGAGCTGCCCCACAGAAAGGGACCAGTTGGGAGATTCTAAGCTTGGTAAGGGCATCATAAAACATTGAGGGTGTATTTTATTATCTTATATCTTGATTATCTACAGACTATAGTTAGTAATAATTATTAAGTGGGGAAGTCATGGAAGTCTTCATGAGATTAAAACTCTTCGGTCAGAAACAAAGCTTTCTAGGAAATTCAATCATACTGAGTGCTTGAAGTTGGAAAAAGAAACTAAAAATGACTTAGTACTACCATTTAAGAGAACCAATTAGAGCTAGCAAGACTCCTGGAAATTATGTAGCCCTACAGGCTAATTTTTCGGGTTAATCAGATAAAGTGCCATGTTCAAGCAATTAGGAACAGAGCCAGGACTGGAACCTTAGGGCTCTTGACCCATCAGTTTCCACAAAAATTAAGCTTTATGTTTAATGCATCTATTCAAATTAAATTGGATTAAAATAATAAATGGTTTATTACCTTTAGTGTTTGAACATTTCGACGTGGTGATTTCTTTCTCTTTCTTTTCATCTACTCCGAGAAATATGATCCTCTGTGGAATGTAGCAATCACCTCCTATGACAGTATCTTACTGTTAGTGGCAATGACGGCAGAAAACTTTACAAAACTTTACAAAAGTACCTTTCAATACAGGATTATCACTTCTATAATATCTCTTTTGTCCACTTCTTTTCACACAGTTCTTAATGATACCATCCCCATCTCACTATATATCATTTGTTTAGATTCGTATATATAAATATATGTGTATATGAATACATAGTATGAACATTTAACATAGTGATAATTGCAAGAAAATTTACATAGTCATCACAATTAATTTGCCTGTAACATAAAACAATCATTACTTCCTCGTTTTTTCACCCTTTAGAGATAGAGTAAATATAATTTATCTTCCATATATTATCAGATATGTGAATGCAGGTGGGTTTTTTTTCCTTAAAAATCTATTTTTCAGGATAAATATCCAGTCGCATTAAATATCAGTTAATTTTCAGGTGCTTCACCACACAAGTCACCCTTTCTCAACATACAATAAATCTTTCAAGTGACCTTTATAAAAGGTAATGCCCAAATGTGAGCTGCCCTGTACAGAAATCAATGAAACTAGTATAATAATATTCAACATTTATGGAGCCTTCTTTTATATATCAGACACTTGTCTGAGTACTTTAAATGACTTATCACATATACTTATCTTCCTATACTATTCCTAATAATTCAATGTGAGGTTTACCTTAGCTCTTTGCTAGATGACACATCTTACTGAATCATTTTGAAATCTCGTGGACAACAAACATTTATTATTCCCTTACAATATGTGTCATGTCAGGTCTTTTCCAAATTGAAGAAAACCTACGATTAATGTCTTGATCTTTTTTTTTTTCTTATCTTTAACTAGAGGCCTAGTGAATGAAATTTGTGCATTTGCCGGGGGGGGGGGGGGAGCTCCCTCTCAGCCCGGCCTGCACCCTCTCTCCCAATCCGGGATGCTGGCTCCTAACCCATCACCTGCAGGCTGGCCTGATCACCCCTAACTACTTTGCCTGCCTGCCTGATCACCTCTAATCACCTCTGCGTTGGCCTCCACTACAGTGCTTCATCCGGAATGATGTCCGGAAGGTCATTCAGCTGCCCAGTCTAATTAGCATATTATGCTTTTATTATTATAGATAAGGCATTTTTAGAATTAAATTCCCTAGGATGACGTTGATTAATAAGATTATGCAGATGTTAAGTGTACAATTCTATAATACATCAACTGTATATTGCATTGTGTGCCCATCTCTCAAAGTTATATCTTCTCTTACCCCTTTTACTTGACCCCTTTTACCAATTACACACCCTCCCCTTCTTCCCTTTGGTAATCACACTACCATTCTCTGTGTCTATGAGTTTTTGTTTGTTTTTCTAGTTTATTCATTTGTTGCTTTCAATTTTACATCACAGATATAAGTGGAATCATATGATTCTTCTTAATTTTTTCTGTCTGGCTTATTTTGTTAAGCATGATATTCTCAATATCCATCCATGTTGTTGCAAATGGCAGTACTGAATCTTTTATTATGGCTAAGTAGTATTCCATTGTGTGTATGTACCACATTTTCTTTATCCAATCATCTAGTGAAAGACACTTTGGTTGTTTCCATGTCTTGGCCTCTGTGAGTAACACTGCAATAAACATAGGGTGCATATATCTCTGCGAATAAATGTTTTTAAATTTTTCAGGCAGATAATCAGAAGGTGGGTTGTTGGGTCATATGGTAATTCTATTCTTAATATTTTGAGGAACCACCATACTGTTTTCCATAGTGGCTGTACCAGCCTACATTACTGGCAGCAGTGAATGTGGGAATGAGATTTCCTTTTCGTCCACAACTTAACACTTGCTATCACTTGTCTTATTGCTAATAGCCATTCTAAGAGGTGTGAGGTGGTATCTCAGTGTAGTTTGATTTGTATTTGTCTAATAGCCAGTGAAGTTGAGTATCTTTTCATATCTGTTGGACATAGGTATACATCTCTTCTTGGGAGAAGTATCTTTCCAGGTCCTCTGCCCATTTTTTAATTGGATTGAAAGTTGGTTTGGTGTTAGGTAGTATAAATTCTTTATATATTTTGGATATTAACTCCTTGTTGGAGCTCTTGTTTGCAAATGTCTTCTTCCATTTGGTTGGTTGTCTTATTGTTTCGTTGGCTGCTTCTTTTGTCAGGCAGAAGCTTTTTAGTTTGATATAATCCTATTCATTTATTTTTTGCCTTTACTTCCCTTGCCTTTGTGGTCAAATTCATAAAATGTTCTCTAAGACTAAGGTCCATAGCTTACTACCTCTGTTTTCTTCTATGTAATGCATTTTTCAGGTCTTTAATCAATTTTGAGTTTAAAATGCAAGACCTTGTTGATCCCAGCTTGAGTTTACCTTGTTAAATTTGGCTCATTGTTCCAGCATATTACTCCAAACACAAGTAAATTTTATAAACATGTCCCTATTCACCCACTCATTTAATTGTCTAAACATAATAAATGCAATTATTTTACAAATATTTACAGAGAGCACATCAATTGCCAGATATTCAACTACAGGGACTCATCTGGGGCAACTTATTATGTGCAGTTCCTGGCCTTAAACAGCTTACCAAATGCCAACAATAAACGTGGCAAATGATTTTGATGAAACAAAATTAATTATAAGAGAAAATTCAGACTCATTTATTATATTTAAGATATATTTAGGGTCTACCAGTAATAAAATAACTCACCTCCATTTTCAAAAGCAACTATGTCAGTCCTTGGTTTCCTATCCAATGATACTTTGACCTCACCGTGCCTTTCAATCAGGCTAAATTTTGTTGGAACTGTAAGACCATCCCCTTGAAATAAAAATAAAAATAATTATTACCCCAGGAACCATTGGGTGCTTAAATAAGTTTATGATAGAATTCATAATGATAGTAACAAACCTAAAGATTAATGCAAGTATTGTTTATATTATGACATGATGAACAGTAAATTACATGTATTTTAAGCACGTTTTATAATTATCAGGAAAGTGTCAAGCAAATTTATTTTTCTATGTGGGTAATTAATAATGACAATTAATAATGAAAATTTAAGAAATATAACATTATCATGTGTGTATAATGTATTTAGATTATTTAATGTTTTTAAATTAGTTTTTTATATTTGTTTATATCTAATCATTATGAACAAATTGACTAAAAAGTATTATTCTACTATTGACAAAAATGCTAATGATACTGTGATAAACAGTTCTCATCATTTCCCTTGTACATGTCCAATTTTCTTCTAAAATAAACTATTAAAAGCAAAATAAAAGAAATATGACAATCGAATTAAACACATTATTGGATTCTAAACGGGGGGGAGAAGAATCTTCATTTTTGTATAAAAGATATTGATGGAAGAATTCAGGAAATTTTTCCTGAATTTGATATTTATACTCCAGTTATGTAAGATATATATGTATGATTGTCATGTATGAAAATTCCTAACAATTCAAAAATAATAATAGCAATGTGTATATTTATAGTGAGAAAGAGAAAATTACATGTGTAAAATGTTAACATTTGGGGAAATCTGGGTAAAGAGTGTTCATGAATTAACTGAAATTATTTTAAGATAAAAAGTTTTGGGATTTTTTACTGATTGATTTAAGAAAGAGAGAAAGAAAGAAACATTGATTTTTTTGTTCCACTTATTTTGTGCATCACTGGTTGCTTCTTGCATGTGTCTAACGGGAGATGGAACCTGCCATCTTGGCATGTCTGGAACCTGAACACTGAGCTACCGGGAAGGGCACAAAAAGCTTCTCAAAACATAATGTAAAGCCAAAGTGCATATAATTGTCTTTATTATCTACCACTTTTAATATGCCTTGTAGCTTGGTTTCTTTATTTTTGTTTTGTTATTATTTGGAAGTTTTTTAAGGATTCTTTTTGTCTGGGTCATCTGTGATGTGAGCAATCCTGTTCTTTCCTAGATGACTTCTGCCTCAACTAGTTCTTGCAAATTGTTCTACCATCTGATGGTGTGTTGCTGCCACCTAGCGCCGGGTGTCTAAATGGTTTGCAAGACAGACACTTTATTTTCATTTATTTAATTATTCATTCATTCATTATTTTTAAACCTCACCTGAGGATATTTTTCCATTGATTTTTTGAGAGAGAATGGAAGAGATAGGGAAAGACGGATGTGACAGAAACACATCAATTGGTTGCGTCCTGCATGCTCCTGACCAGAGCCTTGGTCAGAGAGAAACCTGCAACCGAAATAGTGCCCTTGACCAGAAAGGAACTTGGAATAGTTTGGTCCACAGGACAAGGCTCTATCCACTGAGCAAAACTGGCTAGGGCCAAGTTTTAATCTTTATTTTATACTCATCTTGATCCTGGGAGACTTTCCCAACTTTTTAAAAATTTTATTTTATTTTGTTTTTAGGAAAGGAAAGGGTTCAGATCTCTCCTATTGCTGCAAAACTTGTTTGTTAGCTCGTCCTAATGGCAAGAAAATTATATAAACATATGGCATCTATGGATTTTCTCTGAGTTCTTGGTTTTATACCCAGAAAACAATGTTCTTATCTTGCCAAAGGAAACATGTTCCCCAACAGCAAAATCAGATTCACCAAAGTATAAGATCCATGAAATTCAGAGCCTTGGAATTATCCGTCTAAACCACCCCTGTAATTGTCTGATACACAGAAGGCACTCACTCAATGAACAAATGTGCCCTTATTCTGTCACTAATGTCATTGAATGGATCTCCTTTAGGGCTAGGTTGCCCTTTCTATTCACAAATTTCCTTTTTCACGTGGAGATTCATTTTTATAGAGAAATAAAGTGATAAAAACAAGCTATTTACAGGAGTACTATAAAGTGTTTACTACTATATAGTGTCACCATGTATTCATGAAGTCTTCATTTTATGCTCTTCTGGGAAAGCTTAATTATATTAATAGCAACTTTTTAATATTAAATTTAGGTCACACAATAAAATAACTTACTTATCACTCTCAATTTTGATGTATTATTTATCACTTAACTTTATAATATGTCTTTCTAAATAATTCACAGCCTATCATACCAAATATCTCTAAAGCATTACCTTGAAATGCTGCCATTTAATTTCTTACCTTCTTGTAATTCACTGCCATTTTCCAAAGGTTTTTCTAACTCTTTTTCTGGTGTAGAGGTTGCGCTTTTCGATGATGAAATATCTGGAGGCGTATGAACTCTATAGTATTCACCTAATCTCCCATAAGAAAAGTAATGGTTAGCATATTTGTCACATCAAGTACTAGAAAAGCCACAAATGTTCAATTGCTTACCAGATTTATAGCACATCTCCTTTATTGCTCTTTTTTCTTCAATTTCTTCAGGAGTCTTTGTCCATAAACTTGAAGCATCTATAAGATATATATTTTTAAATTAAATAGTCCCAAAGCCAAATAATCTGAAAATTAATTAACCAAAATGAAAAATCCCAAACATTGTTCTCATGGATATGTTATTATTTTGCTATTTTAATTTTGTAAATCAATGATTTATATACTGGCAAATATTTCTAATTTCTATATTTTCACATATTAGAATCAGCCAAGAGAAAAGAAATGATTAAAAGACATTATGTGTCTTAAGCTGAGGCTACAGATTCACATGCTGAGATCATATCTGTTTGTTTCCCAAAGTGTGGCACACATACCCCCAGGGGTATGGGAAGAGTTTGGTGGGGGTACTCGTTGCACCGGAGTTTGGTGGGGATATGCACCGCACCGTGCTTAGCTGCGCCTAATTCTACGTTCTCAATTTCATCCTTCTCATTGATCCAAATAAATGTTATTTATAATATAACTTTTATTTATATTTTATTATGAATAATTTTATTTTTCATTTATTATTATTTTGTGTATGTACCAAAAAATAAATAAATATATTTTTATTGTTATTAAAAACACATCCTTTTTTGAGGAGGGGTACTTAGCGTTACGAAAATTATAGAAGGGGTACACATATGTCAAAAGTTTGGGAAACACTGGTTTAAAGGAAGATGTGTGTAAGGGAGACATGGAGTTACAGCCGACAAAAACAGAATATTTTTTGGGGTGGCCTGTAGCTCACAGAAAGACACATTCCAAGCAAAGACAGTGGGATACTGTCCTATTTTTTTTAGCATATTTATCTTGTTTGTGTGTGTGCTCACAATAAGTGACAGCTTATTGTGCTATGATAATATGGGACGAGTAGGAGAGATTAGGATGAAAAGGAACTGAGTTCTAACCTTATTTACTAGTATACCTTGGCAGGGTTACTTGGGATAATGTAAAGATAGGGCTTTATAAATTATAAACTGGATGGACACAACAAGATGGCGGCAGAGGTAAACGCCTAACTGCAGCCGCACTCAACAATTTCAAAAAATACAACTAAAATATAGAGTGGACACTATCCAGAACTACAGGAAAGTTGACTGACTGGGAATTCTACAACTAGAAGGAAAGAGAAAACCTGAAGGAAAACCAGAGGAGCTGTAAAAACCTAAGGTACGGAGGCGCGGTGCGCGCTTGGGAAGAGGACTGAGCCCGAGAGGAGGGGCGGCTGAGTGCCTGGCTGGAGTTCCCCAGCGGGAAGGAGATAAAAGCTCCGGACTGTGCTGAACCCCAACTCCGACTGCACTGAACCCCAGTTCTGGGTGAGACTCTGGGGTCCAGGCTCATACAGACAGAATCTGGCTGTAAGGCTGAAGCTAAGCGGAGCCCCTGAGTCGCGCACTTTTGCGCGCAGAGGAGGGACTGTTTGCTGAGCTGCTGAATTGCCCCAGCGGGAAGGACTCAAAAGCTCAGGAATGTACTGAGCCCCAGTTCTGACTGCACCGAACCCCAGTCCTGGGCAAGACCCTCGGGCTCCAGCCTCATACAGAGGGAATCTGGGCTGTAAGACAGAAGCTCAGGGGAGCGGAAAAGCTGCGCCCCTGAGTCGCGCACATTGCGCTCAGAGGACAGACTGTTGTTTGGGCCGCGAGATTGCCCTGGCGGGAAGGAGACATAAACTCCGGACTGTGCTTAACCCCACTTCCAACTGCTCTGAACCCCAGTTGTGGGCTTGTTGGGGGAGAGACTACACTGTCTGGTAGCGGGTGAAGCTCTAGGGTGCCTTTCTCTCAGAGGTGCTTGCAGCGAGTACCAAAGGACACTGAGGAACACTGAGACTCAGGAACCAGAAGCCAAGGCTGTAGGCTCCACCCTGAAACTCCGCCCCATCCAAGCTGAACTCAGAGAGGCTTTTTCAGGTTTCCAAGTCTAGTGGAATAAGGCTGTCTCCTGGCATAGACACAGCTGATCCTCCCAACCTACCAACTCAGGGAAGCAGCGAAAATGCCGAAACGAGGAAACAGATCACAAACGAAAGAAATGGAGGACAAAAAGCGACTGGATATAGAGTTCAAAGCCATGCTTATAAGGTTGTTCAACAATCTCTTAGAAAAGGCGGATAAAATAAATGAGACCTATGAGGATATGAAAAGGGATCAACTAGAAATAAAGAATACATTCTCTGAAATAAAAAATATTATACAGAGTCCTAAAAACAGATTGGAAGATTGCAAGAATCAAGTCCACGATTTGGAACACAAAGAGCCAGAGGACACTCCTCCGCAGAAGCAAGAAGACAAGAGAATCCAGAAAGTTGAAGAGGGTGTGAGAAACCTCTGGGACAACTTCAAGCGAACCAACATCAGAATTATGGGCATCCCAGAAGATGACAGAGAGCAAGATACCGAAAACATATTGAAAGAAATAGTGACAGAAAACTTCCCCCACCTGGTGAAAGAAATAGACTTACACGTCCAGGAAGCATACAGAACCCCAAACAAAAGGAATCCAAAGAGGACTACACCAAGACAGATCATAATTAAAATTCCAAGAGCTAAAGACAAAGAGAGAATATTAAAAGCAGCAAGACAAAAGCAGGTAGTTACCTATAAAGGGGCACCCATACGACTGTCAGCTGATTTCTCAACAGAAACCAGGCAGGCCAGACGGGAATGGCAAGAAATATTCAAGGTGATGAATAACAAGAACCTACAGCCAAAAATACTCTACCCAGCAAAGCTATCACTCAGAATAGAAGGCCAGATAAAGAGCTTCACAAATAAATTTAAGCTAAAGGAATTCATCACTGCCAAGCCAGAATTATATGAATTGCTAAAAGGGGTTCTTTAGGAAGAGGAAGAAAATAAAGATAAAAATTATGCACAAACACCAACTATCAACTATCAACAAGTGAGTCTAAAAACCAAGGGAAGTAAAAATCATGATGAACAATATTAACTGGTGAATATAATAGAATCAGAGGTATGGAAGGGGAGTGGACTGATGATTCTTGGGGAAATGGGGAATGGAGCGGGGCGGGAAGAGACTGAACATAAACTGCATCTATGGATGAGGACAATGGGGAATGGGGAAAGGGCAGAGAATTGAATGGAAACTTGGTATAGGGGAGCAATTGTGGGGGGGGGGATGAGGAACATTTGTAATAATATGAACAATAAAGATTTAGTTAAAAAAAATTATAAACTGTTCTATGGATCTCTATAATGTTAAGGATTAAATGTGAGACAGATAGGTGTAATGCAATAAATAGACAGACACAGGCATATCAATGCTAAGTTACATAGAAGTAAAATAAGTGAGCCTGGCGGGCATGGCTCAGTGGTTGAGCATTGACCCATGAACCAGGAAGTCAGGGTTAGATTTCCAATAGGGACACGTGCCCAGGTTGTGGGCTTAATCCCCAGAGCAGGGCCTGCAGGAGGTAGCCAATCAATGATTCTCTCTCATCACTGATGTTTCTATCTCTCTCTCCCTCTCCCTTCCTCTCTGAAATCAATAAAAATATATAATAGATAAATAAAAAAGAGTTTATTAAGCAAATGAGCAGTGAAAACTCTGAAAAAAACAAGTGATTAATATCCCTACAATCAACTGTACATTTTTAAACAGGAAAACTGTCTCCCACCCCTCATACAACAAAAACCTTCCAATCCAAATAATAACCATGTGCAGACATAGAACAAATTAGGACATAATGAATTTAATATACTCATTAAATTTAAAGCTATTTTATAATCAAAATATGCCTTATATATTACACTATAAAACTCTAAAAGTAAAAAAAAAAATATGTGGAAAATATTATGAGGTTTTTTGAATGTGCATTATAAATTTGAAAAAAATTTTACTCACCATTCTGCTCATTTCCTTCCTCCTCTTCTTCCTCAAAGCTGGTTTTTAAAACTAAAGGATGGTGAATGGGTCGTGATATATTCTCCTGAGGTTTCAGGGGCTCCTGACTCTGGGTCAGCGGTGGAGTTCCTTCCTGATTTTCTTTTTGTAGTGTAATATCTACAGAGAAAATGCAACATTTCAGTCTTATCAAAATATATAATGATCAACCATTGTTCTCCTCATTAACTGTGTATTTATGAAAAACTTTTTAAACTAACTTATAAAAAATCAACAGCCTAGATGGTGTGAAAAAATATATTAATTCATAGATATTAGTAATTTAACCATAGCTTGGTACATCACACACTTTTGGTATAAGTTAAAAGTGATCACAAGCATTACTGTATTCTTACATTAGATCTGCAGGATGAGACCATAACTTAACCAATCACATTATGACAAATTAACAGAGTCAGGCTCACGTAAGGCATAGCTTATGCTGGCATAGTTTATGTGTCTTACCTGGAAGTGAGGAAAAATGATACCTTCAGATTTCTCTATTGGCTACACAGGAGTTAGACTGGCCAAAGCTCTAGATCCTATTTAAATGTTCTGTGACCTTCACAACTAACCAGTAATTAATAGAAGTAGCTAGTGAATACATGTAATTTTTATCATGACTAAATCAACTTCCTTTGTTTTCCACACCAATATTCATCTAATCTGGCTAATTATCAGCGTCAACTAAAGAAAAATTTCAAAGCATCTTCTGGGTTTCTGCTTTCTAAACTTCTGGTTCAGCAGGTCTGAACTAAGCTGGGAAATCTGATACTATCGTTTCAATATCTCAGGTAAATTATAAAGGCAGCCAAGTTTGGAAACCACTGCCCCAAACAATGATCACCTAACTAGAGTCCTGGGTCATGAGAAGGCTGTCAATGGATATGCCATCCCAATAATTTGAAAACAACCAATCCTACTCCAGAGCCTCAATTTCCACATTTATTTTCCCCTTAAGTTTGGGGAAAATAAATTAGAAGATGAGCCTGAGTTCATAAAAACCTTTCTCCACTTTACAACATGAAGGCATACCCTTCACTGATGCCAACGTGTACATTGCCCAGAAGAGAAATCTCCTTAAGTGATTAATCAAACGACCACAAACCCGTAGGGGTTTCTCTGTCACCGTGACTTACACGCATTTCCACCAGTGTATATTTTTATTGATTTCACAGAGGAAGGGAGAGGGAGAGAGAAATATAAACATCAATGATGAGATAAAATCATTGTTTGGCTGCCTCCTGCTGGAGATTGAGCCCACAACCTGGGCATGTGTCTGTCCTTGATTGAAATCAAACCCAGAACCCTTAGTCTTCAGGCCAACACTCTATCCACTGAGACAAACCAGCTAAGGCCGGTTTAAACCACTTTCCTTCTCCATACCTATTTAAATTTGAGATAGCTGTTTGTATATTTTTTTAAACAGATGATGGGCATCAAATTGTTATGGTAATTCATAGGTTTTTGGATGTGTTTTAAAAGGTAATAAAATTTATTTTTAAATTTTAGTATTGATAAAATGTTGGAAAGTACATCCTTTGCAACTATTCAAATTTATGATGAAATAGTTTAGTTAATCAAAAATGTTTTAGGAGATAGATCATCAAAAATAAAGACCACTGATCATTATACCTTTCCATTCAGTATATTAAAATATTTGTCAGGCAAAAACCGGTTTGGCTCAGTGGATAGAGCGTCGGCCTGTGGATTGAAGGGTCCCGGGTTCCATTCCAGTCAAGGGCATGTACCTTGGTTGTGGTCACATCCCCGGTGGGGGGTGTGCAGGAGGTGGCCGATCGATGTCTCTCTCTCATCAATGTTTCTAACTCTCTATCCCTCTACCTTCCTCTCTGTAAAAAAAATCAATAAAATATATATATATTTAAAAATATATTTGTCAGAAGAAGAATGTTATAGGATGAAGAAGACAACACATTTACATTTAATGGCCAGAAACTATCCAGTTAGAAATACAAAATAGATAATTCAGGTGAATTGCTTGTTAATCAAATAATGCAAAACACTTTTTTTTTTCGCACACAGCAGTTAAGTTCACTCCTCCATAATGGTTAGAATAGTGATGTGCTAACAGTTTTGATACATATTTTTATACCTTTTTGATTTGTGGTAACTTTTCCATGAGACCTTAAATACCAATGATCTTTGCATCATTTATTTGTTTTTTGTTTTGTTTTGTGAGACAGTTTTAGAGTCAGACAGAAATACGTTTGGATTGAGGTAATGCCACTTATAAGACGTGTTATTCTGCCTGAGATGTTTAGCTTCTTTAGGTTTCAGTTTACCCATTTATAATGGGAATACTAACTGTTTTGCAGGGTTTTGTGATGAGTAAATAAAATTAGTTATGCAAAGTGCCCACAACAGTGCTGCCACATATAAAATGCTTAATATAGGACAGTATTTGAAAAAACTAAATATTTAGATTTTCCCATTTCTGATAAGGCTATTTTGTGTGTTTTTTAAATCATAATTAAAATTTCAATTGACACTGTTCCAAAAAAGCAAGTCTGTGGAGGTCTCAGATGCAATTAACAAATGGTAGGACTAGAGAACTAATATTTGAGTACCTGCCTTTATTTATTATCATCATCATCATCATCATCACTATTGAAAGTATTACAGATGCCCCCCCCCGGCTTCCCCCATTTGCCCCCTCCACCCAACCCTCGCTCCACCCCAGGCCTTCATCATACTATTGACTATGCCCATGGGCTGTGCATATATGCATATATGTTCTTTGGTTAATGTCTTCCTGTCCCCATATCCCTCTTCCCTCTGAGATCTGTCAGCCTGTTCCACACATCCTCGTCTCTGGATCTATTTTGCTCCTTCATTCATCATGTTCATTAGATTCCACATATAATAAAGATCATGTGATATTTGTCTTCCTCTGACTTATTTCAGTTACATAATAATCTCCAGGACCATCCGTACTGTCACAAAGGGATCCTTCTTTTTTGCCCGCTGCATAGTATTCCATTGTATAAATGTACCACCGCTTTTTTATCCACTCATCTACTGATGGGCACTTGGGCTGATTCCAGATCTTATCTATTGTAAATAACACTGCTATGCACGTAGAGGTGCATATATTCTGATAGGTGTCTCAGGATTCTTAGTATATATTCCCGGAAGTAGGATTACTCAATCTCATTTATCATTTCAACAACTACAAAAATAAGATAACTAGGAATAAACTTCACCAATAAGGTAAAAGACCTGTACTCAGAAAACTGTAGGATATTAAAATAAGAAATAGAGGAAGATATAAACAAGGAAAAGCATATTCATGGATAGGAAAAATTAACATCATCATTAAAATGTCCTATTAACCACAGCAATGCAATAGATTCAATGAATAGATTCAGTGTAATCCCTATTAAAATACCAATGCCTTATTTCACAGAGCTAGAACAAATACTCCAAAATTTTATATGGAACGAAAAAAGCCCCCAAATGGCTTTAGGAATCTTGAGAAAGACAAACAAAGTTAGAGGAATCACAATATGGGTATCAAACTATACTACAAAGCCATTTTAATCAACATAGCCTGGTACTGGCACAAGAACAGTCATATAGATCAATGGACCAGAACAGAGACTCCAGAAATCAACTTATGCCTTATGTTCAATTAATATTTGACAAAGGAGGTAAGAACATATAAGGGAGTAAAGGCAGTCTCTTCAATAAATGGTGTTGGGAAAATTGGACAGATATGTGGAAAAAAAAAAAAGATGAAACTTGATCACCAACTTATACCATACATAAGAATAAACTCAAAATGGATAAAAGACTTAAATGTTAAGTAATAAAACCATAGAAATCCTAGGAAAAACCATAGGTGGCAAAATCTCAAACACCTCTCATAGCAATACGTTTACAGATACATCTCCTAGAACAAAGGAAACTAAGAAGAAAATAAACAAATGGGACTACATCAAAATAAAAAATAAAAATTCTGAACAGCAAAAGAAACCATCAACAAAATTAAAAGGAAGCCAACTGTCTGGGAGAACAAATTCACCAATGATACATATGACAAAGGCTTAATTTCCAAATATACAAAAAACTTATTACAACTCAACACGAGGGAGACAAATAATCCAATTAAAAAGGGGGCAAAGGGTAAGAACAGACACTTCTCCAAAGATATACATATGACCAATAAACATATGAAAAAATGTTAAATGTCACTAATCATCTGAGATGCAAATTAAAACTAAAATAAGGTATCACTTCACACCTGTCAGAATAGCCATCATCAACAAATCAACAAACAACAAGTGCTGGCAAGGATGCAGAGAAAAAGGAACCCTCGTGCACTGCTGGTGGGAATGCAGACTGGTGTAGCCACTGTGGAGAACAGTGTGGAGTCTCCTCAAAAATTAAAAATGAAACTGCCTTTATTTTTTTGTACTTTTAGCAGCACTTTGGATCATGAATGAGGAGAAACAGTGTTCAGTGAGGATGAAGAATAGCCCATTCAAACACTAATTGTTTCAAGGGTCAACATTGTATGGGGGGTCATGGCATTTATGCAACACTTCTTCACCTTCCCCCAAAGAGAAAAGAACTGAGTTGAACAAATCTCCTGTTGTAACCATTAACAATTAATTGTTACTGTCTTGAACTCAAAATTGGTCTTTTACTGATGGATATATCCAAGTCAAAGTGCTCATTGAAATATTTAGGAGCCATTTATTAGACAACTAGTGGCCCCATGCATGAAATTCATGCACGGGGGGGGGGGGGGAACAGCACGGGGAGAGGATGTCCCTCAGCCAGGCCTGCACCCTCTCCAATCTGGGACCCCTCGAAGGATGCCCCACTGCCAGTTTACAGGGATCAGGCCTAAACTGGTAGTCAGATATCCCTCTCACAATCTCGGACTGCTGGCTCTTAACCGCTCACCTGCCAGCCTGCTCACCCCCAAATGCCCCCCCCACCAGCCTGATCAACTGCTCACTGTGCCAGTGTGCTCACCCCCAACTGTCCCCCCTGCTAGCCTGCCGGCTCCCACCTTCCCTCCCCACTGGCCTGCTCATCCCCAACTGCCCCCTTGCTGGCTTGCTCACTCCACACTTTCCCCCTTCTGCTGTCCTGATCATCTCCAACTGACCCCCACTGACGTCCTGCTCACACCCCAACTGGCCCCCTGCTGGTCTGCTTACCCCCAGTGGCCCCATCCCCCACCAGACTGATCACTCATAACTGCTGTCCTATCCTAGCCTGATCATCCACAATTGCCCTCTCCTCTGGCCTCTAACTGCCTCTACTTCGGCCCCGCCACCATGGCTTTGTCCAGAAAAATGTCCAGAAGATCTCCTGGAAGGTTTCCCAGACTAATTATCATTTTATTAGTATAGATAGAGGCCTGGTGCACATGTTGGGGCTGGCTGGTTTGCCCTGAAGGGTGTCCCAGATCAGGGTGGAGGTTCCCATGGGGTATGGGGCAGCCTGGGCATGTGGCCTGTGGTGGTTTGCAGGCCAGCAATGCCCCCATGGGGTGAGAGTCCCCACTGAGGGGACATGGCCAGCCTGGGTGAGGGGCTGAGGGCTGTTTTCAAGCTGGCCACGCCCCACCTTGTTCCAGGCTGCCAGTTCCTCCTTTTTCTCTTTTTTTCTTCTTTTTTCAGCACCTCCTTGAGTGGAGGCCAGGGCTGGCTGGAAGCAGGTATCTGGGATTTATTTATATTCTATAATTGAAACTTTGTAGCCTTGAGTGGAGGCCAGGACTGGCCAGGGCAGGTGGGAAGCTTGGCTTCCTCCATCTCTGGTGGCAACCCAAGCCTCTTGCTTGCTCCAGCTCCGCGGCTGCCTCCATCTTAGTTTGGTTAATTTGCATATTTGCTCCTGATTGGTTGGTGGGCATGGCTGGTGGGTGTAGCTGAGGTATGGTCAATTTGTAGGTTTCTCTTTTATTAGTGTAGTTTTTAAGACTTAGAATAAAAAGGTGATGTACACACATTCATTTAAGTAATAGCTTCTAAAATGAGCTGGCCCAAAGTTCATTAAAGTGACCACAAAGCCCAGCTGGTATGGTTCAGTGGTTGAGCGTTGACCTATGAACCAGGAGATCAAGGTTCAATCCCCACTCAGAGCACATGCCTGGGTTGTGGGCTCATCTTAAGTGTGGGGAGTGCAAGAGGCAGCTGATCAGTGATTCTCTCTTATCATTGATGTTTCTATCTTTCTCCCTCTCTTCCTTCCTCTCTAAAATCAATAAAAGTATAAAAATAAAATAAAGTAGCCACATAGTTGGCCAAGGCATCTCTCTAAGACAATGACTTAGAATAAATGAGAATCAAATAGCCCATTCAATTGTTCATGATAGAATAACATGGCAATTAACCAAGGAGATGAATAATTGCTCTAATGTGTCAGCTACTGTGTTTTGAACAAACTGTCCCTTGGCAAAATTTGAGAGTTCATTAAGAGGAAGAGTTATTGTGAGTACACTAACCTCTAACATATGTCATGGCAGAAAAAAAAAGTACCTAACATGCTTACAAAGAAAATATAAAGTGTACTCAGAAATATCTACCTACTTCACATTATTATAGCAAATATCAGTTGATTTATGTTATCTTAGCACTATCATTTGGTTTAGCTGTTATTTGCTTTTAAACTTGTAGATGATAACCAGAGGGATTAGGCCTCTTCTTAAAATGTCTGGTTTAGCAACATTTAAATGAAGTCTCTTTTAAAAGTGTCCAAAAACTTTTTTAATTTGCTAGCAGGTTTAAGTTTAAATTGCAAAAGGACTGACAGGCAGTTTTATACTTTTAGACAGAAAATGCAGAACTCTTGATAATTGCAGTCAGTGTTTAAAGACAGAATACAACAGCAAGTCAACTAAAGAGAAATTGCTTTTGGCAAACACCTCCTTCTGCAAGAGCACAGCTGGTGACTTAGATAACATTGCTGGGGCTCCAACTCTCCCACTTACTCTGGACCACATGATGCGTCTTAATTTATCAACCAGAGGCCTTAGAAATTATCACAAGTTGCACATTTATATGTCTAAATTTTATACTATTTTAACCTGACTGACAAAATTACACATAAATTGAGCTGTGCACTGTGAATCGATATTTTATTATTATTGTCATAATCCCGCCCTAAATTTATCAATCACATGCACTTACTAAAACATAAAAAGGTAGATTTCAATAAATGTACAGTTTTTTTAAGTAATTTTTGAGGTCAGAAGATTTATGGTCCCAGTTTTGGTGAACATAGACCTTGGTGACTAGGTGCTCCTAGAAATATTGTAGGAAATATTAGGTTTACAAAAGATCAAACTAGCCGAAACCAGTTTGGCTCAGTGGTAGAGCATTGGTCTGCGGACGGAAAGGTCCCAGGTTCAATTCCGGTCAAGGGCATGTACATTGGTTGTGGGCACATCCCCGGTGGGGGGTGTGCAAGAGGCAGCTGGTCGATGCTTCTCTCTCATCGACGTTTCTATCTCTCTATCTCTCTCCCTTCCTCTCTGTAAAATATCAATAAAAAAATATTTTTTTAAAAAAGATCAAACTATAATTTTTGAGGTATTGTAATATTTCCAAAATGAGCTAATGATATGGTCATTCAAGACATAATTCAACTGGCTTGGTAGTTTTCCTGCAGTCTAGGAATTGAATCTGCTTTCCTAGAGCACAGAAATATGTTGCAGCAGAGGGAACATGACTGGATGCTTAACACAAATACAGAGATGGGCAACAGTAGTTTTACAGTTGTAATACAAATAAATAATAAACAATTAATAAATAATAATACAAGAATAAACTCTATATTTTGCAAACCCACAACTGTAAACCTACTTTTGCCCACCTGTTCAGAACTGTCTAGGGTAGAATTGGCCACTACGTGATTGGTAATTCAAAGTTCCTATAGAAGGTGCTTGGGATTTATCAGTGAACCAAAGGAAGACGTCTGCTCTTATGGAACATTCATTCTAAAGGGAGGAGTCAGACAACAAACATTAGATGTAGGAAACAAATATATTATATTGGATCTGAAAAATTATAAGGAATATGGCAAAAATAAAGTACACCAAGGCCAGGAAGATTGGAAATGTATAGGGAGGAAGTAGAAAGGCTGATTGCATTTCAAAAAGAGTTCAGAATACACCTATTAAAAGGTTTTATTTGACTAAGGCTTTGAAGAGGTAAAGGAATTAATCATAAAGATATTGATAGAAGAGGTTTTCATGCAAAGATCCTAAAGCAGGAGAATGCTAACATGCTCTAGGAAAAAGCAAAGAAACTAGTGTGGTTGGAGCAGAGTGAGCAAGTAGAAGAGTTGTGGGAGATAAATTCAGAGAGGTAACAGAACCCTAGGTCAAATAGAGTCATTTAAGCCTCCTTAAGAAATCCCAAAAGTACTGAATTCAGAGAGCTTTGAGGTTAGTGACCATGTCCACGTACCAGGAATGTGGCATACCCCAACCCCACAGGAACAGAAGTTCCCGTGCTCCCACCTTTTCAGACCTTGTCTTATGTATCCCTCCACCTAGCCATTTATCTGTATCATTTAAATACTCTATTATATAATAAACTGGTAATGTAAGTAAGAGTTTCTGGGTTCTGTGAGCTATTCTAGCAAGTGATTCAATTCAAGGAGTAAAATCATGGGAAGCTCCAAGTTGTAGCCAAGTTAGTTGTGAGTAACCTAGGTATCTACTATTTGCAATTGATATCTAAAGTGTGGGTACTCTCTCTGGGCCAGTGTGGGTCAGTGGTTGAACACTGACCTATGAACCAGGAGATCACAATTCAATTCCCAGTCAGGCCACATGCCCCAGTTGCTGGCTTGATCCCCAGTAGAGGACATTCAGGAGGCAGCTGATCAATGATTTTCTCTCATCATCGATGTTTCTATCTCTCTCTCCATCTTTCTTCTTCTCTGAAATCAATAAAAATATATTTAAAAAACAAAATTAAAATAAAGTTAGCTAATTAAAACCTGTCTTTGGGGTCTTTGCTAATCCTTATATAAGAGGTACCGGTAATTTGCAAATTGACCTCATACACTCACACAAGATGGCCACCCCCATTGGTCAAAGATGGTTACCACAAGATGGCTGGCAGGGAAGGGTAGTTGTGGGCAATCAGGAAAGCAGGGGAGGGTAGTTTGGGGCGACCAGGCTAGCAGAGAAGGGAAGTTTGGGGGACCAGGCCTGAAGCAGAGGGCAATTCGGGGCAATTGGGCTGGCAGGGGAGCAGTTTAGTATCAGTCAGGTTGGCAGGGGAGTCGTTAAGGGGTGATCATGCTGGCAGGCAGGTGAGTGGTTGGGAACCAGCAGTCCCGGGATTATAAGACATGCCAATCAGACATCCCCCAAGGGATCTCAGATTAGAGAGGGTACAGGCTGGGCTGAGGGACATCCCTCTCCCCAGTGCACAAATTTCATACACTGGGCCTCTAGTTGTCAAAACAAAATTGAATTGTAGGATATTCAGCTGAAGTCACATAGAATTGTTTGGGGGGGGGGGGGAGAAGGGGGAAGGAACACACTCCTTTGGTGTTAGAAGTGCTGTGAGTATGCCAGTAGTTTTAAGAGTGAAGGGAAAACACAGAAGTATGTGTTGTTGTTTTTTCCCTAGATAAACTGACATAAAGAGGGTAAAAGACAGAATGAAATTAGTCCTGGTGAATTCAAACAGATAAGTGGACATGATAAGGCTCTGTTCAAGGGTAAAGTGGGTGTGTGGGGCTCTCTTGTCTCCTCTAGGTAAGGAAAGGGGGCTGAGGAAGCAGGGCATTCGCAGCCAGGAGCCCAGCTTGTTCCCTTTCACAATGGAGGTGGGATGCGGAGGGGAGGGTTTGCTCCCAGTGCATGAACGCAGTTGTGACCCATTAAAAGAGGGGGAATCGTACTCCAAGAATCAGGCTCAGCCTTGACACCTGTTGATGAAATTGAGACTTCAATTTCAAGTTACACATGACCCCCAGATTTTATGTCTAGTAGATCAGAATTATAAAATGTATCCCTACAACACTTAGCCCGGGGAATGTCGGAGAGTGAGTTCCCAAATAATTGTCGGTTGCATATTCTATTTTTTTTTTCTTTTGGCTAACCCTCACCTGAGGATATTTCCTTTGCTTTTCACACCTTGCCTTATGTATCTCTCCACCTAGCTGAGAGAGGCAGAGAGAGAGAGACAGAGAAACATTGATGTGAAAAAGACACATCGATTGGTTGCCTCACACATGTTCCTCAACAAGGGCAGGGAGTGAACCCACAACCCAGGTACATACCCTTATCACAGAATCCAACCCGAGACCCTTTGGTGCATGGGCCAACTCTCTAACCACTGAGCACACCGGCCAGGCATTCTACCCTTTCTTTACCTGAGCAAGTTTCCCTCTGTCCTGAAAAGCTGGTTTGAAAGATAGTAATATCACCCATAGACCATTCAGAAACAAATTATTAACTAAATATAAAGAATTTAGTATAATGTTCCCCATTAAATAAAATCATATTATGTGTAAATCAATGGGGCCAATCACTTTGTAGATGCAAAACTTCCATCCCAGTAGATTACCTTTCAGCAATTATCCATCCATCCCCCATCTGTCTCTCTATCTGTACATCCACTTTTACTGAGCACCTGTGCTCTAGTGAAGCCTTGGTGAGGGAACTAGTTATGATCCCCATCCTTGTAATGTTTACAGGTTAGTAAGAGAAACACTGATCACACTATTACATGTGTGATGAAAATTATGAGAATTTTCCAGAAGACTGTAACAGGGAGACTTAATTTCTAGCTATCCATTTGTCAAGGATTATCTGAAGCCAAGTTTTCACATGGCAGGGACTGATACCCTGCAGGCTTATTACTAGAACTATTCCACTAGGAGAATGTCATAGTCACAGCAGGAGAGCAACATCAGGGAAACCAGACATGGCCAAGGTCTTAAGCAAAGTTCTTGCCATTCACTGTTTTAGGGACTGGTGTCTCCCGAATCTTCCCCTCCTCCTGAAAATAGAGTGAGGTTCACCACACAATAGAACCTCAGTAACATCTGGTTGGATTAAATTGTGCTACAGGTTTTGCAGCTGTGGGGTCACCTTTTCTCTACCGCTAAAGTCTTAGGAAGAACCACATCTGTAGCTGCTCTTCTGGAAGCAGAAGTGTGCAAAACAGAGCGAGCTCTTGCTCTCCCTTTCCTATAAGAGGTCTCTACACATTCAAAGGGACAGCGGGGAGGTTATGACCTCTGAACTTAGCTCCAGTGGTGTGATGCCTGCAGAGACACAGTTTCCTTCTATCTAGTGAGGTCAGTAGTCATCTCACTTTTCAAATGAATAAAATCCACATTAGATACACAGTCACAGAAAGTTTAACTTGCTCTTTGTTCACTTCCTTTATCTTGTTAGCTACTCATTCTAACTTCATCTCATGATTCTTGCTAGAATCCTCCCAAATCTTCCATTGGCTATTAAATCACATTACTCATCATACTTTACTTAATGTGTTATTATCTGATGCTACTCCAAAACCAGGTTATAGTATGATATGTTTATGTTATTCAAAACATATACTCACTGCTACTTGGTGGCAAAAATAATCCATTGATATTTCGAGGTTTGCTGTGATAAAAGATACAACTGATCTTGACACAGCCAAGAGGTTGAGTTTCCCAGAAGCATGAAATACTGCAGTTTTGCTAAACAAAAAAAGATGGGAGAAATATAATGATCACATGTCATAAAAAATACCACTAGCTACAATACAATATGAGGAAAACTATTGCAATTACTGATATAGGATACTGGGTGTGTTTCCTGGGTTTCAATGTTTTTAAGATCTACTCTTAAAAAGATGCAATGGAGCCCAACTGGCATGGCTCAGTGGTTGAGTGTGGACCTATGAACCAGGAGGTCATGGTTCAGTTCTTGGTCAGGGCACATGCCTTGGGTATGGGCTCAGTCCCCAGTGTGGGGCGTGCAGGAGGCAGCCAATTAATGCTTCTCTCTCATCATTGATGTTCTATCTCTCTTCCTTCTCCCTTCCTCTCTGAAATCAATAAAAATATACACTGAGTGGCCAGATTATTATGATCTCTGAACGCATAATCATCTGACCACTCAGTGTATATCCTGTATAATAAAAGGCTAATATGCAAATTGTCCCCTTGACGAGGAGTTCAACCAGCAGGCAGGCCAGCCAACCACTCATGTCCCCTGCCCCTGGACCCCACCCATGCACAAATTCATGCTCTGGACCTCTAATATATATTTACTGAGTGGCCAGATTATTATGCTTTCAGAGATCATAATAATCTGGCCACTCGGTGCATTTAAACAAATAAAAGATGCAATGGATATTCCTAAAACATACTCCCCCACTTTTTCTATGATTTTAAATTGAGCAAAGTGCAAAATGCCTAAAATTCAGTAGTGGAAAAAATATGCATTCCCTATTGTTTTATAAAAGTAAAAATATTATTGAAGGGACATCTTTTTAATAAACAATGACGCTGAGTAATTCTACCTGCATTTCCATGTGTCTAAATCTGCAAAGTGGATTTAGACATTTTCCCTCTCTCCATAATGAGCACACAGTGTCACTGCCAAGGGCCTTTTCACAGTGTCGGAAACGGCACTGGGAACCCTGAAAGAAAAAAGTAAACAGTGTAGAAAACTCAGTATATTAATGTTAGTGTTCAACAACAGTAGGCTGCTAATTAATTAAAGAAAATATGAGATCAAATTATAATTAAAAATACTACAAGTATAAGGCCATAAATTTAAAATTTAATCAAGTAGTCTATTTTTAGTGAGATTGACAATATAATCAATTAAATAACATATTATGTCAAAAGTCGGTGATGAAATGCTATTTTTTATTATCATTTAATCCATATGGCTCACTCAGAATAAATATGAGACCAGTGATACTTTTGATCACAGTCTAATGAAGAAAGCCAGAGTGTGTTTTTATAGACTCTCTAGCCATATTCTACTTATGGGGATGACCTCTATTACTCAACCTTTTCATTATATAATGTTTCCTCACTCAGTCTACAAAGATACTGTTAAGTGCATTTATAAAAGGAAAGTGAATGGAACTTATACTTTAAATTATTTTGGAATTTTAAGTACTTATCACATTATGGTACATTAAATATACTTTATGCCCTTGTTTTACACCGGTAAAACAATTGTGCCAATACATGTACATACCAATACTTTTTTATACCAATAAAAGCAGATGTGGATTATTTTAATGGGCTAGTATGCCTTTTTTTATTATTTGTCTTTTATGTGTAGATCTGTAGTGAAAAAAAACTGTAAGGAATTTTTTTTAGGCAGAGAGATAGATAACATACAATAAAAGTATTCCATTAAGTTCTTCTCTTTTGACACATGTTTCATGATTGTTTCTTATCTTTTAGCACCCTTTTGTTCTGGTCTTCACTCTCTATGCCCTTTTTAAAAATACTATATATATATATATATATATATATATATATATATATATAGTACAATACTGTGCAAAGAGTCTAGAGAAGTCAGTATTTGAACTCTTGGATTGACTATTTGTTGATAATCACAGTCAATATATTACTCATCTTTGTGCTTCAGTTTCCTCTTATGTGAAAAGGATAATGTGACCTCCTCAAAGATTGTTTTAAAGGTAATGTGAGATATAGTATTGTGGTTGCTATCATTGTATTAATTGATTGAGAACTTACTACCACATCAATTAACTGTGCTAATTACTTGGAGACATACTATGAAACAGACAAAACTCTGCCCATATAGAACATAAATTATATTTTTACTAGAGGCCTAATGCGCGAAAATTCGTGCAAGAGTAGGCCTTCCTTCCCCTGCTGGCATTGGCTTCTCCAGCACCTGGGACCCGGGCTTTTCTCCTCTGGCCGCCTGCAGGCACCCGAGATGAGGGGTGCCTTCCCACAGGCCACCCACAGGCACCCAGGGCCTGGGCTGGCTTCCCTCAGGCCCTGGCTTCGTCAGGAAGAACATCTGGAAGACACCCAGTCTAATTAGCATATTGCCCTTTTATTATTATAGATTTTCAACCATAAGTTAACAGGCACTAGAAGCAAATCTAATTCTAACAGTCAAAAAGGTTGAATATATTCAGGTTTCCTAGCAGAGATGAAACACCTTAAACTAGATACATCATGCCTTTCTCTGGCATGAACATAAAACTCCAAACATTGAGTTTCTACATTTATTTGGTTTCATTGCGATCCATTAACCCTAATCTCTTAACTATGTTTCCCAATTAACTTTATAAGCCTAATTAACATCTGGCTAATTTGTTTATATTAATTTTTTTCCTTTTCCCATGATATAAAATGTTTGTTGTTACTTAGACTTTTGGCAGGTGAAAACTTCCTTACTTGGGTTAATGAATTTCAAATAAGGACTCAATTTGATTAAACTGAATTTGATAATGACCTGAATTTATATGACTGAAACCACACTAACCAAAAACAGTATGATGTGTCATATTGTGTTTCCATATTAGAAATTTGATGTCCCAAAGAACCATATATAGGCAAAGCGCCACATCAAGGTGAAAAGAGCCATTGGCAAGTACCTGGCACATATAAAGGTAGTGTCAAACAAATATTTTAAATTATCACAAATATTTTACATGATTTCCTCAGAAAAATTCGATATATCAACAATACATGCTAATCTTTTACTTCAGATATTAAGTACATAAAATATTTTACACAAAATAGCAAATTTTGATTCAGCAACACAAATCACTGCCATAACTCCCTTCACCCTAGGAACCTGTAACACGTGAGAACTGTAAGTTGTATATTTACCTTCATGCACGTGGAATTAACAAAGAAATAGCAGTCATTCCCAACTTCTGCCATTTGCAACTTTCTTGCTGCTAATCCAATGTGTTTTTTTATATAAAAATTGCAGAAATACAAATATAAGAACTATCAGTGTGTACGGGGAAAAATAATTTCTTTTCCAGAGTCTTTCAGGCTATCAGTGTTATTCCTTTAACACTGACCTCCTGTTGACAGTATATTACCTAATAGATACTTCTTAAAGAAATTTAAATTGGAAGATACCTTCTCTAGCTTTGCAGAAATGTTGAAAGTGGTTGCTAGTAAGCACACAAACTCAAACTTCCAGAATTTTCCTCACTGTTATCCTATCCATTGTTTGCTCATCACAAATGACCTCACCTATAACTGTAGGTTAGCTTGCCTTCGTGAATACTGTTGCAGTATTTCTCTTACTCAGATCTAGGATAGTTAACTAAACACAGCTGGCAAAAATAAAATAGTACATTTTCTTTCAGTGTGCTAAGTGAATATGAACATAAACTAGCTCATAATTGTGTAACTCAAAAGTATTAAGTATTTCAAAGTAAATGGCTATTTTTCTACATATGGTTTGAAAACAAACGTAAACTTTTAAATAGGTAAATATATTATCTATATTTTAAGATAATAAATTATTGAAATATATACTTACTACTATCCACCGATTTTGAAAAAAAAAAACATTCAGATTGCAATATTTTAATAGGTACCTGAAAATAAGTTGGATTACTTATTCATCTTGTAGTTATATTCCATTCATTATTCATCCATCATAAAAGGAGAAAGAGCTTCTTCCTAAAGTAGAAAGGATCCAGAGCACTTGCAAATTTTGAGACTGTGTTGAAAGCCAAGTGATATACTTTGATTGTAGAATAAGACATTTCAATCAGCAGTTGAGTGTTTCTTCATCTTATTATCTTTACTAAAAGTATTAGAACCTAGCAGAAATTAACAAAAATATTCATAGTCGGTGACTTAGAAGATGCCATAAAAATGACAGATTACACTAGATTAAAATGTAGTTTTAAATTGAAATGCACTCATTTGGAAACTTAAAAGATCAGCATATGGATTCCCATTGTGGGCTAAATAAAACAGATTAACTTAGTACAACTTGTTGAATATAATACTTTGGAGTAAAAAAAAATCTAGGAAATAAAACAAGAAACTAATATTTAGAAGATAATTGTTTGCCTATAACTTTAAATGAGAGAATATAATAAAAAGAACTGGGCAGTTTTCAAAGTAAGTTATGAAGTAGAGAATAAATATTTGGCTGAACCCTTAAATATATTAGCAAAGATTTAAGGAAAAATCTAATATCTTGCCTTTTACTTTGCCCTACTAGCACTATAATAAAGTAACTATTTTAGGCACATAATTTACTGGGGAAAACACCCCTAATAAATATATTTAAGTGGCCTTTACCTCCAGATAAACTCCTTCTCCACTTAACAAGTTTTAGCTGCATTGGACTATTTGCAAATACTGTTACCAAACACCATTATTGCATGACTACATGTAATGCCCTGATTAAAGCCATTGTGAAAAATAAGTTTTACAGTACACCTGGGAAAGGCTAAAATATTCTTTTACCTCTTGAAATTTGTTGTGAACAACTATATTCCATTAAACACAGCAAAAAAACAAAATGTGGAATTTAAATTTTTTTTTTTTTGTCATTTCAAAGAACAGCAAATAGATCCATACATCTTGGTAGTTTCTATCTTTTCTTTCTTTCTTTCTTTCTTTCTTTCTTTCTTTCTTTCTTTCTTTCTTTCTTTCTTTCTTTCTTTCTTTTCCTTATTGACTTCTTTCCTGTTATTAAAGTCATTCTCATCTTCAAGGGAAAGCTATGACCATATCAATGAGGATTTTTATTCCTAGTAATGAAGCGATGAGAAATTTGCCTCTGCAGCTGGGGGTAGGCCCCCAAATTCTGTAAATATTTTGTGTTGGTCAAGGTAGACTCACATTGTGTCTTTCATGACAGATGCATGTTAGAACACTAGCACATCAGTCACATAAGAAAGTCTTTCTTCCAGTTTGTAATCCAGTAACTCCACTTTAAGTGTGGGCGCAGGGATAACTCCATGATGGCTCCTCAGGCTTGTGAGAATCAGGCAAAGCTGCCAGCTAGAGCAAGAGTCCAGTCTCTAAGCCTGGACTGGTCCTGTGGCACTCTCCTGGCTTGGACTCCCCTTTCTGCAGCAGGCTTTGCCTCAGGCACTAACAAAACAAAAGCACTGGAAATGAAAGAATTGGTTCATTTCTTTCAAGAGTGCTTTCTTGAGTAAAATTGGTTAGCTTTATTGGTATTATTAAAAAAGCAAGTGGAATATTTTTAAAGATAATCCTTTCTCAAAAATGACAGAATGTCAGACCTAGAAGATTCTGTGGCAGTTTGGGAAATGACAGTTGATAGTTGTGAGGGTTATTTTTTGTCCCCTTGAGACTTATGAAGAAAGCTGCTTTCTAGGATTGTTTGGAGGGGAAAAAAAGTCACTAATTGTTAATTATAAGATGCTAAGAAGGTCCTGGTCCCAAGTTCTTGCAGCCTGCATCAGGTGAAGTCTCCACCCCAATCCTCACTGTGCTTTTGAGAAACAGTCCAAGCTGTTTTAGTTCTGCAGTTGATTGTCTACAAGGACTCAAGCCATTTGGACTGTGTTGGAGCTCGTAGTAAGATAAACGAGATTCCCATTTTTTTAAAAAATTGAGGTTGAAATCTGTTTGCAGGTATTCCTGTGGTTTGGGTTTGCACTCCGTAAAGAACACCAGAACTGACCACACTACGGTTGAAAACGAGGGGTAATCCAAATGGCAATTATTTTGCCTCGGGTGTTTTAACTATAGCATTTTTTTTTTTTAACGTTCTTACTGGGAAATCAGTTTTCGTTCGGCTTTGGGGTGTCTCTGGGTATTTCTAATCTCAGGAATTTATTAGAAAACAGGTTTCACCAGAACGGTGTCCAATCGCCATTGAAATGATTCGTTACTTATAACTTGATATTATTTAAGTACCATCAATATCGTCGGTTACTACGTGTAGTGAAGTACCCACATCCCATAAACGGATCTCTGAGTGGTGTGTTTTTTGTTTGTTTTTTTTCAAGAACCGGGGGAGAAACACGTGGGAGAGAGCAGGGGGAGGTGTCTCGGCTCCAGCACTACAACTCCCAGAAGGCACCGCGGCCAGGTACGCTTCCGGCGTAGGTCCCCGCCCCGCGCGCAGTGTCGGCGGCCGGGCCGCCGCGCCGGGGCGTGCAGGGTGCGCGGCGTGAGCGCGGCTGCAGCTTCCTCTCCCCGCAGGGACCCGTCGCTGCTCCGAGGCGCGCTTTCCACGCGCATTGCGTGTCGTGCCCACCATGAGGCGCCTGGGCTCCGTGCAGCGGAAAATGCCTTGCGTGTTTGTGACGGAGGTGAAAGAGGAGCCCTCCACCAAGAGGGAGCATCAGGTAGCTGGGGCGGCCGCCTTTCTGCCCCGGGAGCGGTGGGCGGGCGGGCGGTGGTCTTCCTGCACGTTTCCCTGGGGAGGTGTGAGGACGGGGGGTGGAGGGTGGGGAGGGCAGTCGTGCAACCGGAGCTCCAGGTCTTTGTACCTACTGTGTGTTGCAAGGGAGGAGGACACCTGCACCGAGGGCGTGTTTCTGGTCCGGCGAGCACCCTTGCCCTCGCGTGGGGCCGGAAAGCCACGCCGGACTTCACCCCGCTCCTCTCTCCGCGGGTCACTGCTGGTGGGGACCCCTCGGTGCTTACGTAACCACCGGTGCAGGTGCCGCCTCCTCCTTTCGCCAGGAGGAGGGTTTGTTTGTGGAAGACTCGCTTTATATATTTTACCCGGTCTCAGTCACCAGCCTGGTTCGGTCACTCACGATCAGGCTCTCCTTCCCGCAGTTACCCACTTAATTCTGGTTTTGGGGTTCCCATCTCGAGGTTCCCTGTCCTCTCCGTTTTAACCCCGGAGTTCTCAGTCAGCGCTGATGTGTAAGGCCAGGGGCATCCCTTAGTGTCTAGCAGAGCCTGGGTAGCAGAATCCCCTCGCACCCGGTGGGTGCTGCCTCCTGGGGCGTTCGTGCCCCGGACCGGGGGGGCCTGGAAGGCCGCGCTGCCGGCTGTTTCTGGCCCCGTGGTGGGCGCTGGATAAATACCTGTTGAATTAAAGAATGAACCCTGGAGTCGTTTCGTGCCCGTTTTCCACTCACCTTGATTGCTTTTTACTTGCACCCTTTCTTTCTAGTCTGCTTTTCTGCTGTCATCACTGTTGTTACAGTCTTACTATGTTTGCACCCTGACTACTGCCTAAGTGTTCTTGCCCCCAGAAGGATCATCAGTACGCTTTTTTTCTTTTCTTTTTTCTGGTTAAAACCTCACGTTTACTGCTAAATGTCCGTAGCAGTAGTTGTCAGGCTTTTATTTTCTAACTCCCAACAAACCTGATCTGTGTGAGACATTGTCATCCTGAACAGTGGCTCACATCCTGGCTGTGATTCTCAACTCTGTAGGTTGGGCAGGGAGTGTGGTTTGTGAAAGTTTCCTCCACCAGGAAAAATAAGCCCCTTCTCTCTCTGTCTCCAATTAAAGAGGAGTTTACAGCACTGCTTACAGTATTAATTACAGCATAGCCTACACATCTTTAACTATAATTCAAGGCTTCCTGTTCATCAGGCCCAATCCACTCTCTAAACTCACTTGACGAGAAATCTCTCTTCTAGGGAAGCCAGTATTTTATCCTGTGCGCACACCAGCCGCATTCTGTCTCTGTTTTTGCGGTGTACTCTCCCTAGATCACCTCCAGAATTTTTAATTTTTTGAATCAGATCGTCTCTAGGACATTAACCCTACCCCAGAATTGTAGAGGATCACTCTACAGTCTTCGTTCTTATACACACACATGCCTTATTTTTCTAGTTAAAGTCTTTAATGGCCGTAAAGGAGAGCTTTGTGTACCACTTTTTACCTTACGTTGTCCTTTGGCGATGTCTGCAGAGGTAGATACTGGATTGTGGAAGGGATGTTTGTAAAAAGCTCCACCGGCACAGGGATCTCTCCTCCAGGATCTTTGATAAATGTAAATATAAATACACACCAAGGGGCCAGACCACCACAGGTTAGATTGATATCCTCTGATACTTTAAAAATATATATATATATTTTATTGATATTTCACAGAGAGGAAGGGAGAGGGATAGAGAGCTAGAAACGTCGATGAGAGAGAAACATTGACCAGCCTCCTCCTGCACACCCCCTACCGGGGATGTGCCCACAACCAAGGTACATGCCCTTGACCGGAATCGAACCCGGGACCTTTCAGTCCGCAGACCGACGCTCTACCACTGAGCCAAACCGGTTTTGGCTCCTCTGATACTTTTATTAAAAGTAATAAACTTCCCATTTACTTTTATCTTAAAAGAACTGACTCAGGCCCTGGCCAGGTAGCTTCTTAGTTGGTTTGGGTGTCTTACACCAGGGATGCAGGCTTGATCCCCCGTCAGAGCACATGTGCACATACAAGGACCCACTAATGAAAGCATAGATGGGCGGAACAACAAATCCATGTCTGTCACACATGACTGTAACGTTTATGTTGTGCAGTGTTTTTTCACATTATGCAAGATGAATGCTACATCAAATCATTTAGACTGAAACAGTGGTATAGGCCTTTCTCAGAAATGAAAAATGACACATCAAGAGTTGGTAGGAACCCTAGGAACAGTTCTTTCTCCATTCTTGATGCTCTGGGCTTGTCTTCTGATAGTAGAAAAGTCGTAAATGTGCAGTCTACTCCTTTAGATAACGCTGAAAGGTCCCCTACTTGTTTTTCTCTTTAGCACTGAACCAGACCTAACATTGTTTGCATTTTTATTACTATTTTCTCCTCCCTCCTTAAGATGAAAGTTCCACCAAAGACAGGTACTTTTTTGTTCACCTCTATTTCCCAGCCCAAAACTGCCTAACCCACAGGAGGTATTTAGCAAATGATTGTCAAACAAGTGGTTGAACGCACTGAACACCTTTGCTAGGGAGGCAGCGCAGCAGGGGCCATCGGTCCTGGTGTTAAGCTCATTGTGGAGGAACATGGACACACAGAGACAGTAAAGCATCAAACAGACTGTCGGGCTGCAGCGGGACGGTTAGGGAGAGGTGGGGGAGATAAGAGATCATCCAAAGGACATGTATGCATGCATATAAGCATAACCAATGGACGCAAAACTCTGGAGGGTGAGGGCATATATGGGAGTGGGGTGGGGGGGATATTGGTAAGATATGTACACACATAATACCTTAATAAGAAAGTGAAAGGAAAAAAAAAAGAAACGTGAACAATTAATAACCTTTGTGGGAAGCCAGGTATTGCCCAGGCTGGTGCTACTCCTTGGTTAGTGTTGACACTGAAGGGTCTTGGGTTCGATTTATAGTCAAGGGCACTTACCTGGCTCGCAGGTTCCATCTCAGCCGGGGTCAGATGGGTGTGGGAGACAACCAGTGATCCTTCTCTCGTTCTCCCCTTCCCTTGTTCCCTCCCTTTCACTCGCTCTAAAAAGCACTGGAAAAAATAACCTTTGGTTTTATTAACAAACAAAGAAAAACCGGTATTGCTGTGATATCATACGGGAGGGAATATTTTTAAATTACCTTAAGGATAAACAGACTGTTCCTTAAAACTAGTGAAATTATACGAACATTCCAGGTGAGAGTATGTATGAGGGTGTAGATGCTGTCTGTTAAACCAGTTTTCTCTCTCTCTCTTTTAAGACATTTAAAGTTTTGGCCACTGAAACTGTAAGTCACAAGGCATTAGATGCAGATATATACAGTGCAATTCCAACAGAAAAAGTGGATGGAACATGTTGTTATGTTACTACCTACAAAGGTAAAATAAAACTTCTACAAATACTCTTTAGTACTTAGTACTCATTAGGGGCCATCCAGTTTGGTAATTGCTTTATACATGTTATCTCTAATTTCATACAGTAAGCTCTCCATTTCACAGGTATGGAAACAGAGGCTCGGAGAACTTGATTTATTCAACCTATTTATATCTTTTCTATATATACAAACGCCAGTGACCTTCCAGTGGAATGAGCAGAATGACTGGTCGCTATGATGCACCCTGACCACCAGGGGGCAGATGCTCAACGCAGGAGCCTACCCCTGGTGTCAGTGCGCTCCCACAGCGGGAGTGCCATTCAGCCAGAAGCCGGGCTCAGGGCTAGCAAGTGCAGCAGTAGTGACAGGAGCCTCTCCCGCCTCCAAGGCAGGGCTAAGGAGCGGCGAGCCAAGCTGTAAGGAGTGAGCAAGTGTGTGGTTAGGAGTGAGGAGTCCCAGATTTCGAGAGGGATGTCCGGCTACTGTTTTAGAACTGATAGAGCCTAAGCTGGAAGTCAGACACCCCCCGAAGGGTCCCGGATTGTAGGAGGGCTCAGGTCGGGCTTACGGACTTCCCCCCTGCCCTGCACGAATTTCGTGCACTGGGCCCCTAGTACTGTATGATTAATGGATGGAAGAACCTGTAATAGAACTAGGCTTGTCTGACCTTAAAGCTGACCCCAGTGCTGGTTGATTGTTTTCATTATTGTTGACAATGTCTCTGATTTATTTTAATGTACTTGGGAAAAAAGTAGAAATTCAAATAGAAAGAGAAATAATCTTTTTAGTTTCTTTTGGTTGGTGAAATTACCTCAATTCAAGCAAGAGAGATAGGACAGTTAAATGAAAATTGAATATATTTCTGGTATCAGGCAATCCCTTCTGAAATGTATTTTTTTCCCATTTTTAATTGTGGTAAAATACACATAAAATTTTACCACCTTAACCATTTTCAAGTGTACACTTCAGTGGTGTGTACAGTTTGCCTTGTGGTGCTACCATTTTCACCAGAACTCTTCATCTTCCAGTGCTGACACTTTGTGCCCATTAAACATCTCACCATTTCCTCTGCCGCCAGTCCTTGCCGGCCAACATTCTGTTTTCTATGATTTTGACTACTGTGAGTACCTTCAGCACAAATACTGGAATCGTACAGTTTTTGTCTTTTTTGTGACTGACTTATTTCACTTAGCATAATATCCTTAAACTTCACCTATGTTTTATAGTATGTGTCAGAATTTCCTTTTTCAAGAATGGATAGTATCCCATTGTATGTATATACCACATCCATCCACTCAGCCATCGATGTACACTTGGGCAGCTTCCACCTTTTGGCTGTTATGAACAATGCTGCTATGACGTGTAAAAATTACCTAGTGGAATTGTTGAGTCATACAATACTATTTTTAATTTTTTTTGAGGAACTTTCATAGTTTTTCATATACATTGCACCAATTATATTCCGATCAGCTGCCCACTTCCATTTTTTCCACATTCTCACCAATACTTGTTATTTTCTGTTGGTTTTTTTATAGTAATGATCTTAAAGAATTATGTTTGTGTGTGTGTGTTTCCTAGTAAAAAGGAAAAAGGTTCATTCAAACAGAAATGGCAATATAATTTTAATCACGTTTTTCTCTATTATGAAGAAACTTCACTGTGCACCATTATGTGGGATTATGTATAATGGTAGCAGCTGAATAAGGTTTGCTAAAGAAAACTTAGTAATAACAGTACTTACAGGGCACAGTTTATTACAGGTGGAGAATACATAATATAGTAGCAAGAGTGTTAAAAGTAAGGAAGTGCATCACAACCCAAACTGTCTCGCAGCAAAGGGTCAGGAGAGGCCAGTGAAACTGCTGCTGCCCCCTCCGCCCCGCCTCAGGCCCTGCCTCAGGCTCTCGCAGGACATGCTCTCTCAAATCAGGAACCCCTGATGTGTATAGGGAACAACTTCAAAACAGGGCATCCAAACTAGAGTCTCGGCTGGGGATTTTTGCGTTTTGCCGGTCACAAAAGCACCTTCCTGCTCACTAAGCAGCCTCCGCAGCGGGGCCCTCCGGGAGGCTCACTGGGACCAGGTGCGGCTCATAGTCTCCCTGGCATGTGTCTAGTTAGTATAGAGGCAGATTCAGTTCCTCACAGATGCTAGTTATAATAAAATGTGGCCTTATACAGGGTCACGTACTTCCTTTCTTATCTCATTCCCATCAATATTTTTAAAAAATATATACTTTTATTGATTTCAGAGAGGAAGGGAGAGGGGGAGAGAGATGGAAGCATCAGTGATGAGAGAGAATCACTGATCAGCTACCTCTTGCATCCACATCTTGGGAGCCAGCCCACTACCAGGGCCTGTGCCCTTACGGGGAGTCCACCGTGACCGCCTGGCTCATAGGTGGACGTCCAAACACAGAGCCGCGCCTGCTGGGCTTTCCCATCAGTCTTTAACCAAAGTTAAGTCTTCTTACAACATCAGTCATCGCCAGGTAGGGTGTGTCTGTCTGGTCTGCTTATTTCAGTTTGTGTTCTAGGGCTGCTTCTCTGGCAGAAGGTGACCCTACTATTTATTGAAAATTTTATTCTGAAATTTATTTTAAGGTAAGTTTGCCTCCTAATATTTTTCTTTTTTTCTTTTATTATTGATTTAGGTAAACCGTATCTGTGGGCTCGATTAGATAGAAAACCTAACAAACTAGCTGAAAAAAGATTTAAAAATTTTCTACATTCAAAACAAAACTCAAAAGGTTAGTAGATCTTTTTTTTTTCTTCAGCTTTTCATGATTTACTTGCTGAGATTTGTGAGTTATTTTTTTGCTGTGTTGTTTCTATATATTGTAGCCTTATATACAATCTAAGTACTTTGGGGGGGGGGGGGATTAGAATTGAATATTGTTCTATGTAAAATAATTAGACTGTTATCCTGTATCTGAAAATAGTGGTGTATCCAAAATTGAATGCCCTAACCCTGAGAAGTATAGTCACATTGTGGCGATAATGAATGGAGAATAATTATATGATACCTGATATTATGGGGTTTATTAGCTATTCCCACTTCAAACTTTTCAGCATTTTATATTTTTAAAAGTACTGCCACATATTAGATTATCTGATTCTTTCAGAATTTTTTTGGAATGTTGAGGAGGACTTCAAACCTGTTCCAGAGTGCTGGATACCAGCGAAGGAAATTGAACAATTAAATGGAAATCCGATGCCTGATGAAAATGGACACATTCCTGGTATCATGAAATCTCTTCTAAAATGCAGTTTTGTGATTACTAATATAAAGAACAAAAGACCCATTTGATTAGAAATTATGAATTTAACTTTAATCTGTTTTTTCATAGTATTTATCTATTTAGCACAAAATTTGAGTCTAATTTATGTTAAGTAACAGTTATACCAAAGATGTTTTATATAGAGAATGTCCTCTCCGGTTTAGAATCCTAAGATGGACAGTTTACTACCTTTAGTCTGTGAAGATAAAGTGCTGAATGGAAATAGCATTGAAGCTGTCAGGATAGACGATATAATTGATCTTTTCTGAAATGAGATATTAAGAAGCCTTTACTTTATTAATTGGGGATAATAATGTGTATATTTTTTGCAAAGGTCCTAGAAGACTTTTAATTAAGGGAGGTGAAAATAAATATCTCACAAATAATTTACTAGAGAAGGGAAAATTTTTGCAGAAGTGTGCCAAGTGGAAAGATACCCCAGATTAAGGTTCAGGTTAACAGGCATATTTTGAGAACCTGCAAAGTACTCTTAGGTTCTGGTAATATAAAATGAAGATCAGAACCCTGATCCTCAAGATCTTGTAGACCTGCTGGGGAAATCCATCAATAACAGGGGCTTAAGAATCAAAAGGAAAAGGTACACAGATTATAGTTAAAGAGGAAGAATTCATCCTCCAATCTGCGGTGGCTAGAGAAGATTTACTAGTTAGGGGAGTGGCATCTGTACTGAAGCTTAAGAACCAGGAAATTAGCTGAAAGGAAGGCCCATTCCTGTGGAGTCCTTTGGAAATTTTATTTAACACTTTATTTTGGCTGGAATGTTTGACTGTATGACATTTGAGGCGATTTTAAAATTTGAGGCTGGAGATGTGAAATGGGCTCAGATCTTAAAAGGTTTGTATTCCATCTAAAGGAATCTGAAGTTTTTCATGAAGATTATAAATTTACATTTTTTTTTAATGGAACTGAGATAAAAATGGAGGGGAGGTGGGTTTCCCTGAAGACTAATATACCAAGAAAAAGGTCATTATAGTAACCGTGGGTAAGGACAGCCACAGACATTACGGCCACGGTGTTGTGTCCTAGCAAGCACAATGAGCAAGTCTATTCTAGCAACTGAAGTTAGGACGGGAATAGTAGTAACATTCAATAAGTATGAATCAAACACTTTCAGTAAATATGGAGACAGTACAATAAATTGTAAACAGTTATGTCTGTTGTTCCTGAAATTAGAGAAGGTAGAGAGAAAACTTATTTTTTTTTATAATCCTCACCCGAGAAGGAGATTTTTTCTCTTTTTTTTCCCACCATTTTTTTTATTAAGGTCTTATATTTGTATATTGCTTACCATTGCCCCCCCCCCCACCTCCCATACATGCCCTCCCTCCCCAGAGTTTTGTGTCCATTGGTTGTACTTATATGCATGCATACCAGTCCTTCGGTTGATCTCTTATCTCCCCCAGATCACCTTACCATCCACACTGTCATTTGACACTCTGCTTGTTGCTTTACTGTCACTATATCTATCTTTCTGTTCATTAGTTTATAATGTTCTTTATTATCCATAAATGAGTGAGGACATGTGGTGCTTCTCTTTCATTGACTGGCTTATTTCACTCAGCATGATGTTCTCCAATTCCATCCAGGTTGCTACTAATGATGAGAATTCCTTCTTTTTGATGGCAGCATAGTATTCCATTGTGTAGATGTACCATAGTTTTCTGATCCAATCATCTGCAGACGGGCACCTAGCCTGTTTCCAAATCCTAGCTATTGTAAATTGTGCTGCTATGAACATAGGGGCTCCCCCGGGTCCCACCCCCCCTCCCAGGTCACACGGCTCCCCCTGGTCCCACCACTCCTCCGGGGCACAAGGCTCTCCCGGGGCACACGGCTCCCCCAGGTCCCAGAGAAAACTTAATTTTAAATTCTGGTTTTAAAATGGTGCTCAATTCTTACTGAAAAGTTAAAAATTTTCTAGTAAAAATGCTGAGTGCTAAATAGTGAATAATCAAGTTAATTTTTCAACAAAATCAAAATGAAACCTTATAATTAAAAAAAATTATTATGATTTAAAAAGTAGTAAAACTGTTATTTCTACTGAATTTAAAAATGACTCTGTAATACAATATCCAGAAAATATGGAAAATTTACAACAAAAATAAAAATTACCTTGTTTCAATGCAGAGAAAGACAATGCCAAAAAACCCTCACTTTTTTCTTTAAATGACAGGGTGGGTACCAGTGGAGAAAAACAACAAGCAGTATTGCTGGCATTCCTCTGTGGTTAATTATGAATTTGAAATTGCCCTGGTACTGAAGCATCATCCTGATGATTCTGGCCTTTTGGAAATTACTGCAGTGCCACTATCAGACCTCTTAGAACAGACGCTGGAGCTTATAGGGACAAATATTAATGGAAACCCATATGGTGAGTAAAGGTTTTTTTCTGTTCAGTTGTAGTTATAGTAATTAATTTTTAAGGGCAACCTAGGTTCAACTTACACACAAATACACACACACAGAAAAGTGACTGATAAACTTGAGTTAAGTAGCTGAGGGCAGTGGTCGGCAAACTCATTAGTCAATAGAGCCAAATCAACAGTATAACAATTGAAATTTCTTTTGAGAGCCGAAAACTGACTTCTGTGTATGGGCCACAAAGTTTCAATCGCACTGTACGTGTGTACCCGCATGTGGTATTTTGTGGAAGAGCCACACTCAAGGAGCCAAAGAGCTGCATGTGGCTTGTGAGCCACGGTTTGCCAACCACTGGCCTAGGGTAAAAGCTACTTCTTTTAATTTTATTCCCATGGAGAAACTTACCTACTAGTTTTATTAGTATAAAATGTTGATGCTTAGCCTCTTTTTCTTTCTGATAATCCTATATAATAAAAGGCTAATATGCAAATAGACCAAACAGCAAAAGGACTGGTCACTATGGTGCACACTAACCACCAGGAGGCAGATGCTCAACACAGGAGCTGCCCCCTGGTGGTCAGTACGCTTCTACAGGCGGAGCGCATCTCAGCAAGAAGCCAAGCTTAAGGCTGGTGACTGCAGTGGAGGTGGTGGGAACCTCTTCCGCCTCCACAGCAGTCAGACATCCCCTGAGGGCTCTGGGACTGTGAGAGGACTCTTGTCAGGCTGAGGGACAACTCTCCTCCTCCCCCACCCCCCGTGCATGAATTTCGTGCACCAGGCCTCTAATTACATTATAAAACTATGTACAAGTATAAAAGATAATTACTCAAGTGTAACTTTTCATTGCTTTTTAAAATTTAGGTGAACTGAGCTAAATGAAAATCAAGGTATGCTTTTCATGACTAGGTAATTAGCATTAATAGCTGAGTGTAAAATGAATAAAGAATTGGCAGTGAATGATGAATTGAGTACAAGTCCCAGGGGCCCTATGGGAGGGATGGATGAAGACAGACCCCAAAACAGTGCAGCTTGAATGGCAAAATCCTATATAAAGATCAGAAGCAGACTGATTAGCAGAAAGAAGCTAAGAACGTAATTGTACAAATTGTCAGAGATATGACGGCTGTTTGGCAAACATTGAACAATCGTTGAATGTAGCTAACGATGTAGAACACAGAGCAGGTGTTGGTGGACTTTTTTTTAAAAAGGCCTTATAGGAAAGATTTAGGTTTTGTGGGCCATATCTCTGAAATAGGCCATAGATAGTAGTTAAATGATTAGGTATGGTTGTGTTCCATTAACATTATTTATGAAAGCAGGCATCTGGCTAGATTTTGCCCACAGGTCACAGTCTGATACAGAGTGCACAAAGGTGGAATTTTAACTTAATGGGATATGGTGCCACTTTTGAGGGAGAGTGCTTATAGCATATCTCTCTGCTAGGAAACCAACTAAACTTTTTGGTAAATATAATCTTAAATATTTTAAAAGACTTTTTTATTTGGAAAGATAAATGTTCTCATTCTTATTGAAACCTTTGTATAGCTAATGGCATGATTTTATCATTTAGGATTAGGAAGCAAGAAGCATCCATTACATCTTCTTATACCACATGGAGCATTTCAAATAAGAAATCTGCCTTCCTTGAAGCACAGTGATCTGTTGTCCTGGTTTGAAGGTTGCAAAGAGGGTAAAATTGAAGGAATAGTATGGCATTGCAATGATGGCTGTTTAATAAAGGTAATGGCAGAAAACGGCTTGTAGAGTTACGTCCTCTTATATTCCTCAGAGTAGAAGTGGCACTAAAATGCTTTCTACTAATTGCAGTGATTCTGATGGTGCACTCAAATTTAATTTGTTTATCTCACATGCCATCATTCTTACATGATAGTGTTTTCCAGTGTACTTGTTCTGTGGGGGCATCAGTTGTTCTAGATGTGCTTCAGAACTAAAGTGATAGAAATGTCTGGAAAACCCTACCTACAACATATTCCCTTCTTGGAAATTCATGTTTAATCCAGAGTTTCCCAAACTTACTTGGTTATAGAGTTTGTTGGTTAGAAAGTGCCATGGGTCAGTTAACATATACAGAATGAATTATATTTTGTGCCCTTTCTGTTTCCTGCACTTAAATATTTGGTTTCTCACAGGTTCTTAAAATTCATGTTCAGAACTGGACCTAGTTATATCAACACCCTGACTCCCAACAGTTCACTGAAGCCAAAAACTTAAGATACACTTTTAACCCCACTCTCTATTACTTCATACATACAATTATCAGTTCTTGAAGATTCTGGTCTATTGAATCTGTATCTATCTTTTCCAACCAATTAGTTGTTAATTTGAATTTAAGCCCAGATTCACTGCTTGAGTTGTTTTATCACCCTCTTAAACATTAACTTTCACTGTCATTCTTGTCCTGTTCATTCTTTATAAATGAATGAGAATGTTACTTCATAAAAATGTTTAATGGCATTAAGATTTTTCATGACCTGGCCCCTACTCAGCTTTCTGGAACTGCCTCCACCCCCATATCCCAAACATATCCACATTGTATATATTCTAACCATACTTAAATTAATTACAGAGAAAATATACACCATTCTGTCACATGATATTCCCTTTGTTAGATCAGTGGCCGGCAAATTCATTAGTTAGCAGAGTCAAATATCAACAGTACAACGATTGAAATTTCTTTTGAGAGCTGAAAACCGACTTCTGCGCATGGGCCATGAAGTTTCAATTGCACTGTATGTGCGTGCCCGCATGTGGTATTTTGTAGAAGAGCCGCACTCAAGGGGCCAAAGAGCCACATGTGGCTCGCGAGCAGAGGTCTGCCGACCACTGGGTTAAACTGTGTCCGTCCCTACCCACAGTTGGTTAGCTTCTAAACTTATTAACAGACTATTATTAAATTTTTTGGAGCCCCTAATTTATGTTCCTGGCATGTTTCCAGGTACTACAAATACGAAGTCCGAGTGAACAGTGTCTGCCTTTATGAAGCTCACATTTTAATGGGGAAGATAGACAATACACAGATATGTAGTATGTCAGGGGGAGAAGCAGCTATGAAAAAAAAATAAAGGGTAAGATAAAGGGGAGCCTTAAACTGTGCCTGGAAGATGGTAGGCACACAAAATAGATATTTTTAAGTTAACGAAGAAAATGCAGCTTAGAGCTAACGCCTTCCTTTCTCTTTCAGGTCCATCGCCATCATCTTGGCTTGTGCTGGCCAATTCCAGATACTTACATGAATTCAAAACCGGTTGTTATTAACATGAACTTGAACAAACGTGATTATGCTTTTGATACTAAGTGTTTATTTAATCATTTTTCAAAAATAGATCATCAGAAATTTAGTAGGCTCAAAGATATAATACTCGATGAATAGACTGGAAATGTCATTAAAAACCAGCTTTATTGTTGTTATATTTGAATCTCGAATATTCTGCCCTGTGTAAAAGGTGAAAATATCTCAAGATTCTTATTTATTATTCAGTGTCTAATGGAGAAATAAGTCTTCCAGCATTTGAAGAAATGAATTTTCCAGGTGGAAATATCTAGTCAAAGTCTTATGTACAATCAGAAAATTTTAACCTCTGAATTTAAAAATATAAGTAACAGTAAGCTCCCCAGTTTAAACAAAGGGTTGGATTCTGTCCACTATAACTAAATAGTAATTTAAAGACAACAATGAAACCAACTATTTTGGATCATTTACTTTCAAAGTTAAATACTTAAAGCTGAGTTTAATTTAATCTTGCTTGACATTTAACAAGACATATGGCTCAGCCTTATTGTGTAACACACACACACATTATAAATACATATAAAATTTAAGAACCATGACACATATATAAATAAGTAAGAATATAAAGCCCCAATTTTAAATGTTAAAATTGTTAGTCTCGTATTTAAAAACTTAAAACATGAATGTACAGAAGTTCACTATAGCTCACTGCCTACATGATAGTCATAATTTAATTTTAAAAAATTAATCTTCAAATATATACTTTTCTAATGTGTTGAAAATTTCATACAACTTTATTTACTAAAATTTCAAATTCAGGTAAAGGTACAGGGTATTGGAAAGGATATCATGTAGGTCAGAGACTTGTAAATAGATAAATAAAAACTGTAATTATAACTGGCCCTAATAAGTGGGGAAATTGACAGGACTTCCCTCTTCGTCTTCAAACTGTTCAGAAACAGTAACAGGACTAGTTAATTCAACTCCAAATTGTTCAGAAAGTTTTTTTAACTTCTCTTCTAAAAGAATATTTTTTTTCACTTCTTCTTTGTAGTTATACTTAAGATCTTCAATTTCTTCAAAAAACGATGGATCAAAATTTTCCAGTTCTTTCTTCAGCTTTTTTATTTCCTCCTAAGAGAAACATATTGTCTTTAAATGTATAAAAGCCTAAGGGACCATTACAACCCGATGGTAGCTATGATGCGCACTGACCACCAGGTGGCAGACGCTCAATGTAGGAGCTGCCCGCTGGTGGTCAGTGGGCTCCCACATCCAAACTCCATGGCTGGCCAACTTCCCATGGCCCTTCCCCCCAGCTGGCCACCTCCCGGCCTGATCAGCCCCATTCGCCAGCCAGGCTGAGGGACCCTACTCATGCACAAACTTGTACACCAAGCCTCTAGTAAGTATATAACATTCCTTAGGTTTAAATTTAACGATTAAATTATAAACATGAGCACCAAAGTAACCTGAATAGCAAATATAAAGACTGAAGTATTAGATTTTGTTAATAAGGTTTTATCGTGCATTATAAGTAACTAACTTGACTTGCCAAATCAAATGATCTGTTCTGTAAGTTATGTCCTAGACTTTGACTAAAATTTATTAGCTCTTAGAGGGGGCTTTAATCTTTCTCCAAAAGCATACTCTCAGATACTCGGTGAGGCAAGCAAAAAGACATGGCTATTCACATGGTGTTAAGATTCTTTAGCTTAGGCTTCATTTATATTTTCTTTACAAATATGTTATTTGTAATGAATAATAGTCAGTTTCTTATAAATATACTTATGATCAGGGAAATTCTAGGGCTTCTTGCCTAACTAAGAGCTATTCTAGCGAAGAGGCAATTTGAGCTTTAGAATAGCCAATAATCACTAGTTAACTTTCATATCATGTTCTTTTCTACTTATAGATTCCTGAAAGACATAAAGCATAGCAAATATCTTTTTAAGAGAGGGGAACTATTTCTGAAAAGACTTTCAAAAGAAAAGACACTGTTCGCTATGTGACCAAAAACTTAAGAAAATATTAAAATGAGCTCTATATTTGTGACAAAAATAAATTTATTCTTTAATCCTATTTGTCTTATCTCAGTTTTTTAGTAGCTCTTTTATATTTCTTAACAGATTAATATAATGGACTTTGCAATGTCAAGGTCAAATATAAAATGTAGTCCTAGGAATTCTTATGATAAATATTTAAAATTCAAACATGGTGACCATAAAACTTTTCATAAGCTATTTTCATGAGACATTTATCTTATATGATAAAAGCCTAATAAGCAAAGTGTCTGGTCATCCATTCGTCCGTTCAACCAATCAAAGGGTAATATGCTAATATGTTATTCCTGCTCATCTGCTTGCTATGATGTGCACTGACCAGCAGGGGGCAGACACTCGAACTGGTAGGTTAGCTTGCTGCTGGGGTCTGGTGATCAGGACTGACCGAGAGGGCCGGACATGCCCTGGAGCCCTCCCGCGGGTCCCTCCCCAGCTGGCCAACCTCCATGTCCCTTCCTGGCCCCGATCATGCACCCCTGGGGTCCATTGGCCTGGCCTGCTCCCTCTTGCAATCCAGGACCCCTTGGGGGATGTCAGAGAGTCAGTTTTGAACAAATCCTACAGGCCATGCTGAGGGACCACACTGGTGCGCAATTCATGCACTGGGCCTCTAGTAATATTATTTTATGTAATAATCCTATATAATTAAATGGTAATTAATATGCAAATAGACTGCATGGCAGAACAACCAAACAAAGCGTAATATGCTAATGAAATGCTAAGGGTGCTCAGCTGCTCACTATGATGTGCACTGACCACCAGGGGGCAGTCGGTCAACTGGTCAACCAGTCACTCTCAGGTGCACTGACCACCAGGGAGCAGATCCTCTAACTGGTAGGTTAGCTTGCTGCTGGGGTCGAGCCCATCAGGACTGAGTCAAATGGGCTGGACATGTCCTGGAGGCCTCCCACGGTGCCCCTCCTCCCAGCCCAATTGTGCACTGGTGGGGTTCCTCAGCCTGGCCCGCGCCCTCATAATCCGGGACCCCTCGGGGAATGTCAGAGGGCCAGTTCCAGCCCAATCCTGCAGGACACTCACTCCCCTTGGGAGGGTGCCAGCACAGGGCCCGTGGCTGCCTAGTGCTGTGGCAGCACAAGCCTCTCCTGATCGGGACTGATAGGGTGTGAGCCCGCTGCAGGCACAATGGGGCCGGGATGAGCAGAGCGGCAGGTACGAGATGCAGGCGGCGTTGGACTGTGGGTTTCAGCCCAATCCCTGCAGGCCACCCAGAGGGACTCCACCTCTGCATGAATTTGTACACCAGGCCTTTAGTAATACTATAAGTAGATGTATTATTTACCTTCAAATGCTGCTTTTCTAGATCTGACGTTTTCAGCTGTGTTTCTAGATCCTTTATCTTTTCCTTTAGTTGATCATGATCTGCCAAAAAAAAAAAAAATCTATATATGTAAAAGGCTAATATGCAAACTGTCCCCTCAGGAGTTCGATTGCTATGACATGCGCTGACCACCAGGGGGCGGCACAAAACAGGAAGGCCCTGGCGAGCAGCCATAAGGCCCCAATCAGCCCTGATTGCCAGCCAGGCCTAGGGACCCTACCCATGCACAAATTTCATGCACTAGGTCAGTATCTATGTATGTATGTATGTATGTATGTATGTATGTATGTATGTATCTATCTATCTGGACCCAGCTTCTTTCTACTTTTAAGATAATGGGATTTGTTTTAGAGAATGAGGAGAAAACTTATGAAACTAGAGCCTGGAAATGTGGCATTTTACGGAGAAAACACTTTAGGCTGTAAATATTATGTTACCTCTACTGGGTAATATAATTTCATGGCAAAGAGAAAAAAACATTTGCCAGATACAATGTAAAGAGTGAGGTTAACTTTTTACATGGAAGAAACTTATTTTCCAAAGAAAAATTCTAGAGCCAGGAAAATTTAGTACTAAAAGTACAAGAGGAGAGTAAGTAGATGTTAGGTAAGGGGCTACCACTATAAGCTGCTCAAATTGCCCCTGTTACCCAGCAGCACTGGCTAGTCCATGTGGGTCATCGCTCAGTTACCGTGTAACTGCCATACAGAAAACGTGCTCGGCAGGACGGATCACACAAACATGACTACGTCCTGATACTTAAGTGGAAAAGGCGAGTACAAAAACAGCGTAAGGGCTTTAATTTATGGATTCCCTGCCCAGAGTTAACATCTAATTTAATAATGAGAATCAATGGGCAAATGGTATTTTTGCTGTAATTGCCATCTTTTGGAAACATACTTTCTTTAAACATTTCCTATATTATGTCATGTGGTCATTTTGCAGCCATTGAAGGGTATAATTAAAAAAGCAATAACAAAGTTTAGGAAAATAATGGGCAATAAGCACACTGTTATAAATGGGATAAGATGTATATTCTATTAAAGGGTCCTCTAATTGTAAGTGGGAGACAGGAAATATTTTTCTCACCCTTTTTTATGGAAATAGCAGGACCCACCTACCTTTGGAAGGTAGAGCAAAATCGTACTTCAAAGCTTCCCTCACCTTTGCAGAAAGTGCTAATGATTTTTTTTTACAGAAGTGATTCTTAATCACGGATGCTGAATTGAGAAGATTATCTAATCAGTGGGCTGCTATATAGTACACTCATTGGTAATGTGTAGTACTTTTCAAAAGTTAGTTTAATGACCACTTATATTAAAGTAGGATTTCCATAACAGTTAAGGCTTAATTTTGAGCCTTAATCTTTGAAATACAATAGGGGGGGTTCAGAAATTCCCTTTCAGGAAACAGGTTTAGAACTTGCCTATTATTAACAGCATTACCAGGTCTTTGGTCTACTGTGTCTAGTCCGCTACACCAAGCTAGCTTCTTTGAGAGATGCCATGAGAGAGAGGTTATATGGACTTTCAGTCACTGAGTGGCAATGCAGCATACTGGTCAACGGCAGGATATAAAGAGAAGCTTTGTAGTTTCCTAGACTCAGTTTCATCCTGCCTCTGCCACTTTCTACCTGTGACCCTGGGGACAGGTAACTTAACCCCTTCAAACTTGTTTATCATAGGAAAAGGGAGACAATGGGACCCACCATACAGGATTATAAATTATAAAATGGTCATAAAGGATTTACCATAGTGTCTGGTACAGGTCATACCACATAATAGCTTTAATACAAAGTAGCAACAAGACTATGACTATGTGAATAAGCTACATGAAGTAATCATGTGGTTCAGATATTAATTGGCATAATTCCTTGGAAGAGAATTTGCCATTTCCTTCAAGCGTCAAACATACAGCTCAAACAATCAATTCTCATTATTTATAATAAGTTATGGTCCATAAAGTCAACACAATGAATTAGTGAATATTGAACCATTGCTCTTAAGGGAAAATTACACACGCATGCACGCACGCACGCGCACACACACACGCACACACAGTTATAGATAATAGATATATAATCTACACCTATATCTAAACATATACATACATCTCAAGATTATAATCCTAAATCCTGGAAACATCTGGGTAGATTCTATTTGTTTTGCAAAAGAGGAAAGGTTTAGAAGTGCCAAATAGCTCTCCCGAGGCTGCCCCACTACCCAGGATGGGAGCTGGGATTCAGACCTAGTCCAGCGGGTCTAGAACCTTATTGTCCGGCCCTAAATTGCACTGCCCCCTCCTGTCTCCATCCTCTGGTCATCTCTGTATGAAAGCCGAACAAGAATGCAGAGGTCACCTTGTTGGATCTCATCTCGGAAAGTGTGGGTCTGACATGCCTTACTCTCTATTTTCACAACATACCTTTAGTACTGATTTTGGGGTTACAAGTAAATTTTAGTGAGTAAGTGAACTCAGAAATACAGAATCTGCAAATAGTATCAAATATTCAGTGTGTACGTTTGTGTGTGTGTGTTGTGTGTGTATCCTATATAATAAAAAGCTAATATAGAAATTGTCCCCTCAGGAGTTTGGGAGTTCCAGCGCTCGCTATGATGTGCGCTGACCACCAGGGGGTGGCATGGAACATGGTGGGCAACCAGTAGAGGTCATGGCAGCGGGGCACTGAGGGAGCGAGGGAAGGAGAAGTGGGGGAGGCAGGGAGATGGGAAACCTGATTGGCCTTGATTGCCAGCCAGGCTTAGGGGCCCTACCCATGCACGAATTTCATGCACTGGGCCTCTAGTATATACATAAGCACATAAGAATAGGGGAATGACTAGTAATCACTTTTGAATGAGAAAAGGGGGTAGAAGGATAGACATTACTTTGTTAAAGGAAAAAAAATAAAGAATATTTTTACTTATACATGTAGTTTATATAGTTTTTAAATTAAAAAGATTACAATAACATTTAGGAAAAACATGTTCAGAGGGTTTAAAAGGACCTATATTTAAAAACTGTAAGCAACAATCATCACTCAGCACTTTATCCTGATTAAATCTGTAACACCAAATGGAACACAAGGACAAAAACATTTAAGTACTTGCTAAGGGCTCGATGGGAATAATATTAATGGAGGAAGAGATAGCTCTACAAAACTTATATTGTGGATTGGACTTTATAGGAAGAAAGATATCAGAAACCTGTGAACAAACAAAAAATGCAAACCCTACTTCAAAACCTCAGTTACCGAACATGCTATTAGTTTGCTATAAAATAGATTACCATGTAAGGTGCTCTCACCTCCGCCTTGGTCTTTGCGTACTTCTGTCTGATGGATTAATTCTTCTTTTTCTTTTTCCAGCTTACTATTAGCTAATCTAGAGTACAATGGTAATGTTATTAAAACAAAACAAAACAAAGACTGTTCCACAAAATATATGGCATTTCCAATGAATGGTAATATATAGTGCTTAGAACTCAATGATATTTATAAAGGCATTCATTTACTTTCCCTGCTGCAATATTACCATTCTTTAAAAAAACAAACAAACATATTTTATTGATATTTTACAGAGAGGAAGGGAGAGAGATAGAGAGCTAGAAACATCGATGAGAGAGAAACACTGACCAGCTGCCTCTTGCACACCCCCTACCGGGGATGTGCCCGCAACCAATGTACATGCCCTTGATGGGAATTGAACCCGGGACCTTTCAGTCTGCAGACCGATGCTCTACCACTGAGCCAAACCGGTTTCGGCAATACTACCATTCTTAAAGAAAGATCATGAAATTAAAAATCCTCACGTTTTTCTTAAAATTTGACCTGATGTTATTTTCAAGAGTTTTCCTACTGGAAGAGCTCATGAGAGCATGCTACTCAGAACCTAGTAAGTAAAAGCTTTCTTCCTCCCTCTTTCTTTAGTATTTGCCTCTGAAAAGTTAAGGTTTAATACATTCTGTGCTACTAAGAAAGTTTAAACTACATTACAAACTTGACACTTATATTAGGACCTGGTTTACTGTGATTTTCCTCCCAGCATCTATCATATAAAAGATAAAATGACTGGAATTAGGAGGATAAAAATAAGGCTGTTCAGCCTCTTAGGTCGCAAGGTTGAAAAATCTTACTCTCGCAGAAACCAGTTTAGCTCAGTGGATAGAGTGTCAGCCTGCGGACTGAAGGGTCCCGGGTTTGATTCCGGTCAAGGGCATGTACCTTGGTTGTGGGCACATCCCCAGTAGGGGGTGTGCAAGAGGCAGCTGGTAGATGACTCTCTCTCATCGATCTTTCCATCTCTGTATCCTCTCTCTTCCTCTCTGTAAAAAATCAATAAAATATATTTTTTTTAAAAAGAAAGAAAAAGCTTACTCTCTAGATATAGTAAACCTGGTTAAATAAAGCGATAAAAAAGAAGAGTTGTCACATGAAGAGAGGATGCACCTGAGAACCTGAAGCTCCCTTTGAAGGCCTTGCTTTGTCTCAGCACCTTCAGGAACATGTTTGAGAATCTCAATCTTTGGGCACAATGAAAAATTAGAAAACAAAGTTAGACACGAAAATGAGATATTATAAAGATATATTCTATACATATAATAAAAGGCTCTATGCAAATTGTCCCCTCAACCAGGAATTCGACCAGGGAGTGGGGCCAGCCTGGCAACTGTCCGCAGCCCCTCCCCAGCTGGCCCCTCGCGCCTTCCCTCCCCCCCCCCCCCCAGCCCTGGCCAGCCTGGCCCAATTGTCCTGATTGGAGGTGGGCTGGCCAGCCTCCACCCATGTACCAATTCATGCATCGGGCCTCTAGTTTTCAATGAAGCATAATATTAAAAGTTGGGTTTTTAAAAGCACACATGAGCATGCCTTCATCATGTTCTACTCAGTGTTCATTCAACTACTATATGTCAAACATTGTCTAAAGCATAGAGGACACAGAGTGAAAAAAAAAAAAACAGACAAAGTCCCTTGCTCCATGTTCCCATGGTCCTTATATTTTTAGTGAGGAAAGACAATGAGTGTGTAATGTGAGGTGATAACAGTACCAGATGGAAAATAACCCAGGGTAAGAGGATAAAGGGTGATGGAAGGCACTATCGGGCTAGGGAAGGTCTAAGCCCCCTCCATTTAAATAGAGATGTAAAGTGAGGAAGTGAGCTATGGGAATATTTGAGGAAATATTATTTAAAAGAAGAGCAAGGCCCTAAAGCTTAAATGAATTTGGTTTGTTCAAAGGACAAAGAGGAGGCTAAAGAGCAAAGCAGATGCCAGACCATGGGGATCCTTACAGGCTATGAAAAGCACTTTACAGTTTTACTCCAGGATAACGGGGAACCACTGGAAGGTTCTACAGATGGGACTGCTATATTTGCTTTATGCTTCAAAAGGATTACTTGGAAACTATGTGGGAAATAGATCAGGGAAGGGAGAAGGCAGAGCAAAGGAAGAGTAGAAGCTGGGAGATTGTGAGGACGGTTCAGATGTGAGAACAGCTTGGACTAGACTGTCAGTGTCGGAGGTGCTGAGATGTTGTCAGCTGTGGGATAGATTTTGAAAACTGAGCTAACGTGATTTATGGAAAAGATGTGAGGTGCGAGAGAAAAAAAGGAGCTGATAATATAAGATTTTGGGCTGAAATAAATGGGGGAATGATGGTGTCATTCACTTAGATGGGCCTTCCAGGGTAGGAATTAGTCAAGAGTTCATTTTTAGCTACACAAGACAATATCAAGGAGTGGCTTGAGATATAATGCATTATTTTGTCATGTAAATAAAAACTGCATTACTTGCCTGTTGCTCAAGGTCTTCAGTGTATTTCTTAACTTTTTGTTCTCTCTTTGTAGCTTGTCTTACGAGCTGTTTAAGATCAGTAAGGCTTTGGGCTTTTTTGGCAATATCCGTTTCTAGCTCTTTCAATTTGGTTTCATACATTCTAGAAGCATAAAAGAAAATAATAGGTGTACACATGGAAAATAATTTCACTAATTTAAGACAGTTCAAATTATTGCCCTGAAAATAACAAAGAATACCTTATTATACTGTTTCTTTAAGTCAAACCTTTTGCTACATATTTATTTAGCATCAGCTGACAGTAAGTATTCCTAACAGGCCAATTAAAAAAAAAAGAAGTTAAGCCGAAACCAGTTTTTCTCAGTGGTTAGAGCACTGGCCTGTGGACTCAAGGGTCCCAGGTTCGATTCTGGTCAAGGGCATATGCCTTGGTTGCGGACACATCCCCAGTGGGGGGTGTGCAAGAGGTAGCTGATCAATGATTCTCTCTCTTTGATATTTCTAGCTTTCTATCCCTCTCTCTTCCTCTCATAAAAAATCAATAAAATAATTTTTTTTTAAAAAAAACAAGTGTTTCCCAAGGTTATAAACAAGGATGGAGCTTGAATTTGATGACTGTAAAATATTAAATATATTTTTCAGTAGCAAAACAATAAAATAAAAGTAAAATTGGTTAGAATATCAAATTCTATATTCTTGGATATTCTTTTTAAAAAATATGTTTTTATTGGTTTCAGAGAGAGGAAGGGAAAGAGAAAGATACACACATTAATGAAAGAGAAACATCGATTAGCTACCTCCTTCACACTCCCTACTGGGGACCCAGCCTGCAGCCCAGGCATGTGCTAGGTCGGGAATCGAACCAGCAACCTCCTGGTGCGTGGGGCTACAATCAATCCACTGAGCTGTGCCAGCTGGGATCTTATGAATATAGTTAAAGATCACAAGTTAAAGAATTTCACACACACACACACACACACCATAAAGGTATCCAGGTAGACAAAACCAAAAGGACACAGGACACTGCGGGGGGAAGAAAGAGAATGTGCAAAACCATGGATGAGCGAAATGGCCTATGATAGGGAGGGATGAAGCTTATAAAAATCCGAATAGAAACATAACCCTTAGAGAAATGATAAATAGTTCAGGAAAAAAAATAAACCCAAATGCCAATAAAAAATTTTAAAACATTGAGCCAAAATGGTTTTACAAGCACATCATAAACACCTTAAAGGTAGATAATGCTTATAATATTAAAACTTTTCCAGAGAAAAGAAGGAATTTTATGGTAACAAAAATCAAGTAAGGCCAGTACAAGCAAGAAAAATTATATGTATATCTCAATACATTCCAAACCCTTTCGATAAATCTTAGAAACTCAGATTACAAGGCAATGTTCTTACCCTAACAAAGACTATCAACCAAAGTGGTAAAATATTAGAAGTTCACTTCTTCATTTCATTCAATTTCCTTGCTCAAATGCCACCCAATCAAAGGGGCCTTCTCTGATTGATAGCCCAACCTAAAAGAGGGCTGCATCACCGGCCGGTCTCAGGAGTCAGTATAAGGCCTGACATGGATCCCACCTACAGACTGTAGCAATTTCTTTGGTGTATTTAGAGAGGCTGGAGGCCAAGGATCAAAATGAGTCTTCTGTCAAGTGGATTCTCCAAAGACTTATGTAGTTTTAAGAGGGTTTACTGAATGCCTAGTGTATGCTCAGTTACCTGTATATTTCTCAGATGAAACACACAATCTAAAAGGCAAAGTCATCTTCAATTTTGACTACCCCTCTCAAGTATTTATGAACTTCATAAACCCTTTTCACATTAATAATCTTCCCTAAATGCTCAAAGAGCCCCTTTTAGAAAAGGAAGGACAGAGATTGTCATTTCCACAGATACAAAAACGTGATCTCACAGAGAAGAGATGTAATATAGTTAAGGTCACAGTGAAATTAGGTGTTTCTCCATGAAGCTCCCTGGCTCTCTGAAGGAAGCTAAGCAAAAAGTAGGCCTGTTAGGAAAACAAAAAGCACAGAGTATGGCCTGCAGCAGGTACTGAGCAAATATTTGCTGAATGAATACATCTTAAAAAAAGCAACTCAAAATCCCTTGAGCCCATGTATTCTTATAGAGTAAAATAAAAGACCAAAATATCAACTGATAGTGTTGCTGGTTGAGAGCCTCTGCTGGGGTCCAGGCAGATCAAAGAAGAAACACCTTCTCCCCTTTGTTCTGTTACACATTATTTCATTTAGCCCCTAGGCTTGCCCTCTGATGGGATTAAGAGAGTGCTAGAATGGGGAAGAGTGGCTTTAATTTATCAGTGTATTAGGACAGGAACCAATGACCCCTCACCGGACAGCCTGGCCACCTGGGCTGCCCTCTAATTACCTGCATAACCTGCTTTTCTCCTTGGACTTGGTTGACAAGGGTCAAGTGCAGATCCACTAAGGGACGCGTAGCCTCACAATGCTAAGGCTCCCATCCTAGTTGCAGGAATGGTGATTGCCATCCCACCCTTCATCAAGTCCATCCTAAAGAGCAGGTACACAATGTAAGGGAAGCTAGGGATGCATGGACATAAAGAACCCTAGGCATATGGGAAGATAAAGATGTGTTTGCCTTTGAAATGGGGCCAGCAGACATAAAGAACACAAGTAATGCAGGATGACGTTAATGGGAAAAGAATGGGCAAGATTTCATTGGTCTCTGGCTTTTATACTATTACTAGAGGCCCAGTGCATGGAATTTGTACACTGGTAGGGTCCCTGGCGGCTGCCGGCCGGGTACTCCTTCCCTTCCATCAGCCACTGCCACAGCCGACCAGGGCATCCCTCCCTCCCCCCGGCTGACCCCACCACCTGGTTGAACTCCCGGACGGACGAACTCCAGGTTGAGGGGACAATTTGCATACTACACTTTTATTATGTGGGATAAGCAGCTGCTTGTGGTTGGAAATAAGATTGACATTAAAGACTTTTATTGACTCTCCAGTCATGATGAATGACTGTGATGACAGTGGAATGCACACAGGAATGTTTCCTTGTGAATTCCCACCATCTCTTTCATAGCCACAAGGTTATGTGAGAGTCAGGGATCACACACACTTGTAGAAAGGTTCACAGAGTAGGAGAAAAGCAAGTGAAAGGGAGCAGAAGCCAGGGAGACACTACAGCAGTTGCTGAATTCATCTGACGCGGTTATCGGAAGGACAAGTTGCGCAGAATACAATGCCAAAAACACAGCCCAGCCCAGAGCCAGTGTGCCACAGGTTGTGACAAAACGGCTCAATTATGCCTGGCTTATACTTGAGGAAGAACATGAACACAACATAAAGCTGAGTTGGAGCTGGACAAAAGCAGTGCCCGGAGGAGCTGGCGTAGCAGTCTAGGGCCCCGGCTGGCAGCAGCCTCCGCATGCCCATCCAGCTCTAGGAGCTCAGCCCAGCTTGCTCTGCTCTGTCGCAGGCTCTGCCGCCCAAATCAGTTAAATACTTGAAGGAAGAAAAAGACTCTCTGGCAATGCTAGGATAATAAAACAGTAAGTAACAGGTTAAAACAAACGACCGACCAAACAGTTCATCAGGAAAGAACTAAGTGAATCAGAATAGTGTCATATTCTTTTAAAATGGCAGAATTAGAGCAGATTCAATAGTGTTAGTTTTAGACTACTTATCTGTACCTTGTAACAACAATTGATTTCCAGCTCTTGCTGTCAGCACCCTCAAGCTGTGGGCCTCTACTTTCCGCCAGCTGTAGCCTCTTTCCCATCTCTTCTAGTTGAACTGTCATCTTCTCATTCAATATCTCTAAGTTATTCTTGGCTATCCGCAATTTCTCTGCAGCTTCAGTTTCCTGTCATTAAGAGCTAATTAGTATATTAATCTGGAGTTCTAAATGCTGATTAAAATGGCAATAAAAATCCCATGTTTCTTAACTCTAAAACAGCAATATAATCAGAATAATTAGAACAGATCATTTAAATGGGCTTAGAAAAATATATTTACAAGTGTTTAATTCTAGTGGCTACTCTAAATTTGTCATTTTGTTTGGTTAGTTTAAGTTTTTTTATCTTTGCCTATAATATGTACAGGACAACGGATAGTTTATGTCTTTTCACATTAAAAATATGTTTTGTTTTGCCTCTAATACTTGAGAGACCTACAAATATGCATAAATTATGTAGAAGTAGAACAGATTATTTTCACTACTAAACACCCATGTTCAAAGAACAGCATCAATCTGAAGTTTCAACTTTGCATGGTGGATACACAGTGCAATGCACAGATCTTAATACAGGGGTAGGAAAACTATAGCCTGCGGACCGGATCCGGCCTGTTCGGCTGTTCTATCCGGCCTGCAGAGCCGAAAGAGCGGAGGGTTCTCTTGCTCTCCCCTCCGCTCCTTCACCAGCAGCCCAAGATGAGAGTGCCAGCATGGTCAGGTTGCTTTTGTTCCGGCCCTCTGGTCCAGTTTAAGAACCCATTGTGGCCCTCGAATCAAAAAGTTTGCCCACCCCTGTCTTAATAGCACAGAAACCCACACCTGAAATTTGTATGATCACATTAGCCAATGTCACTCCAATAAATTTAATAAAAAAGGGAAAAGTTAAAAATGGTAATTTCAATTTATTCATTGGATCATCCAAATAAAAAATAATACCTACTTGTCTGGGCAAGGAATATATTTTGCTACTTCAGAAGGAATCTTACTGTTCGTTTAACAAAACAGTTTCATATACATCTTATTGCACTGTAGGCGTTGTTCTAAGTCGTGTGTACAAAAAGTCACTCACTTAAACTTACAGCAGGTAAAGTAAAACAGATATACTTATTATTTGCAACTTCTGTAAAACAGATACACTTATTATTCCCAACTTCACAGTTGAGGAATCTAGGGATATAGGTTAGTACAGTGGTCGGCAAACCACGGCTCGCAAGCCATATGCTTCTCTTTGGCACCTTGAGTGCGGCTCTTCCACAAAACACCACGTGTGGGCGCGCACATACAATGCGATTGAAACTTCATGGCCCATGCGCAGAAGTCAGTTTTCGCTTCTCAAAAGAAATTTCAATCGTTGTACTGTTGATATTTAGCTCTGTTGACTAATGAGTTTGCCGACCACTGAGTTATTAGCTTACCTAGTTACCATGGCTAATAAATGACAGAGCTAAGATTTAAATCCCAGCCTTCACATAACATTGTTTCTTAATTTATTTTGTTTTTATTTTCAACATTCCTCATGGTGAAAGGATGGCAAAAATAACATGATTCACAGAAGTCTTAGTAACTACTTTGAATAAACATATCAACCTTTTTCATTCAGTTTTTCCAAGATGTATTAGTAAATCAACATAAAAATAATTATAATCCCTATGAAAAGTCATACTTTCTTAAGTTCTTTTCGAAGCCGTTCATTTTCAGTAAAAATTTTCTCTGTGCCTTTGGTCTTGGATTCATACTGCACACTCAACTGTCGTCCAAAATGAGCTTTCAGTTTTTCTAATTCAGCCTAGCAATAAAAAAAAAGAAAATAGCTGTACATTATTAAAACAACAAAATACAGTAAAAGATTATCTTCTAAACTTATCAAACTTAATTCAAAGTAGTGGCAGAGGTAATATTTGATATAATAATAATTAAAGTATTCCATCCAATATTAGTCATCTACAGCATAGGTTCCCAACTCTGCCTATACACACTAGAATGAACTGATGACTTGAAAAATTTTAAGTCACAGTATCTATCGTAGCACCCTCCCCAGAGGAATATAATCAATCTAAGGATATGGAGACTTAGGCATCTATATATTTTTAAAATAGATACAGGTAATTAATTATTTTTATGCTGAATTCTCTAAGAACCATTGGTCTTGAAATAATAAAATGATTAAGTAACTATTCTAACTACTCCTAGTCTTATTTCTAGTAGTAAGCTTTTCTGCATGTGCAAAATATCTCCTATAGTCATTAAAGCCATTTTATATAGATGGAATATATTTTAAATTTTCCTTTAAAAATTAATAAACATTATAATAGTAAAATATTCCATATAAATAATCATATTTAAAATATTACCTTCAGATCAATGGAGGGGAGAAACCAAGATGGCAACATAGGTAAACGCCTAACTGCAACCTCACACAACAATTTCACACAAAAAAATACAACTAAAATACAAAATAGACATTATCCAGAACTACAGGCAAGTTGACTGAATGGAAATTCTACAACTAGAAGGAAAGAGCAAACCAGAAAGAAAATCAGAGGAGCTATAAAAGCCTAAGGTACTGAGACACGGTGCACGTGTGGGGAGAGGATGGAGTCAAAATGCCGAGACAAGGAAACAGATCACAAACAAAAGAAATGGAGGACAAAAAATGACTGGATATAGAGTTCAAAACCACGGTTATAAGGTTTTTCAAGAATTTCCTAGAAAAGGCTGATAAAATAAATGAGACCTATCAGAATATGAAAAGGGATCAACTACAAATAAAGAATACATTGTCTGAAATAAAAAATGTTATACAGAGTCCTAAAAACAGAATGGAAGATTGCAAGAATCAAGTCAAAGATTTGGGACATAAAGAGCCAGAAGACACTCCTCCGCAGAAGCAAGAAGACGAGAGAATCCAGAAAGTTGAAGATAATGGAAGAAACCTCTGGGACAACTTCAAGCGAACCAACATCAGAATTATGGGGGTCCCAGAAGAAGAGAGAGGGAAAGATACCAAAAACATATTGGAAGAAATAGTGACAGAAAATTTCCCCCACCTGGTGAAAGAAATAGACTTCCAAGTCCAGGAAGCACGCAGAACCCCAAACAAAAGGAATCCAAAGAGGACCACTCCAAGACACATCATAATTAAAATTCCAAGAGCAAAAGACAAAGAGAGAATATTAAAAACAGCAAGACAAAAGCAGGTAGTTACCCCTAAAGGAGCACTTATATGACTGTCAGCTGATTTCTCAACAGAAACCATGCAGGCCAGATGAGAATGGCAAGAAATATTCAAGGTGATGAATAGCAAGAACCTACAGCCAAAAATACTCTACCCAGCAAAGCTATCACTCAGAAACGAAGGCCAGATAAAGAGCTTCACAAATAAAAAAAAGCTAAAGGAGTTCATCACCACCAAACCAGAATTATATGAATTGCTAAAAGGGGTTCTTTAGGAAGAGGAAGAAAATAAAGATAAAAATTATGAACAACAAATATGTAACTATCAACAAGTGAATTTAAAAACCAAGGGAATTAAAAAGTCTGATGAACAGTATTAACTGGTGAATATAATAGAATCAGAGGTGTGGAAGGGGAGTGGACTGACAACTCTCGGGGAAGAAACTGAACAAAAACTGTGCACTTATGGATGAGGACCATGGGGGGTGGGGAAAGGGCAGAGGATGGGGTGTGAACCCGGTGGAGGGGAGCAATGGAGGAAAAAAATGAGGAACATTTGTAATAATATGAACAATAAAGATTTATTTAAAATTTTAAAAAATGAAATAAAATATATTACCTTCAACTTTTCGTTTTCCTGCTCAAGATTAGCCATTTTTTCACTGGTCAGTATTCCTGATGCTCTTTTAAACTGTTCATTTTCCCTTTGGACTTTTTCAACTACTTTTTTCATTAAACCAATGGTTTTCTCTAGTTCTGGGATTGTCTTTCCACTTCTGCCAGACTACCAAAGAATATAACTTTTAATTAAGTTAAATATTTTAGAGAATATAATATAAAGTATCAATAACATACCAAGCTCATTATTATACTCACATTATTGATTTCTAACATTTATAGTAATATAAAGCTTATATTATTTCAATTTATCATTATAAATAACCCTCTAAGATAGGAATTATAATTCTCATTTTACATACAAGAAAATTAAGAATCAGAGATTTGATATTCCTAAAGTCATGCAGCTGTTAAGTAACAGCTTAAATACTCTATCCTTGATATCTGTTCCATATAAATAAACTTAAGAACCTAAATATTCTATTTAACTAATGTTCATTACAATTACCAGTTTTCTTTATATGTGGAAACCCCCACACACATTGACTTTAAAGAGCTCATAAGTTATCAAATTTAAATTACAGTATAACAAAGTTGATTTTCTTTAAGAATAACCATTGATGCCCAGGCATCAGTGGGGCCAGGATTTGGTAGCTGGTGCTGAAAGAAAACCCTTGAGTGCATCTTTCCTGGAACTATGCCAGTGGTAGCTGTCACTCAATGGTACAGAGGGAAGAAAAAAAAAAAAAAGAATAACCATTAATTAAAAATTCAGTTTCTGACCAATAAAATAGCTGAAAGGATAGCTGAAATTAAAAACCTTGTGTAAAGTTATCAAAAGATATGGGTCATTAATTAATAAGTTTAACTGCTTATAATTTAAAGTAAAAAGATTTTTAATAGTCAAGTAAAATAATCTGCTTACTTGTTTGGCATTTTATTTAGTATTCACACAGTAAATAACCCTAAAATATAAACTTTTACATAATTTCAATACTGTATACTTTTATAATTAACTTAGAAAAGGTTAAATTAACAAATAGATATTTATGAAATGAATGTTGCTGACTGCCAGTAGATATTTGTCTGAATACTTTTGTAATGACATTAGATATTTTTATCAAATCTATCATATATTTAATATTATTACTTGACAAAGTGTTTATCTGTTATGATTGCTTCCACTTGTACCATTAACAACATATCAACAGGGATTGAATATTTGGTCTTGACCTTGTAGGCAACATTTATTTATTGTAAAAGGTGAATACAAAATACATGAAAAGAAAAAACAATAATACAACAAAATTTGAGTAACATGTTTACAGAGCATTATACTAAGAAGTTGCCATGGACATTATAAAATAATTACACAATGTTAGAATTATACCAAGGAGCACTTATTAGTTACCTTAATAAACAAAATGATGATTCCTGAAAGTTAAATGTATTCAAGGTGTGGAGAGATATACAAAATAAGAGATGAAGTGGAGTAAAAGTGAAATAACATGCATGTAAGGTGTGACAGATGATAAAACATTAACTTGAAACACAGAAAAGCTTAATAATGTTTTATATTATAGATGCAGCAGAATAAACACTGAAACTGTAAACTAGTAAAGTTGTAAACTCATCCCTAAAACCAAACCAATATATGGCATATTCTCCCAAACTCACCCCTCTAACATGGCCAAGTTTCCGATCAACTTCTGCTTTTTCTTTTTTAAGAAATTCACACATTTCCTTCAAATCTCTTACTTGATTCTGTACGATTAAAGCAAACATGTAACAATTTAGCACAGCTACGGCCATTGCAAAGAAAAGACAAACCTTGCATCTGAACTAGCAATCGCTTTAACTGAATAGCCCAACTCAACAAGTAGGTCTATAGCAACATGAAGGATTTTCAACTAATACATATGTTCAATTAAAGTGTATAAATACCCCAGGGGGCCGTGTGCCCCGGGTGAGCCGTGTCCCCCAAAGGTGAGCCATGTGTCCCAGGGTGTCCCAGGTGAGCCATGTGTCCCAGGGTGTCCCAGGTGAGCCATGTGTCCCAGGGGGCCGTGTGCCCCGGGAGAGCCGTGTGTCCCAGGGGAAGCAGTGGGACCCAGGGGGAGGGGCGGTGAGAACCAGAGGAGGAGCGGACTCTATTCGTGTGGTCCTGAGATAGTCACCATAAAACAAGCAGACTGCCCAATGAGGAGTGGATTCTATTCATGGGGTCCTGAGATAGTCACCATAAAACAAGCAGATTGTCAAATGACAACGGGGAGGGGAAGGAGACCTGGGGGGAGATAAGAGAACAACCGAAGGACTGGTATGCATGAATATAAGTACAACCAACGAACACAGAACTCTGGGGAGGGAGAGCATGAATGGGAGGTGGGGGGGGGAGGGCAATGGTAAGATATGTACACATATAAACCTTAATAAAAAAAATTGAGAAAGAAAAAAAAAATAAAGTGTATAAATACAAGTGTATTATGTATAGGTATTTTAAGAACAATTTTTGCCTTAATGTGCAATATAAATTTAAGTTTAGGACCCTGATTTTAACTGTCTCATAAATTACATATGTACATCAATTTGGTATTGAGAAACAGACAACTGACCTTCTAACACTGGCTCTAACAGTGTAAAAATCAGAATGAGAGACAAGAAATAGCTAAATTATATGATTAGCAGTGGAATTAACAGATTGCTAATATTTTAGGTTAAAAAACAGAACTGAAACAATTAACCAGCCAAGAGAAAAAGATGATTCCTATAAATAGCATAAGATTTAAAAAACCAAATATAAACTTTATACAAACATCAAAATAAATAACATTTCTAAGAGAGACAATTGACTTACTATATTTTTAATTTAAATATTTAATTGTTTTAGAGATATCCTAGTATCTTAAAGTGTGAAAATTGTTAATGAAGTACACCAGGAATCCTCTGAGTGCTGGGCATTTGAACTTGCTATTTCTGTTGTCCGGAACTCTTTTTCAATTATTTGCGTGACCCACTTCTTTATTTGTCCCCTAGCTCTCTTCTGAAATATCATATTAACCAAACTACCATATTTTTTTAATTGATTGATTTGATAGAGAAAGAGAAAAACAACGCTTTGTTGTTCCACTATATATGCATTAATTGTTTGATTCTTGTATGTGCCCTGAACAGGGATCGAACCTGAAACCTTGGTGTATTGGCGCAATGCTATAAACAACTGAACTACTGGGCAGAGCTTCCTTACTAGGGTATTTTAAATATTTTTATTCATTATTATTATTATTATTATTTAATTTTTTAGAGCAAGCATTTCAAATTTGCAGACCATGCCACGTGGCCCACATGAATATTTCTGCAGCCCAACCAATATAATGGTATGTAAGAAACATTTTAATAAAATTCTGTAACTTAATTCTACAATATCCTTTTATACATAATCCTATCTAATAAAGAGGGAATATGCTAATTGACCGTCACACCCTCACAAATTTGATGGCACCCACAGCCAATAAGGAGGGAATATGCTAATTGACTGCAATGTCCTCAATGATGGCGGCAGCCACAGCCACAAGATGGCAGTGTCCAGTCCCCTCAGCCCCGTTGGGGCAGCAGGTGCGCCGAACAGCTGGACCTGCCCCAAGGTGGCCCAGCCTCTCTGCACTCCTGCTTCTAGGGTCCCTCAGTCCCTTCAGCTCCCAAGCCGCCCAGGGCTGGTCCAAGATGCAGACAAGCCTCAGATAGCAACTGCCCAGACACCCAGGGCCAGCCCTAGGCACAGGCAAGCCTTGGATGGCAGATGCCCAGCCACCCAGGGCCGGTCAAGGTTTGCACTTCTGGAAGTGGCAGCAGCAGAAGTGTGATGGGGCTGTTGCCTTCCCCTGATCACTAGGTTGCCTCCTGCCCCTGAGGGCTCCCATACTCTGAGATGGAGGGAGCAGGCCGGGCTGAGGGACCTCCCCTCCAGTGCATGACTTTTCATGCATTGGTCATTTGTGTATATATATATATATATATATATATATATATATATATATATCCTAATAAAAGTGTAATATGCAAATTAACCATCACTCTGCTCCACAAGCCACGCCCACTAGCCAATCAGAACAGGTATGCAAATAAACCCAACCAAGATGGCTACAGCCACAGAGAGCAGAAGGAAGGCGTTTCCCAGGCAACGGAAGAAGCCAAACTTTCTGCCTGCCCTTGCCAGCCTAACCTTCACTCAAGGCTACAAAGTTTTAATTATAGAAGGTAAACAAATCCAAACAGAAATGGCTGCTGCCACTGAGTGAGCAGGAGGCTCGGCTCTGCTCCAGGCTACAAAGTTTCAATTGTAGGAAGTAAATATATCCTAGATACCAGGACCTCCGTTTGGATCACTGGGGGGCATGGCTGGCTTGCAAACCACCACAGGCCCCTTGCCCAGGCCGTCCCACTCCCCAAGGGAACCCCACCCTGATCTGGGATACCCTTCAGGGTAAACCAGCTGGCCCCCACCCATGCACCAGGCCTCTATTCTATCTAACAGAGTAATATGCAGATTGACCATCACTCCAACACACAACATCACTCCAACACATAATAGCTTCCCCCATGTGGTCAAAGATCCTGCCCCTATGTGGACACAAGATGGCCAGCAAGGAAGTGCAGTTGAAGGCGATCAACCCTGCAGGGGAGGGCAGTTAGGGGTGACCAGGCCAGCAGAGGAAGAAAGTTGGGGGCAAACGGGCTGGCAGGGGAGCAGTTAGACATCAATCAGGCTGGCATTGGAGTGGTTAGGGGGTGATCAGGCTGGCAGGCAGAAGTGGTTAGGGGCAATCAGCAAGGCAGGCAGGCAAGCAGTTGGGAGCCAGCAGTCCTGGATTGTGGGAGGGATGTACTACTGCCAGGTGGGACAGGCCAAACTGGGCAGTCGGACATCCCTTGAGAGGTCGCAGATTGGAGATGGTGCAGGCGTGGCTGAGGGACAACCGTCACCCTGCCCCTATGCATGAATTTCATGCACTGGGCCTCTAGTCTATATATATATATAAAAGACTAAGCAACTGGTCAACTTGGTCACAATGATGTGCACTGACCACCAGGGGCAGACTCTCAACACAGGAGCTGCCCCCTGGTTGTCAGAGTTCTCCCACAGGAGGAGCGCTGCTCAGCTGACTGATGGACAACAGACATAGGGCTCACAGCTGGCCAGCGCATTTGTGGTGGGGCAAGCCTCTCCTGTGGACACTCCCTCCTCCCCCATCTGGACCAGAACTAGGATCAGACTGGCTGGGCGCAAGTCCACGGACACTTCCTGGTCATGGGCATGTTGATATCACCCTAGGAGGGGGACGCGGACACCAGAGCAGAGCAGCATTAAGCCTACCGAGTGGCGGTGGTGCAGGCACAGTGGGTCCAGGGTGAGAAGGAGCAGCAGGCAGGCGCAGCGAGGTGGTGCTGGACTGCTTGTTTTGACCTGATCCCAGCAGGGCATGCCAAGAGACCCACCAGTGCACAAATCTGTGCTTAGGACCTCTAGTTATTAATAATGAACTACAACGTTCACCAATGACTGATTACTATAATCATGTTGCATTCATTTCCCTTATACATCTTACATGAAGGTGTGCCACCACTTCTTTCCACAAATACTAGCAGCAAATATTTTGGCAGCTGCTTGCTACATCATTAGCCTTAGACTGACTTGCTTGGTATGTGCAACAGGAAATATTTAACTTTCAGAGAACACAAAAAATAGGTTTATTTGTGTTACATTTACTAATTTGTGCAGTTATTCAGTGTCTGATAAGTTTAATGTTCAAGAAAAAATATTAATTTTTATTAATATATTCTATTATTTTATGTAACAATGACTCATTTATTTTAGCCTTTGTATTCAGCATGTCTCTATTGAAATAAGCCTACGTTTCTTTGAAAATTGAAGCTTTTGTTTTTTGTAAGTTTATGTGGCCACATGCCAAACATTGGCCAAACATGCCCCTATGTGGACACAAGATGGCCAGCAGGGGAGGGCAGTTGGGAGGCACCAGGCCTGCAAGGAAGGGCAGTTGAAGGCAGTCAGCCCTGCAGGGGAGGGCAGTTAGGGGTGACCAGGCCATCAGAGGAAGGAAGCAGGGGACAAACGAGGGAGAGGGAACGAGAGGGAAAGGGAAACATCATGGTGAGAGCAAAATATTAACTGGGTAGCTGCTACATTCCCCCTACTTGGAATCAAGTCCACAACCCAGGCATGTACAATGATCAGGAATCATTTCAGTGCACGTGACAATGCCCAACAAACTGAGTAATACCAGCCAGGACAAAACAATATTTTAAATAGCAATTCCTCAAACCTCCACCTACCCCTCACACACCACATTTACACCAACCATGCTGTTTCTCCTTAGCACTAAATATAAGCTGACATACTATACTAGAGGCCATCTGCTTGAATTCATGCACAGGTGGGGTCTGGCTGGCCTGCTCTGTTCAGGCAGACCAGGGCCTGCTGGCCAGGGGGAGGGGCTGCAGGAGGCTGGCCAGCCAGCCCGGCCCCCATCAGGCTGGTTGGCTGGCCACAGTGCCTGTCATATCAACTGGTCATGCTGGTCTCTTCACTTTTATATATAGAGACTAGGGGCCCACTGCATGAATTCGTGCACTTCGAAAGGAACTGTGGGCTGTGAGGCTACGGTGGCCACAGCAGTGGGTCTTGGCCCATCTTCTGTGCCCTAGCTCTGCCCCTCCCACTGCAGCCCGTTGCCCTGTCTGCCAGCAGCCCCATTCCCAAGGCCAATGTTCCCACATGCTGACAGCATGGCATGATTGGAGCTAGCACCAACAATGGGTGTGAGAAGGGCGGGTGCTGTCAGCTAGTACAAGCAGCGGCTGCTGCCCTGATTGCCATTCAGGAGTAAGGGAGGTAGAGAAGCCATTGGGACCTGCGCTGGATGCTGTCAGTGGGTGCAAGGGGTGGCTCCGGTGCTGGCAGTGGGTGCGACCTGCAACTCTGGTGTCCATAGTGGGTGCAAGTGGCAGCTCTGGCACTGGCAGCAGGTGTGAGCAGGACCAGTGCCAGCAGCAGGTATGAGCGCCAGACAGGACCACAGAATGCGGGAGCAAAGAAATTTCAGTAATCACCAGAGTCTTGCCCTGATTACAGTGACCAGTGCCTCCACCTTGGTCTGGCGCCCCTGCTCACCTGCTCCATAATCCTGCCATGGCCGATGCCCACCATGTTTCTGCTCTGTAGCCTGTAGCCAACGCCTGTCGTGGTCCCTCAAGGTCAGTGCACATCATAGCTACCAGTTGTTCTGCCATTCGGTCTATTTGCATATTAGCCTTTTATTATATAGGACTAAAGACCAGTGCATGAAATTTATGCATTTGGAGGCATCCCTCAGTCCAGCTTGCACCCTCTTGCAATGTGGGAGTCATCGGGGGATGTCTGACTGGTGGCTTAGGCCCACACCCCAAACCATCAGTCAGATATCCTTAGTGTTGCTGCAAAGGCAGGAGAGGCTTCTGCCATCACCTCTGCACCTGCCAGCCATGAGCCCGGCTCAGAGCTTCTGGCTGAGTGGCACTCCCCATGGGCCACCAAGGGGCAGCTCCTGTGCTGAGTGTCTGACCCCTGGTGGTCAGTGCGCGTCATAGCAACCAGTCATTCTGCTATTTGGTCTATTTGCATATTAGCCTTTTATTATCCTACTAGAGGCCCACTGTACAAAATTCATGCAAGAGTAGGCCTTTGCAGCCCTAGTTGCCCTCTCAGCTCCGGCTTCTTCCAGAAGGTCATCCAGACAGTCATTCCACTGTTGGGCTGTTCGGTCAATTTGTATATTACATGTTTATTATTATAGACTAATGGCCCAGAGCATGAAATCCATGAGAGGGGAATGTGTTCCTCAGCCTGGCATGCCACCCTCGCCAATCCTGGGCAGGGAACTTGGCTTCCTCCATTAATGGGGGCAACCCAAGCCTCCTGCTTGCTCTAGCTCTGTGGCCAGTCACAATCATGGTTGGGTTAATTTGCATACTCACTCCTGATTGACTGGTGGGCATGGCTTGGCATAGCAGAGTGATGGTTAATTTGCATGTTTCTCTCTTATTAGTGTAGATATTGAACTGCTTACTTGTTTATCAGCCTTCCCCACTAAAAGGTAATTTCCATAAGTGCAAGAATTTTTTCCATTGCTATTTCCTAGCATCTAGAAGGGTGCTTGACACAAAGTAGGCCTTCAACAAATAACTGTTAAAAGAATAAAACTAGAAAAGTATAACATTTTTATGAATATGAGTTTTGACTTCTTTATAAATTAATATGGTAAGCATATAAGAGTTAAATAGGGATAAAAAGATTTTCAGGCATTAGATTTCCTAACTGTAATGAAGAATACTAAATTTACCTTCAATCTTGGCAAATCTTTATTTGCTTGTTCAAGCTGAAATTTTAGTTCAATATTTTCAGATGACAACTTCAAGTTTTCCCTCTGTAGCTCTTGTTCTCTTTGCCAATGTTCATCTGACTCTATTTCTGAAGTCTTCAGGAAAAAACAGTTAGGAATACTTTTAAGGTTTAATAAATAAAACCTGCATAAGACATACTAAATCAGAAAACACAATGCTAAAATGGAACATTTCCCTCAAAAGAACATGGAGAGCTCTGGAGAAAACAAGCAAAAATGAATAAGAATATAAAATTTGCAAGAGAAAAAGTCATATATTTTAATTAATATTGAAAGCAAAGTCAAGTATGACTTCACATATAATGAAAGCCTCCATATATACTCTCATAGCAACCAAACTAAAGTGTTTTTATTTTCAGTCCAATAATAAAGTACGATTGCATTATACCCCACCTGCACTCCCAAATTCATATGTTGAAATCCTAACTCTCAGAACCTCAGGCCCTTTTTTGGAGACAGGGCCTTTGCTGAGAAAATCAAGTTAAAATAAAGTTATTAGGCCCTAGTCTAATGACTGGTGTCCTTATACAAAAAGGAAATTTGCACTCAGACACATAACAAAGAAAGACATGTGAAGACACAGGGAGAAGACTGACATGTAACAGATAATGAGAGAAGTCTGGACAGGTACTCCCTCACAGCCTGAAGAAGGGATTAACGCTGCTAATACCTTGACTTTGGATTTCTGGCTTCCAGAACTGGGAGAATGCATTCTTGTTATTTCAGACATCATGTCTGTGGTTCTTTGTTATGGTAGCCATAGCAAACCAATACACACAAGCCTACAAAAATAAGTGCCTCAATTGCTTCCTCCTTCTGAAAGCTTTCCTCATTCCTTGAGCTAAAGTAATCACTCCCTTATCAGTAACACCTTATTTGCATTTCTCTTGGCATGAATCCACCTTGAGTTTTACTTATATTCAAATACCATGTTATTTTGAATGAGAAATCTTTGCTTGACTACTTTTTTCTATAAAGTGGAAAGTCTCAAATTCTCAATTATTTATGTAATGGGGGGGGAAAGAACCATTATGAACATTTTGAACATTTTTCTCTGAACATTTAAAGGTGTGATTTTAGTCAATGTTTCAAGAAGTTAGGTGACTGAAATATCTTAGATGGAAAGGATAAAGAAAAAAAAAAGAAATTCTATTTGACTTTATTTGGGAACAAACTTATCTTAATCTGTATTGTGAAAACTGAACCAAAGAAGTGTATACATAGAAAGTTCATAAACTATAGATTTAGGCTGTTAGAATTGCATTTAAATTCAGTTCTGCATATTTTCTATGTAATTATTTTTTTTAAATAAAACACATATTTTTATTGATTACAGAGAGAGAAAGTGTTCTGCATCAATCACTAGAGATGTTATTCTCTAAGCTTCCCATGTAAATTACCAGTAATACACTGCAAAGTATTGTGGCCATTATATGTAAACAGAGAGTCTAACACAACATAGACAACAATACATGTAAGTTTCATTTTTTCATTATAAAAAAGTATCTTTATAATACCTAGAAAAAAACTACTGAAGGAACTTGCTATGTATGTTAAAATGTCACACAGCATCACAACAAATTTTTATTGATATTATTTACTGTATGAACTTTTAGTTGTATTGAGATTTTATAGCAAGCTGTATTAGAAATTTATAAGGCAAAATAAACACCTCTAATGTGCCTTACTTTTGCTATTCTGTTATCTAATCTAATTATTTCAAGTGAGCACCATTGGTAAACAGGGAGTATTAAAAGGAAGAGATCAACCAAAGGACTTATGGGCACACATATGAGCCTAACCAGTGGTCAAGGACAATAGGGGGGTGGGGCATGAGTGGGGTGGAAGTGGGGGATTGGAATGGGGGATTGAGGACAAATATGTGATACCTTAATCAATAAAAAAATTAATTAAAAATTAAAATAAAATGATTTAGGAAATGCATAACCACTACTTTTGTAAGAACTAGTCAAATGTTTGGGTTTAAGTTTATTAACAATTAATATTTCTTACAAATCCTACACAACTCTTTTTCATTTGTATTACATATCTATACGACTTACTATAAGGAAACTCAGCTAACAAAGAAATAAAGGACTGCCATGTACTCAAACCTGGGGCCCGCCATTTCCTGGCTGGACTGGTACGTCAGTCTCAGAGTTTGCCTGAGTAGCCTCCTCAGCGCACGGATTCACTGCAGCAGCAACTGTGGCAGGAGCCTGGTCCTCCCCGGGAGATTCTTCTGGGTCCGTGCAGCTGCTGTGACTGAGGTCTTCAGCTATGTGTTCCTTTCCTTTCCCATTCTTCACTAGTTCATTCTCTTCTTTGACTTTATATTCCTGCTTATTATTTTCACAACAGTCTTGATTAATTTTCTCAATTTTAGGATCGGGACCATTTTCAAAACTGGGTTAAAATCTGCCAAGGTGTCATCATTTAATCTAAATAGACTTGATTTATTGTTTGGCCTTGTCTCAGATATATTTAACTCGGTAGAATCTATAACATATCCTGTTTTGTGTTTTCCTTCTTACTATAATAGTATTTCTTGATTCCTGATGACATAAGTTGCCATTGGCATCTATTCCTTTCCCATTTTTTAAAATTCTGAGCACTCATAGGGTGTTTTTTTTGTTTGCTTGTTTGTTTTTGGTTTTTTTAGTTGTTCCTTTATAAAGTATTCTTTGTGTGAAAAATATTGTGCCTGTATTCCTTAACACTGTTAGGATGGGTAGAAAGAGTACTTGTGTTATATAACAGATTCTGCTTATGCAGAAAGGAAAAAACATGAAAAGAAAAGAAAAACAATAATAAAAGAGTACACACTGAGTGATTTAAAATAAGACTCTAACAATTCTTCATTAATGAGTCTTGATAAAGAACACTAAAAACACTGTCACATGTTTGATGGATAATAATTTGATAACGTATTTTCCTATTTACCTAATTGTATAGTCTTGCCACAGCAAACTCATAACAACTACTACATTTAAAATCTCTAGAAATCATTTGTAATAAAGTTCTATGAGAGGCATAAGAATCTTAAGTTTAAAGTTATTATATAAGAAGGATTAAAGAAGTTAATAAATTATCAGTAACTACTAAAAATAAAAGTTGAATTCATTGTATTAATACATATTAAGGACAGAGATATACTGGCTTTGGCCAGATAAAGGTAAAAATTGATTTTACTTCCAAACTTTACCATTAAAAAAATGAAAAGAAAAGATATATACTTACAGAAGGCTTAGAAGATGCATCCTTTGAAGACTGTTTTTCCAAAGTGTGTAGTTTTTCTTGGAGGTATCTGTTTTGTAAACGTAAATCTTCTATAACAGAATCTCGAGGAAGAGCCTGATGGGTCCTAAAAACAACAACCACAGTCTCTTTAGTCTCAAACGTCAACTTTTCACTGTGTTTTATATTAAACTATAAAGAAGAGAATAAAAATATACAACATATTTATTTACACTGTACCTATTTTAAATATTAAAAAACTTATAAACTTTATAAAATGAAATTAGACATGACTATTTACATTATAAAATGATCCTCAGATTAAAAATGCAGCAGAGTAGGAGGATGCTGCATGGACATGTTCCCCAGGACAAGCTGGAATTACAACTGAAATATGAAAAGTCTCCCTGAATAATCAACGGAAAACTCACAGGAGAGAATCCTGATACCCAAGAACCAAAAAGGTAGAGACTGGTAGGAGGGACAGAGCTTGAAAGGGAAGGCTGGGCACCCACAGACAGGAGCTGAAGTCCCGGAGAGATATCTCAGCTGGGGAAGAAGGGGTGCCACTGAGAACTCTGGGATCTAATCTCCAAGCTGGGCACCCCCGCAGAGAGCACCAAATCTGAGGAAGATACCCACATACCATCTAGCTGTGAAAAACAGTGGGGTGCTTTCTGCTAGGGAGTGGCAGCTGAAAGTTCGTGCAACCGCTTGATGGGCCAATGCACACAAATTCCATGTGAAGCCACCCAACTTGTCCTTTGGCAAAAGAGGAGGAAGTAGTCTGGAGCTATGAGAGTAGAACTCAGGAATGAAGACTTGGGGGATAGAGCTCAGAAGGCAGATACCCCAAGTTTCCTGGGCTGAGTTATTCCCTCATGCAGTAAGAGGACATTTTTCCCACAGACATTTGCCTTGCTTGGGGGGAGGGGAGAGAGGGGAAGACAGTGGACACACCCTACTGGAAAACACTTTACCCTGAGGCCACTTAAGAAATTAAAAGTAATAATTAGCCTCCAGGCAGAAGCAAACTTACCCTCCCTATTGAATAAACTCCTCCCTAAACCTATAGGTGATACCCTGGGGGCAATTCAAGTGGGAATCCTACTAGTCTATAGAACAGGGGTGGGCAAACTTTTTGACTTGAGGGCCACAATGGGTTCTTAAACTGGACTGGAGGGCCGGAACAAAAGCAACCAGACCATGCTGGCATTCTCATCTTGGGCTGCTGGTGAAGGAATGGAGGGGAGAGCAAGAGAACCCTCCACTCTTTCGGCTCCGCGGGCCGGACGGAACAGCCGAACGGGCCGGATCTGGCCTTCGGGCCATACCACCACTGCTGTAGACAGAGGTGGTCTCTGGAGGCTGAGTCTTTGCCTGATACAATTAGTCAGAAATAGCCTTTAAAACTGTCCTGCACTAGAGATTGAAAGGTGTAGAGGATCTACCTAACATATAGTCACAAATCCAAACAGACAACCAAAATGAGAAGTCAAAGAAACAATCCCCAAATGAAAGAATTAGAGAATTCTTCAGAAGAAGAGGTAAATAAAGCAGAGGTAAAAAATTTATCTGAAACAGAGTTCAGAGTAATGATGGTAAAAATGCTCAACAGTATGAAAAAAGATACAGTAACTATGAAAAAGGAATAGCATGGGATAAAGAATGACATACCACAAATAACACATTGGAAGGAATACACAGCAGAAAGGGGAAAGCTGAGGATAGAATCAGTGAATTAGATGACAGAATTGAAAATATGACTCAATCAGAGAACCAAAATGAAAAAGCAACTAAAAAAACTGGAGGACAGCTTAAGGGAGTTGTGGGACAATGTGAAATGTAACAATATTTGAATAGTACATGTGCCAGAAGGGACAGAAAAGGTGAAAAGAATAGAAAAGGTGTTTGAAGAAATAATGGTAGACAACTTCCCTAACCTGATAAAGAAAAAAGTCATAAAAGTTCAGAAGGCACAGAGAACCTCAAACAAGAAGAACCCAAACAGATCAAAGCCCAGACACATTATAATTAAAATGCCAAAAATTAAAGACAGAGAGAGAATCTTAAAGCTAGCCGGAGAAAAGAAAACTGTTACCTACAAAGGAGTTCCCATAAGGCTGACATCCCATTTCTCATCAGAAACTCTATAGGCCAGAAGGGAAAGGCAAGGTAACGGAAAGTAATGATCTGAGACCAAAATTACTATATCCAGCAAGCCTCTCATTCAAAATAGATGGTTAAACAAGGAGTTCCCAGAAAAAATAAAAATAAAATAAAAAGCCTAAACCAGCAAGCCAGCATTACAAGAAATGCTAAAGGGTTTGCTGTAAGGCAGTGTTTCCCAAACTTTTGACATATGTGTACCACTTCTATAATTTTCGTAACACTGAGCACCCCTCGTCAAAAAAATGGATGTATTTTAATAATAATCAAAATATATTTATGTTTTCTTTATTTGGTACATACACAAAATAATAATAAACGAAAAATAAAATTATTCATAATAAAATATAAATAAAAGTTATATTATAAATAACATTTATTTGCACACTGGACCATCTCACGCCTCACAAGACTGTCTTGACTTAACTCATGAGAATGTAGAATTAGGTGCAGCTAAGCACGGTGCAGTGCATATCCCCACCGAACTCCAGTGCAACGCGTACCCCCACCAAACTCTTCCCATACCCCTGGGGGTATGCATAACACACTTTGGGAAACACTGCTGTAAGGGATTGCCAAAAAGAAGAAACACAGAGAGAAAACCTAGCTATACAGAATTAAAATGGCTATAAATTAAGTTCCTTTCAGTAATAACCCTAAATGTAAATGGATTAAATGCTCCAATCAAAAGGAACAGAGTAACTGAATAGATTAAAAAAAAAACATGACCCAACTATATGCTGTCTAGAAGAGACCCACCTCAAAACAAAAGATACACACAGGATGAAAGTGAAGGGCTAGAAAAAATTTTCATGCAAATGGAATAGAAAAAAAGGCTGGAGTAGTAATATTCATATCTGACGAAATAGACTTTAAAATTAAGGCCATCACAAAAGATAACAAAAGTCACTACATATTAATAAAGAGATAAATCCAACAAGAGGATATAAACCTGGTTAACATATATGCACCCAGTATATGTGCACCTAAATATATTAAAAAAAAAAAAAACATCTAGAGGACTTTAGCAAAGAGATTGACAACAATAGTCATAGTAGGAAACTTTAACATCCCTCTGACTTCACTGGACAGATATTCCAGACCAAAACTTAACAATGAAACAGAGACTCCAAAGGACAGATGGATTTAATAGACAATTATAGAACATTTCACCCCAACGCAACAGAATATACATTCTTCTCAAGTGCACATGGATCATTCACAAAGATAGACCACATGTTAGGACAAGAAAAATCTTTGCCAAATACTTCAGCCCACACAGATTCACATCATTAAGGAAAAAAAGAACAATTAAACCTCTAAAGTATTTGAAAGTTTCAAATCTAAAATATTTTGATTCCTGTAAAAACCATAAAGGAGAATAAAAGGATTTAGTTTTGCTCTGAATATATAGGTTGACTAAGGAAGAAAAAAAAAAAAGAGGGAAGAAGCCACTGCCAAGTCAGATAGTAACTATAAATAAATGTCAAAGGAAAGAAGAATTCTTCAATCACATTTTCCTTCTTCATCTAGTGAAATTCTGAAGAATTAAGAAAACAACAACTTAGAAGGAAAGCAGATAGTAGTTAAGTTAGAAGCTCATGAGTATTCCTACAAAGGAGTTCAATTTCACATGCTCACACTACATTAATACTGACCCAACAGTACATGTGAATAAAGAAATACTAATGGTAATTTTTGAAGATTAATAGAAAGAAAAAGTAGAATAAATTGAAGAACCCTAAGTTTCTTTGTATCCACATATTATAGGTAGGTACTCAACTTTACAATGATTATTTAACATGATTCCAGATCATTTATAAACACCTTGAAGAGGAAGAAGTGAATTACGTAAAGCGAATCTACCTTCATCTTGGAAGAAAAGAGTGAAACAGAAAATTATAAACAGTTTTAATTGCTGTTGTTAGCACATGATTTTCTTTTTCTTTGCACTACCAAGACAAAGCTTGGAAAGAGACAACAAACCAGGAAAATCTCTAAGTATTTACCAAAAAGTGGCCTTCAGGGTTCTGGTTCTGGGTAAAGAGGAGTAAACACCCAATCTTGTCTCCCAATTGCATGGAGCATCTACTTAAGAACTTGAAAAGGTAAACAGTTTATAGATTGGGACAAAATGCCAGACTTTGAAGTATCAGGAAATAGGTGCTGAATTTATGTTTTCTTTTCCTCTGATAATTATTGGCTAGAACACAACATTACTTGAAACATTAAAGTGAGTTTGAATACTGAGGGAGAGTATTCTGGGGAAGCCTTCAAGTTATACGCAAAGTGTACAAGAATCCCTCATTATTCCTTTCTTCTATCTAGTTTTTCATGCCTCACCCCTCAAGCAATCCCATAGGCAGTGGTAGCAGAGACAGCAAGAAGAACCCATAGGTGGCAAAATTTTTATGGAGGGAAATAATTTCCTCCAATTAGTAGAGAGCTGCGATTGGTAAGGTGGTAGGAATAAAGTTCCCCCACCTCCCTTCACTTCCGTCCTGCCCTTCTGTTGTTTGCTTGGCTGCAAATGTACACAATTGCTGAACTGCACAAGATAACAGGGTAACTAAAGAGCCAGTTTTGGTTGAAAGTACCTAAAAGGGCCTTAGGGAAAAAGAAGAGTGTCAGTGAAATCACAGAAAGGGAGGAGCTTCAACAATTATAAAGTTGTTTATGAACTTCTGGGCTCACCCTTGAGCTGTACATACATGGATCTGATCCTATTGCGAGCACCAAAGACTCTGAGGACTGAACTAACAGAGAGAAGACACATACCAGACTGTCAACTGGGAGGTACACAGACAGGACAGATGCCAATAGCACTGATAATGGAATCAGAGCCCACAGAAAACAGGTGAGAATTTTGGACCTGAACCTATCCAGACCAACTTCTGGTATGTAGCTATTTTTATAACAGAATTTTCCATAGAATTTAGCCAAAATCCAGTGTCCTATAACATAATACTCAAAATTTTAAGAATACAATTCAAATTTATGTGGCATATAAAGAAAAAGAAATATCTCAACTCAGAAAAGCCATCAACAGAACCCAACTTTAAAACATGTTTACTATAGTATATTATCAGTTTCTATGGGTCAACCAGTTTCCTTCATTATAATGAACTAGAGGCCTGGTGCACGAAATTCATGTGCGGGTACAGTCCCAGACCCGGCCTGCGATCAGGGCCATCTTCCCCAGCTGCTCGCAACCAGCCCCACCCCCCATCGCCACCCACCTATGGTTCCCCGTTCACCATTGGGTGACCAGTGCCTGACGGCCAGGGAAAGGGACCGAGACACTGTCTGTTCCCACCCGCTCACCGGCCCCACCCCTGCAGTGGGTGGCCATCAGGTGATCGGATCCTGCCAGCCAGAGAAAGGAACCAAGAGGTGGTCATAGTGACTGGTCTAGTGGTTGTTCTGCCATTAGGGTCAATTTGCATATTACCCTTTTATTGTATAAGAGGACAGAGGCTTAGTTCACAGGTGGGGCTGGCTGGCCTGCCCTGAAAGGGGCCCCAGATCAGGGTGGGGATCCATGCTGGGGGCGGGGCAGGCAGAGGCGAGGGGCTGCAGGTGGTTTGCAGGCCAGCCATGTCCTTGGTTTTGTCAGGAGGAACATCTGGAATGACATCTGGAAGATGTTCAGTTTATTCAGTCTAATTAGCATATTACCCTTTTATTAGTATAGAGAGCACATTTCCAAGTAATAGTGTACCTCATATATGATATTTCATTTTCTAAGTCAAGATTTCTCTTTTTTAATTCTTCCAATTCTTTTTCTGACTCTAAAGCTTGCACTCCCATAACTTGATTAACAGTCATGCCAGTTGTTTTTAGTTTCCTCTGCAAAGTTAGTTTCTCTTTATCAGCTCTGTGGGATTAAATAAGAAACATGAAAATATACCATCCACTGTGTGGCTTGTTCAATTTATTGAACTGCAGCTTACTCATTACAAGATCAATATACAAAAGTCAGATTGTTCTGCATTTCCTAGGAGCTAAGTTATCTTTAAATTATAGGAAACCCCATTTATAAGTTATTAAGATAAATTCAAAACACATTTTAAAAAAAGAAAATAAAAAAAATCATAGATAATAATTCATAATTAAAATTAGATAATTTCTCCCCTAGCCCTTCCCGTTCGCTCCCCGAGCCCTCCCCGAGCCCTCTCGAGTCCTCCTGAGCCTGGCCCGGGCCCTGCCCGAGCCCTACCCGAGCCCTGTCAGTCCTCCCCGAGCCTGGCCCGAGCCCTACCCGAGCCCTCTGGAGTCCTGCCCGAGACTGCCCCGAGCCCTTGCCGAGCACTCCCCGAATCCTCCCCGAGCCCTTCCAAACCCTCCCCGAATCCTCCCCTAGCCCTTCCAGAAAAGAAAAAATAAATAAATAAATAAATAAATAAATAAATAAATAAATAAAATTAGATAATTTCTTATATTATCAAGAACAATCAAACTATATAACTTCCAGGTCAATTAAAGACTTTACAGATAATTAATTCGATTTACTTTATACTCACTTGGCAAAAAGATCCTTCACAGTATTCAACTGCTTTGTTAGAATATAAATTTCCCCATCTTTCTCTTTTAACTTGTTTCGAAATCCCTCTATTTTGCTTTGCCATTTCTTACCTTCTTCCCACCTAATTAATTCTTCTCTAGCACTCTATAAACAATAAAGGAGGAAGAAAATTACCAATATATTTTTAAATTTTATTTGAAGAGTTATCAGCTACAACTTATTAGAACAATGGTAAAACAATCCTTCTTAGAAAATAAATAGGTTTTAACATCGACAATTTTTATACATGCCAAGCCAGGAGTAAAAATGACCCTCAGTTTAAGTATAATGTATTTTATAACTTGAAAAATACAATTCTGGAGAACAGTTTGAACTCATGATAACACCCTTATGGAGTCTTTACATGAAGATTTTTAATAGATAATCATGACTACAGTAAGCTTGTATCAAAGAATCTATATGTATGAATGACCAACCCAATTCTGTCACCCCATAGCAATATCCTAGCATCAGGGCCCCTTCAAATCTTCCATGAACATTACTTTTCTGATTCAACAAATATTTATTTAGTGCTAGATGTGTACCAGGTACTACTTAAGAATAGAAGCAATGAATAAATTAAACAAAAAAAAATCTATCTTCATGAATATTTGAGTCCAGTTTATGTTGGTTGAGTGTATGCACTAGGGAAATGGAGTAAAATATAGAAAAACAAACAAACAAAAAACAGAAAAGAAAAATTGTAGTCATGTTAGTGTGATAAGTGCTAAAATGGATGGGGGACAGGGAAGCAATTAGGGCCTTTTAGGGGTAGGTGTCATGGTTTGTGATAATTAAGATAAAGTGTCCAAGGAAATGCAAAACCGTCCATGTACTGCACAAGTTCTGGGCATTCATATAGTTAAAAATTTCTGTTCACAACTATCTGAGCTAAGAACCTATATCGTCATTCTACCAAGCAATTCTTATATATTTTTATTTTTTAAATATATATTTTATTGATTTTTTTATAGAGAGGAAGGGAGAGGGATAGAAAGTTAGAAACATCGATGAGAGAGAAACATTAATCAGCCGCCTCCTGCACACCTCCTATTGGGGATGTGCCCACAACAAAGATGCCCTTGACCGGTATCAAACCTGGAACCTTTCAGTCCGCAGGCCGACACTCTATCCATTGAGCCAAACCGGTTAGGCTACCAAGCAATTTTTAATGATTTTACTATGTAATAAACTTTCTAGGAATGTTTATAAAAGGAAAATCTGTACATATAATTTTGCTAAAAACTGTACCAACAATTGTGTATCATTTTAGAGATGAGATTACAAATGGAAATGCCACTGCAACGCAAGCTGCCAATAGAATATATTGTACTAGTATTAGCCTGCATTCATAGCTCTGAATTCACATGAACACAACCTAGAGGTGCAAGGGCAGACTACCTCATTATGACTTTTAGGGTAGTCATGCCAGAGCATTTATATTTGCTGAAATATGAAAAATATATAAATATACTATTCTCATAAAAATTTTTCTTTTATGTTTTTTATTTATATTTTATTTAGGGCATTTATAATGATAAATTTGAAATTATGCATGTAGGTACTATTTTATATTAACAAGGAATTTCATTTGGAATAGTAAAGAAGACATTATGAAACACTGTATTTACTATAAAAAAAGAAAAGAATGTTGGGGCTAGAAGGGTTAACAACCATAACTTTAAGTCAAACTGACAGTTGAAAGTCAAATACCCAACTAACATAAGTTGCCTGGCTGGTGTGGCTCAGTGGTTTAGCATCGAGCGATGAACCAAGAGGTTGCTTATTCAATTCCAAGTCAGGGAACATGGCCTGATTGTGGGCTGGATCCCAGTAGAGGGGCATGCAAAGGCAGCTAGCTAATCAATGATGTTTCTCTCTCATCAAAGTTTCTATCTCTTCCTTCTTTTCTGTCTAAAAATTAATAAAAACATTTTGAAAAAGTTGCCCTCTCAAAACTAACTTTTCTCATACTAGCTAAATTTTTAATCTCTTTTATTTAGTTCAGCTAAAAAATATTCTTTAAAAAATGTAAAAACTTCACTAAGTGTTTGATAGTCATTAACTTCTTTTTTTTTTCTTCTGAAATATAACCAGGAATTTTATGTACCTCCAGCAATATAAATATTAGTTAGGGACATAATGTATATAGGTAAATTTTTCGACATCATATAGTACTTTGTAGGGATTGAGTAATTCTATCCCATCTGACATTACCATCTTAAGTAAGATTTAGGAAAGAAAATAATGAAAAAATGAATAATAACCAATAAAAACAACAAAGGCAAATGTCATCAAGGTCTGTTCTGGCCTGGGAAAGAGAAGGCAAGAGGAGAGGATGGAGAGAGAAGTTATCTTTTGATATTTTCTGTTCCAATAGCTTCTTCTTCTTTTTTTAATATATTTTTATTGATATTTTACAGAGAGGAAGGGAGAGAGATAGAGAGCTAGAAACGTCGATGAGAGAGAAACATCGACCAGCTGCCTCTAGCACACACCCCCACCGGGGATGTGTCCGCAGCCAATGTACATGCCCTTGACCGGAATCGAACCCGGGACCTTTCAGTCCACAGACCGACGCTCTACCACTGAGCCAACCCGGTTTCGGCCCAACAGCTTCTTACATGTAGATTTCAGAATAATGTTATTACATTTTAAATTTTTCATCCATTCAACAAATGCTGAGCATCTACTAGGTATCAGGGACTGTTCTAGGTGCTAAGGAAGCAACAATAAACAAAATAGGCCATTTCTGCCATCAAAGCTTGAAGACCAAAAGAACACATAGCTAAGGAAATCTCTAGTCTGTCAGACAGTAACAAATGCTATGGAGAAAAGTAAATTATCATAAGAAACACAGGACTTCAAGGCATAGGGTGGTTTTTTTCTTTTGTTTTTAATACAGACAGGCTACAAACATTGTTTACGGAGGAAAATGTGTTGAAATTTGTTTTTATAATCAATGAAAGGATTCTATGAGTGTAAAAACATTCATAAATTAGGAATGCCTAGCACTGTGTAATCTGAAATAACATTCTCACTAGACTCATAGCTATAAATTTTACTATTATCGTAACTTTCTCTGTTTTCTTTCTATTTCTAGTTAGTAATAACATCATACACTGCGATGAACTTGATGGCTTACAAAAAATTTTCACAAATTATTTCCCTGTCAAAATAATCTTGAGAAATTGGTAATGGAAATAGTATTATCTAATTTAAGGAGATATAAGCTAAAACAGAGGTTAGGTGTCTAAGGAAAGCCACAAAGCTATTGAAGTATTCTGATGGGAATCAGGTTAGGAACTGGTATCTAAGGATTATTTAGACCTTTTCCCCAGAAGGAGAGAGCAAAGAGTCCAATCTAGAAGGGTAAAGACATTTTGATCTTCCAGCTTTCACCAATAAAGCTTTTGACAGCAAGTATGTTGTGGTTCCATTTATATAAAAGCAAGCATTTTCATCAAATTTATACTGACATTGGTCAATTTTGATACTTTCTGTAATATACTCTGTTAAAATATTTAGTCCCATCACCGATTTTCTATACAGTCATTAAAATACGTAGTTTTCATATTATAAAAATTTATTTTATAGATATTGAATATTTTTTGGGTAAATTTTTCCTAACCATAGTTCCTCCATTGTGACAAACATTACCATTAACATAAATATTTCCTTGGTCACTTTTGATATTTTCAATCCTACCAACAAGATAAAAGTCTTCAGTTTATCACTTATCCAAAATTAATTATATATACATATTTTAGCTAAGGTTGGTTAATTCTATTTTTAATCCTCACCCGAGGGCATGTTTACTGATTTTGGAGAGGGGAAGGAAGAAAGAGAGAGACAGAGACAGAGAGATATCACTGTGAGAGAGAAACATTGATTGGTTGTTTCCTGATCAGGGATCAATCTGCATCCTTGGAATGTGCCAGACAGGGATGATGCTCCAACCAACTGTGTCATCTGAACAGGGCACTATCAGTAATTTTTATTATAAAATGTTTTACTTAAATTGAATGAAAAATTTAAAGCAAGTTTTCTCACTTATAAAATCAATTTAAGAGTGGGTTGGTTACTTTAATATTGCTGTAAATACTGACATATCCCAAGTCACATTGTTGACCCTAAAATAATAGTCCTGCCTATCTACACTAATAAAAGAGAAACATGCAAATTAACCATCACTCCACTACACCCACAAGCCAATCAGGAGGGAGTATGCAAATTAACACAACCAAGTAGGCAGCCTGCCACAGAGCTGGAGCTGAGCAGGAGGCTTGGGTTGCCCATTGATGGAGGAAGCCAAGTTTCCTGCCCGCCCTGGCCTCTACTCAAGGCTATAAAGTTTCAATTATAGGAGATAAATAAATCCTAGATACTTGTTTCCAGCTGGCCCGCTCAAGGAAAAAAAAAAAAGTAAAAAAGGAGGAGATGGGACCTTGGGTCGCCAGGGGGGCGATCAGGCCAGGATGGAATGGCAGGGGGTGTTGGGGGGTAAGCAGACCAGCAGGGGGGCCAGTTGGGGGTGGGCAGATAGTCAGTGGGGGTCAGTTGGAGGTCATCAGGACAGCAGGGGGGGCAGTATGGAGTGAGCAAGCCAGCAGGGGTGCAGTTGGGAGTGAGCAGACCAGTGGGGAGGGGAAGTGGGGGTGAGCAGGCCAGCAAGGGGTGCAGTTGTGGGTGAACAGGCTGGCGGCGGGGGCAGTCAGGGGTGAGCAGGCCGGCAGGCAGAGTGGTTAGGGGCAATCAAGCAGGTAGGCATGGAGGTGAATGGCTGGAGCCAGCAGTTCAGACTGTGAGAGGGATGTCCGACTGCCAGTTTAGGCCCGATCCCTGTAAACCAGCTGTAGGACATACTTCGGGGGTCCCAGATTGAAAAGGGTACAGGCCGAGCTAAGGAACAACCCCTCCCCCATGCATGAATTTTGTGCACCGGGCCACTAGTTGAAGGATAAAAGGACACATTTGGGTCAAGGTAGAAAAGTAAAAATGCCCAGCTTCTAGCCCAAAGGTCAAATCACGAATATGTCAACAATTACATTGGGAGAAGTGATAAACAAATAAGCAAAATGTGCAGATCTTTTTGTATGCCAGGAAAATGACATGGACATGATGTAGTATCTTCCAAGGAAGAGTTACTTTATAGGGGTCTCCTCAAGTACACTTGTCTTAGATTTCTCTATATTATTCAATATCACCTAAAATATGTATTAGGTCCTCAAATTAATATAGTATAGTAGCTATTCATTAATTACATATTTAACTTAGTCTTGCACCACCTTAAAAATATCAGTATATTTCTCCACATACCTTTTCTTTCATAGGCTTCATTTCTACCTCATCCACTTTTCTTTCTAGTTGGCTTTCTAGCATTTTAATTCTCTTTTGGAGTTCTTCAATTAAACTTTGTTTATTATCTATCAGAGTTTTGCCCTGAAAAATAATAATGCATTTTAACCTTTTATAAGTAAAAAAGTATCAAATAAAATACACACCAAATACCCAAATACTTCAACTACAGAAAATTTCTGAGACCATAGTTTACCAAACATTCTGAATGACACTACTGATATATAACATGGTAACTGTTTCTGCATTTAAATAAGATATACTTCTCTAAAATTATAAATTCGGTGGTGATCACTGAAGGAATTAGCTAAATTAATCAAGGGGACATGAAAGCTAGTTCCAGCAAATATTATTTATGAAATTAAAAATTGGGAATTAATTGCTACCTACATATAAATCAAAGATATTATCACAATATGATATTACCTGTAATCCACTGGTTAGTCTTTTTATTTGCCTTCTCAGTTCATCATTCTCTTGTTCAATTTCATCTTTCTCTCTAAGCACTTTATTATAGGCTTTTTGTTTTTTTTGTAGTTCATTAGTTAAGTCATTCAAATTATCAGTTAGTGAATTTTCTCTGTTTTTACTTGTTTTAAGAGCTTCTTTCAATGTTAAAAGATTTTCACTTAAATCTTCAATTTGTGACTAATATATAAAATAAAGAAACATTTAATTCACAAATCACCAAATATCAATGATAAAATTAATATAATATGAAATTATAGCATTAAGACTTAAGAAGAAAGTTTTTAATCTAAATGTTTAAGTATACATGGAAAAAAAACAACCACCACAAACTACATATATTCTTCCATCTTCATTCCAATTAATCAAGTCTATTTGAGAAAAAAATATAAAACAAAACATGAAGAAACAATCTAAAGCAATTCATCTTCAACATATACCTAGGGCAAAAAAATTATCAAATAAGGATAAATAAATGTTTCATTATGGCTGAACTAATTTATTAAAGAAACAAGTACAATGTACACAGCAGTGTTTTAAACATTATGAAACTTCTGAGTAGTATAAATGAAATCCCCGACTTGAATTAATTTCTAATTTACTTTGTAAAGACAAGACATGAAAGGGTGCTAGCAATATTAGACAATATGCTTAAGAAAGTGTACATAGGAAGGAGGTCTTAGCTGTCCTATACATTAACAGTGATGGAAATATTGGTACTTAAAATATTGGTTTGTTGAACCTGGCCAGCATGGCTCAGTGGTTGAGCATTGGCCTATGAACCAGAAGGTCATGGTTCGATTCCCAGTCAGGGCACATGCCCAGGTTGCAGGCTCGATCCCCAGTGTGGGGCGTGCAGGAGGCAGCCAATCAATGATTCTCTCTCATCATTGCTCTCTCCTCTCCTTTCCTCTCTGAAATCAATACAAAAATATTTAAAAATGTTTTTTGAATAAATTAATGCAAGCAAAAAGTACTGCTAGTAATAATAACAGAAATTAGTAGTATTATAATGCAGCTAGGAGAAAAACAAATTTTCCCAGAGAAATTAGAGAAGGCTTTGAGGAAAAGTTGAAGAATGTGAAGAATTCAGAGAAGCCATTACAGGAAAAAGAGAAAGGTATTAAAGAAGACATCAACAAAGGGTTATTTCTGATTTATAATTATTAAATAATGAATTTTTACTGTCGACTATGCTCATAATCTTGATAGATGCAATTGAAGATTTAAAAAATCTGAGTAAGCTCAGCGGGTGTTGCTTAGTGGTTGAGCATTGAACTATGAACCAAGAGGGCACCATTCAATTCCTGTCAGGGCACATGCCTGGGTTGTGAACTGAATCCCCAGTAGGAGGCGTGCAGGAGGCAGCCAATGATTCTCTCTCATCATTGATGTTTCTATCTCTCTCTTTGTCTCTTCCTCTCTGAAATCCGATATAATAAAAGCCTAATATGCAAATAGACCAAAGAGCCAAACAACTGAACTGGTTGCTATGACCACCAGGAGGCACACACGGAACATGGCGGGCATCAACCACAGAGGGATGATGGAGCAGGTGAGCAGGGGCACCAGATCAAGGCAGAGCCCTGGTTGCTGTCATCGGGGCAAGCCTCTGGTCGTTACTGAAAATTCTTTTTTCCACTACACCATGGTCCCACTGGGCACTCGCACCTGCTGCTGGCACTGGCCCCACTCGCACCTGCTGCCGGTGCCTGGCACCAGCCCTGATCACTCAGTGCCGTCAGCAGGTGAGAGCGGTGGCTGTAGGCCCCGACTGCCCCTGAGGTCTTCTTCACCTCCCCTTGCTCCCGAGGGGCTGCGATCAAGCCGGCAGCCACTGCTCACACCTGCTGATGGCACTGGTCCTGCCTGCATCTGTTGCTGGCACCCGCCCCAATTGCTCTGCGCAGTCAGTAGGTGCAAATGCAAATGGGGCCCAGTGCTCTCAGCATGTGGGAGCGGGGCTGCCAGCAGACAGGAGACTGGGGGCCATAGCAAGAGGGGCTGGGCAGGGGCATAGAAGATGGGCCAAGACCTGTCCTGTGCCCACCATAGCCTCATGGCCCACAGTCCCTTTAGAGATGCATGAAATCATGCACTGAGCCCCTAGTCAATAATAATATATTAAAATTTTATTTTTAAAAAATCTGAATAAAATCTGCCCTAACTAGTTTGGTTCAGTGGATCGAGCGTTGGCCTGTGAACTGAAAGGTCCCAGGTTCGATCCCAGTCAAGGGCATGTACCTTAGTTGCGGGCACATCCCCAGTAGGAGGTGAGCAGGAGGCAGCTGGTCTATATTTCTCTCTCATCGATGTTTCTAACTCTCTCTCCCTTTCCCTTCTTCTCTGTAAAACATCAGTAAGATATATATATATATTTTTAAATCTGAGTAAAATCTAATCATTATACAGCTTAATGGTAGTGACATACATATACATATAAACAAAGAACAAGACAAAATTATAAACAAAAACAATATATAAAAATATTTTTCATTTTACTCAGAATATAGTATATGAAACTTGTGTAAAGAAATTTAAATATCATTATGAAATATATATATATTGGGGAATAAAGTTTATATTACCATACCTAACAATCAGATAAGAAAATAATAAAATACAATGCCAAAAAATAATAACTTCAAAAATAGTCTTCAGAGCCAGATAACTCTATAGATTAAATGTCAAGAACTACATGATTTTCATAAACTATTTCAGGGAATAAAAAAGCAAAGCTAATTAACTCATAAACTAGCAAAAACCAGATAGAAAATTCTGATACAGCAAAAGAAAGAAAAAAATCTACATATTTTAAACATATGTGTTTTATTTATTTTAAATATATTTTATTGATATTTTTTACAGAGAGGAAGAGAGAGGGATAGAGAGTCAGAAACATCCATGAGAGAGAAACATTGACCAGCTGCCTCCTGCACACCCCCTACTGGGGATGTACGCGCAACATATGTAAGTGTTTTGAAATTTAATTCTATTAGGAAGAGTAGTTTATAATAGCCTATATTTTGCTAATTGCAAGATGATAATCAGTACATAAGTATAATAAATATTATTATTTTTTAAAAAGGTGGATTCTCTTCCAATGGAATTATCATGATTTTATTATATTAATAAATGTGTTGATGTTCACCTTTAGCTCTTTAGTATGTCGATCAACAATCTGTTGAACATTGAGATTTGCCTCTTTCTGAGAGGTTGCAGAAATAATACGTTCTTCAGCTGCCGCTGTCATTTCCGCTCTGAGTTCCAAAAGTGCTCGACTAAGTGCCTAAAAATTAAACAGATATATCACTTATTTCTGAAAACCTGATATTTTACATGAGCAATATATAATACTAAAGATAAGTAGGCTTTATTACTTTCAACTATTTTCCTAAAATGCCATATAGTTAGTCAAACATAATCACAAATTAATAACCCAACTTTTTCAAATAAATTTCCTTTAGTAACTGAATTCAATTATTTTAAAATTGAGTATGAGAGTTCAAAATCTTGACATTAATAATTTTGGGAACACAGCATTAAATCAGGAAACTTTTATTACAAAAACCAGGTATGTTTTGGTTTCAAATATCCAAATTTAGGTTTTTTCCAAATTACTCAAGATATACTTCCATATGAAATTAATTGAATTTAAGTATTAGGAAAGTTACAAGATTAAAAAAAGGCTTACAATTTGCCAATAAATTTCTTGAGCTAGCACAGAAAAAACAACAGTAATTTACACTGAGTAGCCAGATTATTATGATTTCTGACGCATAATAATTTGGCCACTCAGTGTGTGTGTGTGTGTGTGTGTGTGTGTGTGTGTGTGTGTGTATGTGTGTGTGTATGTATTAGAGGCCTGGTGCATGAATTCGTCCTGCCAGCCTGGCCAGGGGGAGGTGACATGGGCAGTTGGCCGGCCTGCCTACTACTGGTTGAACTCCTGATCGAGGGGACATTTTGCATATTAGCCTTTTATTATGTAGGATATACACTGAGTGGCCAGATTATTATGTGTTCAGAGATCATTGAGTATATCAAATCTGATAAATTAAAAACTAATAAATCAGATAACCCAGTGAACAACTTTTCATAAAAGTATCTCTGAAACCTTCTTCTTTAGCCTTTCTTATTCCCTCTTAGTTGCCAAATTTTTCAAAATTGTTCAGTTATCCAAATTGTTCAAAATAGCCTCACAGTAGCATAAAATCCCAGTAGAAAAAGAAATAATGGAATAAGATTTCCTCTTATTTTCTACAGATAACCCACAAATCAGGCTGTTTAAAACACTTATCTTAAAAACCCTTACTTCACAGCATAAAATGAGGCTCATACTCTTTCCTACAACAGAGAGATATCATCATCTTTTACAAATTTACACTAAAAGCAATCTACCACAAGTATTTCCTGAATGTTGACAATGTTCTCTTATTACTTACTTTTTGTTGTTTCTCTTTAAGGGATAATTGGCTCTTTAACCTTTCCACTAGATTTTTCATTGTCCTTGTTGGAGCTCTTGAATTTGCTTCCTTTTGAGCCTGAAGTTCAGATTTTAAACTCTGTGCCTCATTTTGGGACTGGGCCAGAAGGCAATTTAAATCCTCTACTTCTGCTTTCACTTTTTTCATTTCAACTGCATGGTTTTCTTGGAGCCTAATATCAGCAAGCATGTGTATTTAGTAAAGTAGTTGCTGCAATTTACACTTTGATTGACAAAAAGTTTTATATAAAAGCAACTGTTTGGTACTAAATATTCTTACAAACCTAAGTCTTGATTCAAATCCCAAATAAATACAATTTTTAAAAATATATTTTTGTTGATTTTAGAGAGGGAGAGAGAGAAAGAGAGACACATCAATGATGAGAGAGAATCATTGATTGGCTACCTCCTGCATGTCCCTTCCTGAAGATCAGGAGATGGAGCCCGCAACCTGGGCATGTGTCCTGACCAAAAATCAAACTGTGATCTACTGATTGGCACTAAACTACTGAACCACACTGGCTTGGGCCAAATAAACACAATTCTTTATTCCACTTGACCACTCTTAAACTTAACATACTTTTCTTTCTAATTTCTGTCTACTATTTTTGGTAATGACTGCAACAAGCAATTTTGTGGATTTAGATAAATAATACAGAAAATGAACAAACAGCACTTTAAACACCATGTGCTGGGCAAGATGTGACTTTCCTCTTATCAGGGTTTCTCAATCACAGCACTATTTTTTAAAAATATATATATTTTATTGATATTTTACAGAGAGGAAGGAAGAGAGATAGAGAGCTAGAAACGTCGATGAGAAACATCGACCAGCTGCCTCTTGCACACCCCCTACTGGGGATGTGCCTGCAACCAATACATGCCCTTGACCGAATCGAACCCGGGACCTTTCAGTACGCAGACCGACACTCTACCACTGAGCCAAACCAGTTTCTGCAATCCCAGCACTATTGACTGTTTGGCTGAATAATTCTTTGTGAACTGTTCTCTGCATTGATGGCGATGCAGATGTTTAATAGCATTCTTTGTTTCTACACACTAGATGCTAATAAAACCTCCTAGTTGTGACAATGGAAAATGACTCTAGATATACCAAATGTCCCCGAGGGAAGGAGGACAGCAATAATTACCTCAGTTGAGAACCATTGCCCTATATTGTCATGTTGCAAAGACAAAATGTACACATTCACAGAAATTACATGTTATTGTCTATGGTTCCAAAGTCACTAGTATTACATCTATAATACCTACATGTATAGATATGGAAATAGATACTATCAGCAGACTTAGTGTGATTAATCGATTGGTCATTAATCTTTAGTAAGTCATACTAAATTATATCCAGTTTACTTTGCATTTAGACACTGCATTAATAATGTCAGCAACATGGAGATACAAATAATTAAACTTTGACCAAAGAGAAGAATGTATTAAATTATGAACAAGTGTTAAACACTCTGAGACTTGTTGCTTTCAGCTGAAAAACTTGTCACTTAAATCATTAAATTGTGAAACTATAAGATTTTACTTAAGAAAAAAAAAAGAATCTATAATTTTCTATATACTTCTAAGACATTAAAATATGCATACTGTGGACAAAATAAAAGGGATACTGTAATAAATCTAACGGAAAATAACTTCAGGATGATCTGATTATAAATTCTTAACTGAGCAGGTCATGGTAGGTAGTCATTCCCCAGACTTTAACTTCTTTAATGAAAGGTTTATCTTTGTTCTAAGCGAGCTCTGCCCATTGTTTTTGTACATCTAGTTAACACAACTTTGAAATGCCTATTTTTTAGACATCTGAGAGGAAACACATAATCTCACTAATTATTCCATAATCCCTGCTTTGCTTTCTCCCACCTTCACGTAATCTTCCTTGCTGTTCTTTCCTTAATTCCAAATGTAAAAAAGTAACCGCAAACTGTCCTGAAAAGCATTGCTCTGTCTATAGGGATCTTGCTTCCAGGTATATCTCTTTTTGGGTCAAATTAAACTCTAATAAATTCTTGTAAAATTTTTCTATAGATTTGAATGTTCCCTGTCAATAGTACCAATTTGCACACAGGGGATAAAAGTATAATTTTGGACTAACATGATATGACTAAAAAAACTACTCAAGTATTTCAATTGGCAAAAGAAATTATATATATAAGGTGACTTCAACAGATGATAATTTTCTGTACCTAGGGATTAGGTTGAAAAGCAAAAGGAACTACATAAAATCTAAAACATGACAAGAAACTTACTTTATCAAGATAATACCTCAGTTACAAAATTTAATAGAATGGGGAAAATTTGATTTAAAAGACACCATATGCTATTGCTAATTCTCTCTTGAAGAATAATATCTTTAAAGTGGTAGCTTCTTACTAAAGCAAAAGTAATGCTTATTTTTTCAGATGCATCTTGGATAAGTGAGTTAAAAAGGTTCTAAAAAGAGTTTCAGAGCTGGAATGCAATTATAAGTTGTTCAGGTTTCTCATTTATTCAGATAAGAAATCAAGGTGCAGAGAGTTAATTCTACAATGATTATAAAATACCTATTTTAGGCTTAAAAGTCTATATTCTGATAAATTGAGCAAAGTTTAAAATCTCTAATGCAGAGAATGAATGCTGTGAACCCATTACTGTCACTATAATAATAAAAAATAATAATTTTTCATACAACAAATATTTACTGAACCTCTATTGTGTGCCAGGAACTGTTATAGGCTTATAAACAAAAGTTTTACATCTATTTGTTACTTTACAACTTTGAAATTACTTTCTTATACAAGAGCATCTGGCCTTCAAATAATCATCCTGAAGGATCCAGGTTAAATATTGTCATTTCCATATTACAAATGATGAAACGGAAGCATAGAGGTTAAAAACAAGATTCTGGACAAGATTCAGGGTTGGTGCTTGAAACTACAGTAGACTGAATAGATTCAAATTTTGACTTTCCCATCTGCTCCCAGACATGTAGCTGAGCCTCTCTGGCTTAGTTTCCTATGTGAAGAATGGGGAGAATATGACCTATTTTATAATGTCCTGAAGATAAAACAAGATAATATACATAAAGTTTCCAGAACAGTGCAGCTAGAAAACAAGTTTATCCTCATTATATCATTATTACTATTTGCCTATTGTTATAATACATTTCTAAGGCTTACCGTAATTTGATATTTTCAAAATCTTTGATTTTTACTTCAGTGATTTCTTTTTGTCTCTCTAATTCTTGAGATACTTTTTTTAGTTTTAGCAAAAGTGAAGCGAGAGAGTCATCTTGTTCTGCTACTGTCTGTTCCATCTCAGCCAGACGAATAAAATGCTTGTTGGTAGGAACTGGAGTAGGAGACTGTTTTAGTAAATCCTAGGAAATGTGAATAAATTAGCTATAAACATGTATAACTCAATGCAATGCTTATTTCATAATTTTAATGTATCCCTCAAATAATAAAAAATAATATCTAATCTAAAATTTAATAGGCAATGAAAGCTTAAAGAAAATATTTAATAGAGATTGGGTTCTTTGTATTTTCAGTATCTAGTAAAGTCCCTACATGTAGTGAAGTATCAAGAAATGTGGATTGAATTAATGAGTTAAGGCTCACGGATGATAAGGTTTGCATATTAGGAGATGAAAGATCATTTCACACATACAGAAGACAAAGATCAGCTCCAAGTATAAGCTGAATTCAGAACATGAAAATCAGTTATGAGCAAAATTTGAAAAAAACAAAACAACTGAGGTCAGATCATGGAAGGCTTTGAGCATATGGCTACAGAATTTAAATAAGACTTTATAAACATCAGTCTAGGGAGAAGAATGATCAGAGCTGCGTTTTTAGAAGATTATTCTGGCAAAAAAATAAAAAAAATAAGGTGGCTTCTATTCCCTTCACCCCCGAGCAAAATTTCCAAGTATATGATCTCAGAAATCTGTAGAGTAAGTTCTTAGACTCTTACCCAAGCTGTTTGTTTGAATTTATTGAGTGAACTATCAGCCTGTAGTTCTAATTTACGATGAAGAATATGAAGGTCTTCTTCATGTTTCTTAACAATTTCTCTTTGTTCCTGTTTTACAGAAAATCAAATATATTATTTAAATTGTGATTTAAATAAATTCACATTAAAATCTTAAATATTTGTTACCTTTAATCTTCCAAAGCCCCTGAGATAGGTAAGGAACAATATCTGCATGCATATATTTACACCAGTATGCATTTTCACTGGTACACAATTCAAGTTGACAAGTCTAGCCTTAGATCATAATTTAATCTTAATATTAGAACAGTAAGTACCCATCATCTTTTAACTTATTTTTAGAAAAATTTTTTAAGCTTTTAAATGCAAGTGTTTTTTTTCTGTCCACCACCACTAAAGTTCTAGCAAATCTGATTTCACTTATTACTACTAGTGAGACAGATTTCTAACTTTCTGACCTATAAACTTAACCGGTATTTTTCCATATCATGGTTTCTCCATGACAGCTATTCCTGATTTAGTCAATCCATATGGGAAAGATTCACATATATAAACTGCTATTTTTCGGACAGATCTGTAATCTAATCACATGAAAGTGATAATTTCTAAATAGAGTCATTTGAAAGGCAAGAAATGCACTACCACTTCAGGGCAGAATAATATTTGCATTAGGTAGATAGATGATAGATAGATAGATGGATAGATAGATAGATATTAAACAAACAAACAAACAAATAAATTACCTCTCTGGCTTTTTCCAGAAGACGCTGATACTTCTTTAACACATCTTCCTTCTGATTCAGCCTTGCTTGCATGTTTGCAATAGTCTGCTGAGCAATTTTCAATGTGTGATAGGACTGTGGCTCTACCTCTTTTCTGCCTAGTTCAGCTATAAGCTTTTCTCGTTCTGCGGTGGCAGGTAAATGAAGCCTGAGTTCGTTGATTACTTTGTCTCTTGACAAAATATTTTGCTCTGCTAACCGTAAAGCAGAGTCTTTTTCTTTTAGCTTCTGCAATGATCAAATCATATTATTAAAGTATATTTTTTCTTTTAAAATGTTTCATCTGAATTTTAAATTAGTTGCAAGTTCAGAGAGGAGTTTCCCTTTATTTTTCACAGCATACAAAAAATAGCCAAAAGATATTAATAATGTTAAACTGATATTTTTATGTGACAGCTACATTATCTGTATGCACATTTTAGTTGTATGACTACTGCATGTATTAAGAAACAATTATTATGAAAATGAAATTTAAGGTACTTTATTTAGGCGTTATAGTTTTAGAACTAGAATTGTATGGTGGTGCTAAATTAGGAAAAAAACTGTAATAAATTGCTTCTCTTACTTCAGACCATTGACTCTCAGAGCATTATAAGAATAATTCATAAATCAGCTGGGTATAAAACTCGGAACTTTACTGGCTCAAGTCAATAAATCACTATAAAAAATCTGTGGTTTACGAAAAAAAAAAATAGAAAAGTGTTGCCTATTCAATAGAATTAAGACCAGATATTTTAAAAGAAGTAACTCAATGAAAATTCACATAAATGATAGATCTTATAATTACTGAAGAAAATCTAAGTTTCCTCAATTGACTGAAAATATGCAATTTTAATAGCAAAATTATTTTTAAATGTATTTACAATTAATATGCTTAGATGTAAACTAAGATGAAAATCATATTCAGTTTATATTACTTTCCATATAATTTAATAAAGATATTTAACCGTCTTAATCAAGTTGTAGGCCTAGATCAAAGAAAGAAGTAATTTCTAGCTCTCCTTCAAACCCTTTAACCACCCACAAAAGGAATTAACTGAAACTGATTCAGAGTATACAACATACACTTCAAATAAATAAGGCTGAACACAATTCTTGATCATACAGAAGAAGGTGATATATTGCTCATAAAACTACAACCAAATGTTCTTTTTGTTTCAATACAACTGATTAGTGGGCCCCAAAGTAACAAGTAGTAATTAAATGAATAATTAATTCTAATTAGCCATATCTGTTTTTCTTTATTGCCTATTAGAAGCATTAAGGGAAGAGTAGAAAAGGAGGATAGAACTAGCAACAGATTCATCATTCTATACATCGTCCTCATTAAAATATATTACACATGTAAAAAATTCTACATACCCAATATACTAATCAAAATGCAAATTTTTCTAATTACCTCCTCTAGTGATTTACAAGTTGCCCGTGTTTCTAGAATTACTCGAACATTTTCCTTAATTTTTCTTAGAGCAATCTCAAGTTGATTTGGAAGGGGCAGGCTCGGGTCTGGCATTGATCCTGTCACATCTTCAAACTATTAAAAATAGCATTAAAATAAAAACAGTTGTAGCATTGAAGGAAACATTAATTTTTACAACTATATGATCAGACATGGTGAAAGCCCACTTATACTTGAAAAATAAAAATATAGCAAATTGAAATTCCATCTGACATTAGAAAACACTTCTATGGCTAACATTATAGGCCATGCTACAGAATAGCAAATAGGATTAATCACTCAAACCTTTTGTGTTGCATTCAGTATTTCATTTTGCTGACGGTCAAAAATGTCTAGTTGACGTTCCAGCTCAACTTCTCTTTGATCCCAGGCCATTTCTCTTTCTTCATGAAACTGAAAAAAAGACATTTTGCATCAGACACATATAGAAACACTTAGCAAGCAAACAACAAGAATTTTTACATACATTTCCTTATTTAATTCCAACAACAAACCTTTGAGGTCACTACTATAATTTTTATGGGGAAAGGAAGCAAACTCAAGAGAGGTAAAGTACTTTGCCATCAAAGAGATAGGCAGATATGGAGTCAGGATTTTAATCCATCAATGCATCCATCTATCCACCTATCTATCCAAAAATATATTTAATGATGTGTACTCTCCCCCAGCAGGCCCTGCCCCTGATTGCTGCCACAGATGGGCCCCCACCACCCCATTTGGGGGCGGGGCTGGCTGGCCAACTTCATGCAGCCCTCCCTCTACCTGGCCACATCCCAGATCGACCCCCTCACTCCAATCAGGGGCAGGGGCCAACTGGCCAACCACCCACGGCCCCCCTCTTCCAGGCCGTTGACCCCCAATCAGTCCCTCACCCCAATCAGGGTTGGGGCCCACTAGCCAACCATTTCAGCTCATTCCCCCAGCCGGCCCAGCTGATCAGGGCCCTATCAGGGTATGCTTGGTCAGCCAACCACCTCCCCCCCATCTCCTCCACCCAACAGGTCTGTTCCCCTCCCGCCCCCCCAGATCTTCCCTGATTGGAACTGGGCCAGCCAGACCCCCTACCCTGTGCATGAATTCGTGCAGTGGGACTCTAGTTTCAACATAAATAAATATGCATTTGTATAATGGTTTAGAAAACAGAAATTACAATACTTTATACCATAATAATGGAAACTAAATTCAAGTAGGAGAGTGATACAGTTACTTTAACAATATTCTTATGTTTAAAATCTTAGCAAGAGCCCAGCTAAGTGGTTGAGCATCGACCTATGAATTAGGAGGCCATGATTTGATTACTGGTCAGGGCACATGCCCAGAGTTGTTGGAGGCAGCCAATTCTCACTCATCATTGATGTTTCTATCTCTCCCTTCTTCTCTGAAATCAATAAAAAATATTTTTTAAAAGAAAACCTTAGCAACAAAATATCAAAATAAATATAAAATGAAACCTTGTTCTGCTGTACAATTTCTTCCTCCAAACTGCTGATTGTATGCTCATATTCAGAAATTATATTATTCAAATACTTTATTTCTTCTTTATCTTTGACTAATTCTCGATTTAATTTAAGCTCTTGAAGTCGGAGTTCTTCTATTTTCATATGCCAACTGATTACCTAAAGATTTATAAATTATACATACAAATATCAATGCTATATAAATAAATATTTCTCCACTTCCTAATGATTTTAATTAAAATTAATAGACCCTATAATAATATAAAATTATTTTGGTGTCCCCAAAATATGTATATATATATATTAACAGCTGATAGCTCAATTTTGAAAATGAAATGTACTTTAATAAACAATGCATTTATAATGATTCAAAGTATGTGTATACATTTTTTGGGCCACCCTATATTTTTAGCCTAGAGAATAAAGTTTAGTTGCAAGATAATTATTTGTCATTTAATTTCTTCAAATAAAGGTAAAACCAAAATTATATTAAAAATACATGCAGGCCTAATATTTGTAAATTTTAAACAAACAATGATTACAAATGTAGAATTCAAATGATAAGCACTATCAAGTTTAAAAATTATAATTAGTATTGTACTAATATATATAAACTTCTTAAGAGTATTTAAAATTCTTTGTTATTTTAAAAACTAAGTACTTCTACTAAAACCATTGCTTAGAAGAATCTCATTTAGTTTTTACAAGTGGAGATTCAAGTAGGCAAAACCCCTAATTTACACATTCTAAATTAACAAATTAACATATATGTTAAGTGTTTCTCATACAGGTACATGTGAAGAACGTAAAACTGTGTCACTCTTCTGGAAACATGAGGTAAAAAATCACTGTTTTACCTTCTGGGCTCCCCGAGCATCCTTTAGCGTGCTCACTAACTCCTCTAGCCCCTTTAGCTTTAACTCCATCTCCGCTGTTTTGTTCTCCATATTTCTGTGTTCTTGTAGAGAATTTTTCATTTCTTGCATTATCTTCAGCTTGTCATTTTGTAACTGAATCATTGTCTTGGAGAACTTCTCCTGCTGTGCCAGGGGCAAAGCTCCACTGAACTGACGTCGCAGAGACTGAATCGTCTGGCGCAGGTGCTTTGCTCTGTTTCTCCCCTCCAGACGGGCATAATAGAGAGCCTGCTCTTTCTCATCCAGCTTCTGCTCTAAGCGCAAATTATAGGCCTCCGTCTTCTGCAGTTTCGATGTGATAGACTCCAACTTACCAAGAGCAGTGACCTCACTAATTTGAAGAGAGACAAGGTGTTGGTGCAACTTGGCAATTAGTGCCTTTTCGTCCGATTGTGCCTAATATAAAAATACATATATTGGTACCAAGTTTCAAGTTTTCCCTATGAAATTTATAATGGATTTAATACCATAATTCACTAAACATTTAAAAGTGTGCTACATGAGATCCTATAAAAATCTAACCTTGCTTTAATACAAATCAACAAAATATTAAAAAGCTATTAAAATAAGCAAAAAAACAGAATCAAATAGGTGTAAAATCCAAATCTGGCAACTGGCTAAGTAACAGTTGGAATATTATGTTTTTGTTTTGTTTTTTAGCTTCTATATGTAAACTATAATACTGATGTGTACAATGTTATTCACTAATTATTTGTACTTGATAGATCAACTCAGGGATCCTCAGACATTTATTTTTATTTTTTTATTTTTTTATTTTTATTAATTTAAAAAAATATAATTCTTCATTGATTTTAGAGAGGAAGGGAGGAGAGAGAAACATCAATGATGAGAGAGAATCATGGATCAGCTGCCTCCTCCTACATGCTCCCTACTGGGGATCAAGCCCTAAACCCAGGTATATGCCTTTGGCTGGAATCGAATCTGGATCCTTCAGTCACCAGGGTGATACTATATCCCAGCCGTGGGCAAACTATGGCCCACGGGCCAGATCCGGCCCGTTTGGCTGTTCTATCCGGCCAGCGGAGCCGAAAAAGCTCCCCTCTTGCTCTCCTCTCCGCTCCTTCACCAGCAGCCCAAGATGAGAGTGCCAGCATGGTCAGGTTGCTTTTGTTCCGGCCCTCAGGTCCAGTTTAAGAACCCATTGTGGCCCTCGAGTCAAAAAGTTTGCCCACCCCTGCTCTATCCACTGAGCCAAGCCAGCTAGGGCAATTTTTATTAATTCTTAAAAAAAACATAATGTGAGAATATATGAAAAGCTACATAAAGCTACAAGAGAAAATATTGTTATGAAAAGACTTACTATTTCTCCTCACCTGTCTTAACTCTGATCAGCAGTCAGCACAATGCATTTATAAGCACTTAAATGCTTTTCTGTATTATGGTTTTTCACATTAAGTTGCAGCCGTAACCGGTTTGGCTCAGTGGATAGAGCGTTGGGCTGCAGACTGAAGGGTCCTGGGTTCGATTCTGGTCAAGGGCATGTACCTTGGGCGGGCACATCCCCAGTAGGCGGTGTGCAAGAGGCAGCTGACTGATGATTCTCATCAGTGTTTCTAACTCTATCCCTCTCTCTTCCTCTCTGTAAAAAATCAATAAAATATACCGTATTTGCCGGCGTATAAGACGATTTTTTGGCCCTGAAAATACCGTATTTGCCGGCGTATAAGACGACTGGGCGTATAAGACGACCCCCTAACATTTCCACTCAAAATACAGAGTTTGTTATATACTCGCCGTATAAGACTACCCCCCACTTGGAGGCATATTTTTCAGGGCCAAAAAGTCGTCCTATACGCCGGCAAATACGGTATTAAAAAAATAAAAGTTTCAAACTAATCAGATTATAACTAATCAGAATATGAGCCTCTATTTGATATATTCTTTAATTAAAACTATCAAATCATCCCAATATCTAATGTGAATTTAAAAAAAGAAAAAAGAAAAAATCTATATAGAAGAGCCACACTGTACATACCTGATAGTCTAACAGTTGTGTTCTAATGGACTCTACTTCCTTTTCCCTGGACTGTTGTTGTACATTCAAAATTTCAACTTGCCTTTTGGCAATGTCAGAAATCTCTCTCAGTCTAGGAAGTAATATTTCAGAAACAATTAGGTATATTTTCTAAAGGAAATAAAAACCAGGATTTCAAATTTTTAGAGCTTTGGGAAAGCCATTAGATTCCATCATCTCTTCTTTGTATGAAATTCTAAAGCACAATTTCCTAAGTTGTTTCATGAAACATAATGCCCGGAGAGGTTAACATGTGTTTCATGAAAAAAACTCAATTTTCAACACCCCTCCTCCCTTTAAAATTCATAATACACATCATCGCATTAAAAGTTCTGGGCAGTTTTAAAATGAAAGTTATCTGAAAGTATACATATATAGCATTTTCCAAATGTATGTGGCAAATAGAAAGGGAAGGCTTTATGGTAATTTATTAGATTTCCTATATAACTACTATGAGAAGACTACACAAGTAAAGTAAAATGCATTTTACTGTAGGTTGAAATAATTTTAGTTCTGTGTGACAGATAACTTAGGTTTCCTCATATTGATTAGAAATTCTTAATAACAGTTCTATAAGTTTTGATTAATTAAAGTATAATAATGAATTAAAATATAATAATTAAAATGAATAATATAAGCTTATTTCAAAAGGTAAGGTGCATGAGATGAAAGAATTAAAAAAAAGTATTCTTCACAGTGAAAATGGTTAGAAATGACTGATATTCCCAAAAGGATATCAAAGCTCAAGAAATGGCTATAACTATGAAAGGATATAAAGCTTTTTTTCACTAATTATTTGTACTTGACAGATCAACGCAGGGATCCTCACACTTTTTATTTATTTATTTATTTATTTATTTTTATTTAATTAATTGGGATTACAGTGGTTAACAATTTATATAGGTTTCAGGTGTACAATTGTGTAAGACATCATCTGTATGTTGTATTTGTATTGTGTGTTCACCACCCCAACTGGGATCCTCACACTTTTCCACTGAAGTAATGGATGATTACAAAGGAGAGTGAATGAATACCTAGCATCTACCTGGCACTCAGTATTTACACCTTACATATATTTTTTTGTTCTAAGCAAACAAACTACTTCCACACATAAGATGAAAATAACAATGTTACTTCATGTTAGTAAGTATAATTGTATGAGTTAACACCTGCTTAATACCTAGCACAGTATATACAGTAGATACCAAAATTGAATCAAAACCTGAAATGTTCCATTATATTTTTACAGTAACCTTCTAAACGGATAAAAGATGTACTATTTCTTCCTTAATAAAGTGAAAAAACTGCCGAAACCGGTTTGGCTCAGTGGTAGAGCATCGATCTGCGGACTGAAAGGTCCCAGGTTCAATTCCGGTCAAGGACATGTACATTGGTTGCAGGCACATCCCCGGTAGGGGGTGTGCAAGAGGCAGCTGGTCGATGTTTCTCTCTCATTGACGTTTCTAGCTCTCTATCTCTCTCCTTTTCTCTCTGTAAAATACCAATAAAATATATTTTTAAAATAATAATAAATAAAGTGAAAAAACTTTAAATAAATTAATGGCCCCTCCAAAAAGTATTTAATATGCAAAAGAACTACTTAATATTATTTAACCATATTCTTTTAAAAGGAAACCAGTATTAATAACCAGAATATTAACCCTGTACCACTTTAATTAGGTTTCTTAAAGACAAATTAGAATAGAAACATCTAACCAAGCGACCAGAAAGTTTACTTGCACTCACTTTGACACTTCCACTTTTAGTTCCATTTCATTCTTCTCCAATTCTAGAATCCGTTGTCTATCAGCATCGCTTACGGTCTTGCTCACACTATCAGCTAATTCGTCCCTTAACATCTGTTCCACCTTTTGTGCTTCCAAGTTGATTTTAGTAAGCTAAAAAAATAAATAAATATTTAATAAATAACAAAAAATATCCAGATATATCAGCTTTTGAAGAGATTTTCCCTTTATTGTTATTTTTAAATTTTATCTTTATTGTTAAAAGTATTACAGATGCCCCCCTTTTCCCTATTAATCCTCTTCCATCGTGCACTGACCACACCCCCCAAAAGGTTTTCCCTTTTAATTTAGCTTTAGCATACTTCAGTCCTTTTTACTTTTCATTATCAGATACTGAATTGAGTGTGAGGTATTAAGAATAGATTGAAAAGAGTAAAAAGGAAAAGAATCAGAAACAAATTATGCAAACTGATTATGCACCAACCCACCCAAAGTCATTTATGTTAGGCAGCTCACAAGCCAATGATATCAGAATTTCTGATATCCTTAATTTGCTAGGAATACAGTACACTCATTATATTTTACTTTAACTATATATCCTAGAAGTAAATCTAAATGAGTTCAAGTCTTAATATATATTTAGTGACAGTAAAATAAACAGCACCATGCTTTAAAAATTATACTAATTCTCAAGGTAAAACAAATGTTACATGAACGCTACTTCATCATAAATTGTTGAATTTTTGTAAACTGTATTTATTGCCTTCGTAGGTGCTGAGTGGCTGGGGCATTCAGCACCGCCCCAGCCGCTCCAGGCCTCTGGGCAGCGTAGGAAGGCAGGAAGGTGGCTGCAGGCTGGAGCGAAAAGGCAGCTCTTGCTGGAGCCAATGTGGTGCCAGCAGCCAGGTGAAGGAAGGCCCATTCTTACACGAATCTTGGTGCATCAGGCCTCTAGTTAGAATATAAAGTCCCCGAGAGCATGGATTACTGTTTCAGTATTTTGTTTCCTGCTATAACTCCAGCCCCTATACAGTGTCTGGAATGAAATAGGCACTCAATAAATATTTGTTAAGTGAATCGGTGGTAGTGGAAAGGGATTCCATTATTAAGCAAATAAACTTTTTTTGCATATTAAATCTAATCATGTAATGCTAATGAGAAATAAAACTCATTCACAAAAATATTTACTTTCTTTATAAACATTTAAAAACATCTTTCATTTTTATCCATTATACAAAACACAAGCACTATATGAATATGCTACTTCAGAGATACAAACAAATCTTTTACATAATACAATGTCTACCATGATTAATTCCTTATTTTCCAATTACATGATAAAAATGATAACATCAAACCTCAGCAAATTTGGTTTCCAATTCAAAATTACGTTCTTCCATTTGTTTTAATGAAGTCTTTATGTGTTCATACATTTTCTGAGAATGTTCAGCCCGCTGCCTTTCATTTAATTCCTTCATCTCCAGCATAGTGATTTTTTTTGAAATAGAAGCAATCTCACTGTTGGTTATTGATTTCTTTGTCTTATCCATATTAGATTCATTTCCTGTATACAACAATATTTAAGTTAATCTTATGCTGTTCTTATCAAAATTATATTCTAGATACTTTAGACATTATGTTCAAAGGATTATTCTAGATATTTTAGACATTATGTTTATGTATTAACAAGAGGCTTTTAAATTATAACAGATCCAGATTCCAGTCATAGCTCTGCTATTTCCTGTCTACCTGTTGCCTATCCCATTTAATCTCTCTGGCATTAACATTCTTCATCATTCAAATGATTACAAAAATTATTCCTCTCCCTATCTGGTTTGGCTCAGTGGATAGAATTTCAACCACAGACTGAAAGGTCCCGGGTTCGAATCCAATCAAGGGCACATACATTAGTTGCAGGTTCAATACTTGACCCTGGTTGGGGTGCTCGTGGGAGACAACCAATCAATGTGTCTCTGACATCAATGTTTCTCTCTCTGTCTCTCTCCATCCCTTGTACTCTCTCTAAAAATCAATAGAAAAATATTTTCAAGTGAGGATTAATAAAAGAAAAAAATTCCTCATGGAATTATTGAAATATAAAAGGTATTCTATAGATGATGTCACAGGTAGAGAATCAAAAAAGGGAAAAATACGTGTATTTTATTAACTAAAAGGAGAAAAATTGTATAGGAAGCAATTCAGTAAAACAACACTATTTTGTGAATATAAATGCAGTGACTTTATTTTAAATTCTCATGGAATGAAACTGAAATTAAAATATAAAGCCATATGATTTAGGGATCTCACCAAATATCTTCTTTAAATATGAGTATTACTTGGCCTTTGTAAATACCTAATATCAAATATTTTAAATTATTGTATTGGTTATTAATCTCATAAATATAGATACATATATGAATATATGTAATACATATATGATATGGCTTGTCTTTGGACATAAAAGGCTGTGGTTAAATCAAATGAGAACAAAATAAAAAGAAATTTACCATGAGAAGGCATCACATAGGATTATCATTAGTTATTTAGTTGTTTTTTGAAAAGGAGAAAGCTAATACTTTTGATTTGCATAACCCACATACTCCACGGGGGAGGGGGGGAAAACACACACACACACACACACACACACACACACACACACACACATTTAGTACAGTGTTTTATTTTTTTGGAGAATCAATTAATTATATATTCAGCAAAATCAATTATTTTAAGGAACTAAGCAGTGATTCATAACACTAATAATAAGCTTGAGTTTTAGAAATGAATTTGCTCAAAGGCATATATATTTAAAACAAAAAAATAAGCAGTTTTGGTATCTGCCTCAGTTTTAAGATGTACTTCATTTTGTTCTGTATGTATCTTTAAACATATGAATTTAGAATAGCTACTGTAAATGGTGATCAAATAACTAATAGTAACAGTTTACTGAAGATGCTAAATGTGTAAGTAAATCAGTCCAGGCAATCCTCAACACCATGAATGAAAGAAAAAAAATGCTCTAAATATAAGTATACAAAGAACATAAAACGCTTTCTCCATTAATTTCTGTGCCAAACTATGATAATGAAGAGAGGCAGGTCACAGGGGCTGCAGACTAGCCATGTGTACATTCTTGTGTGTGGAGTTTTCTTAGAGAGAGTGGTTAGTCCACAACAACCCAATATCAACAAACTCCTGGATAATAAATCCTCATAAAGTGATGCTTTTAAACAAAGATTTAACAACAGAAATTAAGAAAAGCTTTTAAAACTTCCATGACATAAAGCCATGTATGGGAGAGATGAAGGTATTTGAAAATTAAGGAATTTCTAGATACTCAGACCTTATTAAAAAGAAATAGGGTAAAATAAACAGAAAACTTACTAATATTGTATGTTATACACTTTTTTATATATTAAATGGTATCTTCTGTCATGTAGAAGCTACATGGAAATCAATTCACTTCAAATCTCTTAATGAATTAAAAATTACATTTCTAAAAGTAGCTTTTTTTAGACTTCCCATTGTTAGGTCTCTGTAAACTGCATATCTCAGTTACTAATATAATAACATAGCTCAACTAGTACTTAGTAACAGAAACTTTGAACAGCTTAGATCTCTAAGGTCTAGAAAACAAAAACATCTCAACCAAAGCAGCAAATTTATGTAAAAATTATAAATCATAATGCTACAAGATAAAATGATTTAAATCCTATAAACTAAGATAACCTATTGAAAAATAAATATGGAAAGCCCTAGCAGGAGCAATGAATATTTTACTACCCTCTGAGACAATAATACTGGCTAGATATAAAGATGTTCATTGTAACACTACAAGCAATAACAGAAATGATAAAAGCTAGTGATGTTATCACTTAAACATAGAAAGGTACTACATAAGCATTTAAAGTATAGGGAATAAAACATAGCAATAGTTTGACATCTACTAAATAAATATAGCATATGTTTATTATAATTTGATGTGCAATATTTAAGTGTACACAAGGTTGTACAAAAAATATAATATAGTAGTGGAACTATGGGTAATATAAATTTAATTTTTTTGATGCTATATAGTAAACTTTTATCTTAACAATATCAAATGATCTATTCTTTATATATATATATATATATATATATATATATATATATACACATATATATATTTTATTGATATTTCACAGAGAGGAAGGGAGAGAGATAGAGAGCTAGAAATGTCGATGAGAGAGAAACATCGACCAGCTGCCTCTTGCACACCCCCTACTGGGGATATGCCCGCAACCAAGGTACATGCCCTTAACCGGAATCGAACCCGGGACCTTTCAGTCCGCAGACCGATGCTCTACCACTGAGCCAAACCGGTTTCGGCAAATGATCTATTCTTAATAACATTTTATACATAGTGAAAGATCTCATATTACCGTCATTAAAATACAGGTATTTCAAAATTATCACCAGTATTCACTGATAAATGGTTCAAAACAGCAAATGCTGTTTTGTTTTGTTTTAGCATATAATTTTACTTTGAACAAATCTAATTTTATAACTAAAAACCATATTTTGGTAGAGTTTAGTCCAAGATATTATTCAACTGCCTGCCAGATTTAACTGTAATGTAGAGAATTTACGTCTATCAAAATACTTCCTTTCCATGTGGTAGAGAAAAGGAACTTTAAGTGCAAAATATTCTCTGTTAGATCTTAAATCATTTTATATTATTAGAGTCATAGCACTTTACCTAATTTAGTTTCTTTTTCCCAGGCTTGCTCAATAGTGTGAAGTTTTTCTTTGGTAATCTCTAGTTCTTTATTTATAGACTCTATTTGCTCTTTTAGAGATGCATTTTCACACTGAATAAAACAGAAACAACATTGAGAAAATACATTATAATTCAGAGTACTACCAAAAAAAAATGACATTGTCTAAACTTGATATAATACCTCCTAAAACTTACAATCCAGTTAGTCTTTTTTAAAACAAAATTAGAAGTTCCCACACATTAGGTCTAAACATATCCTTTATAATAAAACCCTAATATGCAAATGGACCAAATAACGGAACGACCAGTTGCTATGATGTGCATTGACCACCAGGGGACAGATACTCAATGTAGGAGCTACCCCCTGGTGGTCAGAGCACGCCCATAAGGGGAGCACCACTAAGCCAGAAGCTGGGCTCACAGCTGGTGAGCACAGCAGCGGTGCCTCGGCTGCAGGCAGGTGGTAAGGAGCGAGGGGTCCTGGACTATGAGAGGGTGCAGGGTGGCTAAGGGACTCCCTCCCAGTGCACGAAATTTTGTGCACCAGGCCTCTAGTATAATATGAAACATTATTTTTAAATAAGCAAAATCTTGTATATCAAATATGTATCCCCTAGAGGCTGCCATGTTCCTTTGGTTAAGCTAGAATACTCACAGCTTCAAAAACCATCACACACTAGAGCTCTCTTTCCTCATTCACACAAATAGTTACTAAGCATCCCTAGCATGCTCTCAGTAACAGGTGCTATATGTTAATGGTAAAGAAAAACAAAACACATTTTGGCCTTCAAAGGCCTGACCTTTGGTGTCTGTAGGTATGTATGTATGACAGGAATTGGGAAGGATATGTAAGACAGCAGACAGTAAACAGGTAAGCAGACTAACAAAAAAAGATCATTTAAAATGTCAAGATCTAGCCGAAACCGGTTTGGCTCAGTGGATAGAGCGTCGGCCTGTGGACCGAGGGGTCCCGGGTTCGATTCCGGTCAAGGGCATGTACCTTAGTTGCGGGCACATCCCCGGTGGGGGGTGTGCAGGAGGCAGCTCATTGATGATTCTCTCTCATCGATGTTTCTAACTCTGTATCCCTCTCTCTTCCTCTCTATAAAAAATCAATAAAATATATTTAATAAATAAATAAAATGTCAAGATCTAGAAAGAAACAGAGTATGGACCCAGGGAGTAATAAAAGGAGGAATATCTAGACAGAGTGGTTAAAGAAGGTATTAACCACTGAAGAGGTGGTTTTTAAGTTGAAACCGAAGACATGAGAAGGGGCCAGTCTTAACAAGAAACCAGCCATGGAATGAAATGATATACTGGTGAACCCAGGTGCTCTGAAGCAGGAAAGAAAGATGTTGAAGTGCTAGAGGGCTTGAGCATAGTGAGAAAAAATAAGAGGGCAGAGCGAAATATGATAAAGTTGGAAAGATAACAGGGGGATATATGCACACACAAAAAATAAAGAGAAAAAAATAGCCCAGCCTGTGTTGCTCAGTGGTTGAGCATTAACCCATGAACCAGTCACTGGATTGATTCCTGGTCAGGGAACATGAGGGCACAATCCCCAGTAGGGGGAATACAGGCGGCAGATGACTTAGGTTTCTCTGTCATTGAAGTTTCTATCTCTCTATCCCTCTCCCTTCCTCTCTAAAATCAATAAAACAATACTTTAAAACAATCAAAAAAGAAGAACAACAAAAAGATAACAGGGCATGGTATGTCAAGATGACAAACTGGAGTTTAAGTTAGTAAATAAAAGGGAATCATTTAAAGATGTTAAGGAAGAAGTTTTAAACAATTCGGGGATGCAATGTAGAGAATAGGAGGGTAAACAGAAGAATCAGAAATTAGTCAGGAGGATACTATAAAGTCCAGATGAGTGATGATGCTGGCTTAGACCAGAGCAGTAGCTGGCAAACTCATTAGTCAACAGAGCCAAATATCAACAGCACAACGATTGAAATTTCTTTTGAGAGCCAAATTTTTTAAACTTAAATTTCTTCTAATGCCACTTCTTCAAAATAGACTCGCACAGGCCGTGGTATTTTGTGGAAGAGCCACACCTAAGGGGCCAAAGAACCGCATGTGGCTCATGAGCCGCAGTATGCCAACCATGGGACTAGGATAATAGCAGTAAAGAAGGAGAAAAGAGGACATACATGAATTAATTACATTTGGGAAATAAAAATGAAAGTAAAAACAGTAACTAGAGAAGAGCTGTAAGGTATTTGCCTTTAACTGAGCAGATAATTTGGCATGAGGCCTCTAGTTTCTGATAAGGATGAGTAAATCAGAAGCTTGATTTGCTTACCATAAAGGTATGGAGACGTTAGGTAGCTAGAAGAGTCACCACCCAAAGGCTCTGGGCCATCTTCACCATCAGATTTAAACTTATGCTACCTACCGTACTTCATCCTGCTCTTCTGTAACACTACCAGTAAGAAAGAATGGGAATTTGCCGAGCTCATCCATGGCTGGGGAAGAGCCATTAATAGCTCACCCACTATAAGCTACAACCGCAAGGAACAGAAAAGCCATGAGAGAATAATTTGTTCTGGGAACAAAGGTAAGAAAAAGGGATGGGTATTTAATGACGCTTCTTTTGATTATAGTATTCTATCTGTTCCATATTCCTTTTTTCTTTCTTAATTTCCTGATGGAGAGAGGTTTGATTCTGCAAAATCATTCAAGTTGACTATGGAGGATGACCTGGGTCAAATTGCCCAGAAGGCATTTTGCACTTAAAGATACACATGACCAAAGAAAAATGGCTGAGATCACAGGGTTCTCAGATCACACAAACTTACCTGTAGGTGTTCCAAGTTATTTGTTCTTTGAACAAGCAAATTGTCTTTTTGCAAGATGTCCCTGTACTTAGCAGTCAGTTCATTGTATTGTTTATTGGCCAATTCTAGTTCAGACAGAGAAACACTATTATCCATAACTTTTTGGAGAGCAGCAATCTTAAAAATGGCCATCTCCTATGTAAATAAGGATACAATCAGTTAAATTACTGTACCGTCTTTTCTGGTGAGGCACTAGCCACTTGAGAAAGATAAGATAATACAACCAAAAACAAAAGAGGTTTTGAGAGAAATTTTAAAAATAAGATTTCTCAAAACAGAAAAAAAATTGATTTCTCATATAAGAAAAATATTGTAATAATAATAAATTTTCTGTTTCATATAACAAATCATCTTATTTGGAATTTTTAATCATAATAAAGTGAATCCTTTTATAAGTCTTAACATAAAATTCAGTTAATTTGAGCAAAGTAAAAGAAGTAGCAGGAAAATACATAATTTAGACTGTAACATTAGCTTTTCTAAATTTCATAAAATTAAAAAAATAACTTCCCTTTTGACAACTGGATGGCAAAATTAGCATTGCCATAAGTAACCTTTACAGCTTAGCTATTTCTGGTCATTATAGTTACAAAGCCTAACTGTGTAATAAAATATGTTTTTGTTGTTGTTCACAGAAAGAAAACATTATTTAGGGAGAAAAGATTTATTTTTATTATATCTATCCACAATAAGTTATATCAAGATTTTTAAGTTACTTGGCTCGTGTTCTATTCATTAACTACATAGCTATAAAAAGGTCACAATTCAAATACATAATATTAACAACATGAAAAAAAAATCTAAACTTTCAGTTCTCTTCAAAGTAAGCTGATAAAGAAGTAAGGCAAAGAACAACCAATTTTATGTAGTGAAAAAGATAAGAATTTATAGTTATAATTCATTCTGAAGTAGAATAGTAAGGAAAACAAATATTTGTAATGGTGCTTCAGATCTCATTTTGACAACTTTTTTCTCCATGTAAATAAGTACACAATATTCTACAATACCCCTGAGATTTGGTTTTACTTTTTCTTTGTGGAGGAAGAAGGAAAGACCAGGGGTGTTTAGAGAAATGGCTTATTCTAAAGCTGGATAAAAAGTATACAAGGTAAATATTGGGTATCTTATTGTGCCAGAAAACTAACCAAACTTTGAAACTTGATTCAAAGACTAATTGGTTCTTGTCAAAAGTTCACAAGAGACAGCTCTAAAGGACTCCCACCCGCCAAAGTTGAGACACACACACACACAGAGACACACACACACACACACACACACACACACACACACACACCCCACAATGATTCCAACTGTTAAAGCACACTGAATATTTAAAAAGTGCGTGAGCTTGCTAGGACCCTTAGAGAAGAGAAAGTGGGGGTGGAGTGGGGGTAGGAAAAGGTAGAAGCACAGGACAGCTCAGTATTCTTAAAATGGTCCTTAAAAGAAAAATAGGAAGATTTTATATTATCTTTCCTTTCTGGTAGGAACTATCCATCAAGATAACAAAACAGCCTGAGCTAATTAGGGAAAGGTCTCCGCTAACAAATCTAGAGACCATAATGTAACTAGAAAATGATAATTTTTGCAACTTCTAATGAAATAATTGAATTAGGAAACAACAAATATCACTGGGTGCTAAGGCTATCAGGAGAAATGATAAAAAATAGAAAATTTTCCCAAATAGTTACTAAAATAATTTAGTAATAGAGATTATCATGAAACATGGGACTACCAGATACTCTTGAAATGATGTAATATAAAATATCACTTAAATATAAAGCAAGAAAACATTACCTATTTTTGTCAAAAACATTTAACCTGCATATAACCAAAACTTCCAAGGTAACTATAGCAAATGCAATGGATAGAGAAACAAGTAAAATTATGAAAAAAAAGAAAATAATTAATTACCATCATATAAATCATCAATGTTTTTCAGAGAGAAAAAACTATTGGATTCTATATTAAAAAGATAAGTAATATTTAAAAAAAAAGGTTCTCAACTGAATCCTAGGACAACTAAGGAAATATGAGTATTGTCTGGACATTAGATAATATAAGGAATTCTTATCAATTTTACTAGGTATAATAATAAAGTTATTGTGGTTATGTAAAAAAAAGTTTTGATTTTAGAGATGCACACTAAAATACTTAGAAGAGTATGCAATTTAAATACTCCTACAAAAAAAAAATACTCCTACAAAGATAGATGAAGCAATTATGGCACAGTGATAATAAATGTTAATTATTAATCCAGATATTAGTTGTTCATTATACTATCCTTTCTTCTTCATGTTTGAAAATTTTCAAAGATAAATATTCAGATTTACCTTAAATCGTTGTAAACGTCCAATTTTTTCACCAACTTCAGCTTCCATTGATATCAATTCATTCTTCTGTTTCTCATTTTCTTTTCTAAGTTGGTGCTCCATTTCTATTAAAGTAGTATATTGCCTTATAAGTGACTTTTCATTGACTTGCAAGACGGTGATTTTTCTACTATAATCTGAAAGTGTTCTTTTCATTTCATCTGAATCCATCTGAAGAGTATTGAGCAAGTTCTGCACAAAGACAGAACTTGTTAATTTTAGCTATCTTAGTTTATACAATATCATATTTATTGCCTCGTGAAAGAGAATCATTGATCTGCTACCTACAGGGGATTGAGCCTGCATGTGCACAGACCTGGAATTTAACTGTGACCTCCGGGTTCATGGGGAAATGCTCAACCACTGAGCAACTCAAGCCAAACTACAATATCATATATTGACTTGAAAAGTGTTTTACTTACATTATATTCTTTTACTTTTATAGCATCTTGTTGAATTTGACTATCAAGTTTTTTCTTTTCCTCTTTTATTGCTTCAGATTCTGTTTTCCATTTCTCCTTTTCACTAAAAAAGTAAAAACAAACATGACAATATGGTAAACAAAATATATTTACTGCAGGAAGAGAAAAAGTCTCATAAAACCAGAGTCAGTATAGTCTCAGTGGTTGATTGTCAACCTATAAACCAGGTCACAGTTTTATTCCATCAGGCACGTGCCTGGGTTGCAGGCTCAATCCCCAGTAGGGGGTGTGCAGGAGGTATCCAATCAATAATTCACTCTCATAATTAATGCTTCTATTTCTCTCTCCCTTCCTCTCTGAAATCAATTAAAACATATTTTTAAAGAGTACTGTAGCTACTTAGTACCTAAAAATATAAGAATATCAAAATTCTCTTCAAAAAAAGATTTAGCCTGAAAGTGACATTTTTACGTAATAAATGCACGGTAAAAAAAAAAATTTATCAATCATTTTCATTATACCATAAACCATCACCCTACAATTGTACCAATATAAGAATTGCTGCTGAATCTTATGAAGATTTTATAAAAAATAAAAAATCATTAGGAAAATAGACAATCCCTCAAACTATTTCTGGAAATCAAGTATCAATATTCTGAGCCTACTCTTAAACTTGAGTGTTAACTACTTGCAAAATATTTAGAATACAAATAAAATTAGAAATCATTGGACATAAAAGAAGACAGTAAGGAGTTTCCTCAAAAAGTTAAAAATGGAACTCCCATTTGACTTAGTAATCTCACTTCTAGGACTATATCCCAAGAAATCAGAAACACCAATCAGAAAGGATATATGCACTCCTATATTCATAGCAACATAATTTACAATAGTTAAGATTTAGAAATAGCCTAAGTACCCATCAGCAGATGAGTGGATTAAAAAACTGTGCTACACATGTGTCCCAGGGGGCCATGTGTCCCAGGGGGCCGTGTGCCCCGGGTGAGCCGTGTGTCCCAGGGGAAGCAGTGAGACCTGGGGTTAGGGGCGGTGTGAACCAGAGGAGGAGCGGACTCTATTCATGTGGTCCTGAGATAGTCACCATAAAACAAGCAGATTGTCAAATGACAGCAGGGAGGAGAAGGAGACCTCGGGGGAGATAAGAGAACAACTGAAGGACTGGTATGCATGAATATAAGTACAACCAACGAACAACAGAACTCTAGGGAGGGAGGACATGAATGGGAGGTGGGGGAGGGGGGCAATGGTAAGCTATGTACACATATAATACCTTAATAAAAAAAATGATGATAAAAAAAACTGTGCTACATCTACACAATGGAATACTACACCACTAAAAAAAGAAGAAACTTTTACCATTTGCATTAGCATGGGTAGAATTGGAGAATGTTATGCTAAACAAAATAAGCCAGTTGAAGAAAGATAAATATCACATAATCTCACTCGTATGTGGGATATAATGATCAACATAAGCTGATGAACAAAAATAGATCCAGAGACAAAAGGTTGTGGGAGGATGGCGAGGGAGGGGGGATGGGAGGATTAGAGATCAACCAAAAAAATTATATGCATGCACATTAGCATAATCAATAGGCACAGACAATGGGGCAGTTCGGGCTTGCCTTCAAGGGTGGGAATGGGGGTTCAGGGTGGTCAATCAGGGAAAAAGGAGGCATATGTAAAACTTTAAACAAAAAAAAAAAAGATGTACCACAGGCATAAAGAATTCAAATGGCAACAAATAGGTACCTATCAATAATAACCTTAAATGTAAAAGACTTATGCTCCAATCAAAAGATATAGAGTAGCCCTAGCCAGTTTGGCTCAGTGGATAGAGTGTCAGCCTGCAGACTGAAGGATTCCTGGTTCAATTCTAGTTAAGGGCACATATCCAGGCTGTGGGCTCAATCCCAGTAGGGGGAGTGCAGAAGGTAGCTGAACAATGATTCTCTGGCAACAATGATATTTCTATCTCTCTCTCCCTCTCCCTTTCTCTCTAAAATCAATAAAAATATTTCTAAAAATACATAGGGTAGTTGAATGGATAAGAAAACAAGACCCATTTATATGCTGTCTATAGGAGACAAACTTCAGAACAAAAGACTCACACAGGGTGAAAGTGAAGAGATAGAAAAAAAATTGTCCATGCAAATGGAAATGAAAAGAGAAAGCTGGGGTAACAACCCTCAGATATGAGAAAATAGACTTCAAACGATGCTATAGTAAGAGACAATTAAGGCTACTTCATAATACCAAAAGGATTGATCCAAAAAGAAGATATAACCCTGGTAAACATATATGCACCCAATACAGAAGCACCCAAATATATAAAAATATTTCTGGAGGGTTTTAGGTGAGAGATTGACAGGATACAATCATAGTAGGGGACTTTAACAAACCACTAACATCACTGAAAAAATCTTCTAGACAAAAAAATCAAGAAGGAAACAGCAACCCTAAACAACATATTAGATTAAATGGATTCAATTGTCATTTACTGAACATTTCACCCCAAAGTTAGAGAACATATACTCTTCTCAAGTGCACATGGGGCATTCTCAAAGATAGACCACATATTAGGACTATACTAAGTCTCTAGAAGTTCAAGAAGGTTGAAATAATATCAAACATCTTCTTAGATCACAATGATGTACACTAGAAATCACCTGCAATAAAAACATCCAAAACAGTCAAACACATGGAGTTTAAATGGTTAGTTATTAAAGAATGAATGAGTTACCAATGAGATCAAAGAAGAAATAAATAAATTCCTGGAAGTAAATGAAAATGAACACCCAACAACCCAAAATCTATGGGACACAACAAAAGCAGTACAGAGCGCAAAGTTCATAGCACTAGAGGCCTATGTATTTTAATAAACAATCTAACTCCACAACTTAAAGAATTAGTAAGAGAACAACAAGAAAAGTGTAGAGTAAGTAGAAGGAAGAAAATAATAAAGATCAGAAGGGAAATAAATGACAAATACTAAAAAAACAATACAAAAGATCAATGAAATCAAGAGGTGGGAAATAAATAAGATTGATGAACCTTTAGCCAGAATCATCAACCAACAATGAGAGAGGACCCAAATAAATAGAATCAGAAATGAAAGAGGTGATGTAGCAACTGACACAGAATAACAAAGGATTGTAAGAAAATACTAAACATCTGTATGCCAACAAGCTGGAAACTTGGACAAAATGAAAAAAAAAACTCAAAAACTATAATCTTCCAAAATTTAATCAAGTATCAGGAAACTTGAATAAAGCGATAAGCAAATCATGAAATTGAAGCAATAAAACAAAACAAAAAAAACAAATAGCTTCACAGGAAAGTTTTACCAAATAATTAAAGAAGAACTAATACCTACCCTCCTCAAACTAGTCCAAAAATCCGAGTGGAAGGAATACTTTCAAGCACTTTCCATGAGGCTAGTATTATCCTAATTCCAAAACTAAATAAAGACACTACAAAGAAAAAGAATTATAGGCCAATATCCCTGATGATGTTCCTATGTGCCATGACATTTTTAAAATTCTCATATCTGACCATTTTCATATAACTCACTTGTTTCAGAACACCTCCATGAAAAAGGTATTACTATCACAGAATATTTTAGATACTAAACTGACACAGATAGAGTGGAAGAGACAAGAGGGAAGGGTAAACATAATATGTAAATTTTGTTATTAACATGAATATGCTGCAATTATGTTTATAAAATGGTGTCAACAGTTATACCTTAGATATTCTTTATATAATAAGCTTTGTTGATGACGAATTACTGCAAATTTTCTGTTATACTCTTCAAGAGAATCTTCTAAATCCTTTAACTTATTTTCTTTATATTCTAGTTCCTAAAATGGGTTTAGAAATAAGAATGTAAAAAAGATCAGAATACATTTTAAATCTGAAGGTAGAAATTTATATTCTTGCAAGAGTACAGAAAACTATAGAAAGGAGAATAATCACCATAAGTAGCACAGATCATTTCTATAATTATTTTGAATATTTTCATTTAACGCATATGGAATGAGGTAATATATGTAAAAGAGAAGTACTATAAATCAGGTAAAATTAACTTCATCATGTATGATAATTACAGTAACCACACAAATTATCAAATGCAGTAGTTGTATACTTACCTTTAGTCACTCAGTCCCACATACCCTTTCATGAATATCCTACATAATAAAAGGTTAATATGCAAATTGTCCCCCTGGGAATTTGACTGCTCGCTATGACATGATCTGACCACCAGGGGTTTTCGCAGAATGAAGGAAGGCCCCAATCAGCATCCAGAGGCCCCAATCAGCCCTTTTTGCTGGCCAGGCCTAGGGATCCTACCCATGCACGAATTTCATGCACTGGGCCGAGAGAGAGAGAGAGAGAGAGAGAGAGAGAGAGAGAGAGAGAGAGAGAGAGAATCTCCATTGAATTATCCTAATTATTTTCAAAGATAAAGAAACTGAGACTTAGAAGATTAAGTAACTTACTCAACATTAAAACTCATTAGCAGTATCTTTAGCAACCATTTCCTAAGTATTAATGCTGAGCTTGGTGCCAGGTACCTTAAATATATGTAGGTCAGATCTGTCTGACAACAAAGGCCTTGCTACTTCCCTTACTCTGTGCTGTCTTAGGATTGAAGTTCAAGTACCTGTTTTATCACTTTGAAAAAGTTTTTAGATTCCCAATCAGAGCTCTCTCTCTATGCTACCAGAGTGCTTCTCATGTTTTTAATATAAAGACTAGGGGCCCAGTGAACAAAATTCATGCACAGATAGGGTCCCTAGGCCTGGCCGGCAATCATGGCTGATCAGGGCCTTCCTTCCCCAGCTGTCAGCTGGGGCCTACATTAAAAACAATGCATAATGCTAATTATAAAGTGATGTTCTAATTAGTTAAGGTTGCTCGCTAACTAAGATAGCATATAAATTCTAATATCCAGAAAAAGATTCATTAATGTAATTTCCAAATATAAAAATAAGAATTTGAAAATCTTAACTCAAGTATATTCAGAAATGGATTATGTAGGAAAGGGAAACAAAAGTGCTTATAATAAAAAATATTATTTTGAACTCATTTATGTAATTATACTGTAATGTATGTAATGTTATGGGTAGTCACACTTCAAATGAAATAATGAAAAGCATCCTTTGTGAAGCCATTCATAATAACCATGCTATAGATGGCATAACTGAGAAACAGAGGACAAGCAGCCCACAATCTAATTTGCTGATTAACTAACAATTTACAGAGTAAATAAAAATAAAAAAGAAATAAAAGAGAATTTAGTTTTCTTCTTGCAATTAAAAAAAAGAAATAATTTTAGCCATCATACTAAAAAGACTTTATTCACTTCAATTGCTTTTCTAACCAACAAAAAACAAAAGTGCCCATGTTAGCCTTGGCCTGATGGCTCATTTGGTTGGAGCATTGTCCCATTCATCAAAAGGTTCTTGGTTCCTTTTTCATTCAGAGCACTACCTATGCTGAGTGTTTGATCCCAGGTCGGGGTGCATATGGGAGGCAAACAATCGATGTCTCTCTGTGTGTCTGTGTGTGTATGTGTGTGTGTGTATGACTCTCTTTTTTTCTCTCTCTTCCTTCCTCTCTTAAAAAACATATCCTTAGGTGAGGATAAAAAATAATAATAAAATAAATACATAAATAAAAGTACTCATTTCATTTATACATTACAGTTTAGAGCAGCTGTATATTATTACAACTGTGAATCATATATTTCATATGAATGATATCCAGTGAAGAAGGTGTGTCAGTATGCTTCTCATGCAGATAAATGGAATTAATTTTATCTATAACATTCCATCTAACATCAAAATCCATTAAAATATATCTCTGTTGCCAAAACCGGTTTGGCTCAGTGGATAGAGTGTCGGCCTGCGGACTGAAGGGTCCCAGGTTCGATTCTGGCCAAAGGGCAAGTACATTGGTTGCGGGCACATCCCCAGTAGGGGGTGTGCAGGAGGCAGCTGGTTGATGTTTCTCTCTCATCAACATTTCTAACTCTCTATCCCTCTCCCTTCCTCTATGTGGAAAATCAATAAAATATATATTTTTTAAAATATCTCTGTTAATATGTTAAGAACTCAAAAATATGTGAAGACTAAATTGAACAATATACTATAAATTATTATACATATATAAAAATTGCAGTACCTGTAAAATATGTATTAAATATTCATTCAGAGAATTAATAATATTGGCACTAGATGGTGCTATTCCATCAGGTAAGTCTATCCCTTTAAAAACAACATTTGATCCTTCTGATTTCCGTAAAAGACTGGTTTCTTTTTCAAGATGATCAATCTGGAAACAAAGAATTCAGGAATGAGAATCACATCTCTATACCCAAAGGAAGACAAATTTAAAAGCAGTAACTGAATATTTTTTAAAAGTAGACATAAAAATGCCCTGCCAGGAATTAAACCATAATTTAATTTCCACTTAGAAATGCCTTTGTATACTAGTACACTTAGAATATTTGTATTTTGTTACGTTATAAGACACTTATTTTTCCACAAAATTTTATAAGAAAAACCCAAGCAGCTGTTTTCTTAGTGATGAAAAAATTAATTCAAGGGGCATTTTCTAGTAAAGTAGTCTTTAAAAATAAATAAATAAAAGTTTCATATTATATCTATGTTCAGTCCCTAACATTATATTTTATTTGATAAAAATTCTCACCTTTAAATTTGCTTTTGCCAACTGCTGAGAATAATTTATAGCCTCCTTCCGAGCTTCCCTGAGCTCCTGTCTTAATTCTTCATTCCTCCCAGTAAACTGATCAAGCTGGGTTTTCAAATGGAGATTGGCATCAAAGTTTCCTTCTGCATTCTTTAATTCCATTGCCTAATATATTTAGGTTATATTTAAGAAATGTGAAAAAACACACACATTAAAATCATAGTTTAAAAATCTACTTTTAAATAAAATTTACCTTTAAGCATTTTACTATTCCCATTGCCATGTATAATAACAAAATAAACCAGATCTATTTCTTATTAATTAATTTAAATTTATAAAACTATTTTTAACTTACAACAGTATTACCAAATTTAGTAACTACTTTATTATAAAAATTAGCAAACATCTAGATAACCTTAGTAGACTGGCAGACTAGTAAATCAACTGAATAGGAACAGGATGACAAGAGTTCATATCTTAAACAAGCTTTCACTAGCTTGGCAAGTGACTTAAATTCTTTATACTTTAGTTTCCTTATCTCTAAAGAGTAAATAATATTAGCTCTGTCAACTTCATAATGTTGAAGTCAAAATGAGATATACATGAAAATACTTTAAAACTATGGAGCACCTAAATTTAAAGCATGAGCAAAGAAATGAAAGTTACTACAACCATTTAAGTGAATTTCCCATTGCTTTCTCTCCACAGTTGAAGCACACATAGTAACACAGGCAAAGATTGATAATACAGTATTATCCAAAAGCGCTAGATAAGCAAAAGTACTATGTCAAAAAATTAGAATATCAAAGCACCTTCATTGTCCTAATTCTCCAACAATCATAAATCCATATACATAAGTACATAATACATCATGTCTATAAATACATTAGGACTTTAAAATAACTCTATGGAAGAAACCTTTTCAATGCAAAGTAAAGCTTCAGAAGTAAAGGTTGAAGACAAAGTGGTAGGATGAATAAAACCAAATGTAATCCCATACTCAGGAAGGTGAACTGGTGTTGAACTCTGGGCAGCAGATTTAAAAAAGGAAGCCTTTACTCTAAGAGCCTAGAGCAGGACATGTGAAGTAATGAGATATACTAATTCAAAGGGATACGAGGAAGACAAAGATAGGCAGAAGGGGATTTCTGACAGACAACAAAGTAGTCTAGTTAGTTTTGTTGCTAAGAAATAGCACCATGCCAGCTACAGGGTTTTTTTGTAAAATAATATGAAATTAGATAGTGACTCGCACTGAAAAAACAAACCATAACAATAGAAAGTGAACTAAAGTGCATAAACCAGAATTATCTGATCTCAAGATTCTGAAGATTTCTTACAGGAGGTATTATTAGGTTATTTGTGAGTTTTAGACAGGGATATATTTCAGAAAAAAAAGAATGACAACCCAGAATAAATGCAAATAAAAACCTAGGGAAGCAGTGGCCGTAGGAAGGCCAGGGACTATGAATTGAAAGAGAAGTAAAATTTCCTATTCTATTCACTTACTAAATAGTTTCCCTTGGAGAATAAAATTTGATCTGAGATATAATATTAGTAGTGGACAGCATAATAGACAAAAGATTTAGACATTTTAGACATTTTAAAATAGTAGAGGCAAAAGAAAAGTCAGAGTAAGTAACAGAAGGAATCAAATTGTTCTCATAAATTATGTCAAATGATTTTCCTGCCTCAGGAAGTTTTTATCATCTATCTCTCCTAATAATATAGTGTCATTAACAAAAAGCATTCTACTATTGACTGGTCATCATTAAAAAAAATTTCAAAGAATAATGAGATGTTTTTATATTGAAATCAACCACAAATTTAGGAAACATCATAAATGTGGTCAGATTATACAAGTAACATATTAAAAATTTAAATATAAAATGCATATTTTACTAATATCATTAATACTGTAAAACTTTTTAAGTCCTTATATGGTAAATATAAGTAGGACATTATTTGATGGCTAAAATATTTCCTGTAGCAATGCTTAATTCTTTATATATTTAAAATATTCTTACTACATTCTATTACACTTCTAGTTTTGTGGTATCAGATTCTCACAGACCTACCCTACCACATGTAACAATACAAAAATGATTACTTAAAGGTTCTAGAAAATAAACAAAAGCAAACAGATTTTGGAGAGCACTTGTTACTTTAAAAAGGGGAACAGCCAGGAGTGATTTGCCATTTTTAAAGCTTTCCTCTGAGGGCAGCCTGCAGTTCAGTGACCTGTCAACTTGCTGGCCTACAAAACCAGAGGTCAGAGCCAGCCCAAAGCCACACGAAAGGGAGAGGGAAAATCCCAGAAAGAAAAAAAGCTAGCAAAGGGATTTTCAATTTCTGTGTAAAAACTATGCCAGGTCTAAGGCTGACCACTGAAGCAGAAGAATGGAGAAGAGAGAAGAAAGTATCGGTGAACATAAAGAAAAAGCAGTAGCAATTACACAACTGGGAGAAGAAAAAGAACAAATTAGGAAAAAATGAACCAGCTTCAGGGACCTCTGGACATCAAAAGGTCTAAAATATTTCACTGGGCCTCTGGCTGGTGTGGCTCAATTGGTGGGAGTGTCGTCCCCAAAACCAAAAAGTGACGGGTTCTATTTCCAGTCAGGGCACATACCCAGGCTGAAGTGAGGGTTCGATCCCTGGTCCAGGCACATTCAGGAGGTAGCCAATCAATATTTCTTTGTTTCTCTCTTCCTTCCTCTCTAAAATGTTTTTTTAAAATTAAAGAACACACTCTCTCTTATAAAAAATATAAAATGTTTCACTGGAATTCCAGAGAGAATGGAACAGAAAGAAGTAATTAAAGAAGCCACCAGTAGAAAACTTCCTAATTGTGAATAACATTAAGTAAATAGATTCATGAAGTTCAGCAAATGCCAAACAAGATACATATACATATATACAAATGTGTGTGCACACACACTCAGGCACATTATAGTCAAACTGGTAAATATACAAATATAAAGAGAACGTTTTGAAAGCAGCCTGAGGAAAAAAAATACATATTACATACAAGGAAGAATGACTCAACTGACAGCAAATGTCTTATCAGAAACTGTATAAACTAGTAAGACAGTGAACAATATCATTAAAGTTGATGAAACAACAAAATGAAACCATTAATATAAAAACATAACTTACATGAACTAGTCTTTCAAGACTAGGAATTATTAGAGATGTTTCTCCTCCATTAACATCAGGTTCTTTCTGCATTTCTTTAATAGCTTGCAATATTTCTTTCATACCTCCTTCAAGTTGTTTATTTTCTTCAACTAATTCTTTTACTATAATGACATATGTTTCACATTGAATGAATAAACTTTACACCATATGCACTATTTTATACCGACGACAAATAATTCACATATAGTAAAAATAACTCATTTGTAAAATGCAAATAAATATATAAAAATGTATACTTTTTTGTATATATCTATACATCTAATGTGTGAATAGTTGAGCTGAATGATATACCTATTGAAATTATATGCATATACATATCTCATAGTTCAAAGAAATAAATCATAAGCATATTCTGCCTTTACTTTATTAAAATTTTTAAAAATTTGTTTACTTTCATTAAAAATAAAACAGAAAAATTAGACTCATTTATAATCACAAAATATTCAGACTAAGAACATTCTCCAACTATGAATATAGCAGAGCAAATCAAATGGATGAAAGAGAGAAACTAACATCTATACCTTATAGAAGTAATTAAGGCTAAACAGATTAGAAAACAGAGTATATTAAAGTCCTTTCAGATCCATGATTTTCAACATAAGATAAATAAGTAAGGAAAAATTAGAGATAATAGTAACTTACATTTACTCTGAAATTTGGCTATTATTGTTTTACTTCTTTCTAAATCTCTTTCTTTTTCAATTAGTTCTCTTGAAAGAAATTCACTCTGAACAAAAAATAAATGAAATTATTTTTTTAACAAAATATCACAATAGTTTACTTCTGAACTTTTAACAAAGTTTGACTGAGGTCTAACACACCAAATGCAATTATAGAGACATAATAGCAGTCAGAAAAATAGAATCTAAATGATAAAGCAGATGGTAATCCTCTTCCCATCTTCTCCCTCCCCCGACCTCCATACCCATACCGATAGCAAAAAGCAAACAAATATAATGAAGGCTTTTGTCTTTAGTACCACCATCATCTGTTTTAATATTTACACTACCTGTTCTGCCTGGCTTCTATGACGCTCAAGCTCTAGCTCTGCATTTCTATTCTGTGCTTCCTTGATCAATAAATCCTGTGCTATGACTTCATTCTAAAGAAATATTTAATAAAGTAGGCAAGTGAATGAGTTCATATCGAATATACTGCATTTTTTTATTTAAAAAAATAGAATGTGCATAAATGAATGCTAATGTTCAAACATTAAAAAAAATCTTATTGTAATTACTACTTATAGAACTTTGTTAGAAAAGAAATTTTTAAAAAAAGAGTTAATAGAAAAGCAATCCCAGGATGCAATTTGGAGGAAAGCTCACCTGAGATCTAAGAAATACTAGTTCTCTCCATAGCTGTTCTGTAACTTTTTCATTTGGATCTACCTGAGATAATTCTGATTGTGCATTAACAGGCACAGGATCTGGAAGATTAACTTCAAGTTTACTTTTCAAAATCTCTGCCTGTAAGGGTACTTCACTTTTTCTTATATCTTCTTTCAAACTATCAGCACATTTTATTTGGGCATGAACCCGCTCATCTTCTGGAGCTGCTCCTTGTGATTTATTCATGTCCGCTTTATCATCATGAATTTGGTGACAAAATATTTCAGATTTTTGCCTAAGTGATAACTTCCACATTAAGTCTGAAGCTGTTGATAAGGCTTGTAAAGACAAATTGCTTTCTTGTGTGAAACTTGTCTTCTCAGGTGCTTGATCGTTTCCTGACACTTTCTTCAGAGAGTCCTCAGAAGAAGAATATAGGAAATTGTTTATTTCTTCATGACTCTCCTTACTAAAGGCACTGACTAACGATTGTAGATTTCCTAATGATTGTAGACATGGTGCTTTAAAAATCTCCCTTATTGTAACAGTTTCTGGAGGTGTATTATCATTTACTTGTGTGGATGAAGACTGTCTAGTTACAGAGACAAAAGGATCCTCTTCACTTGCTACACTTTGATGAACTTCAGATAACATTCTTGGTAATGACCTTACGGTCATGTTCTCTTCTGACTCTTTCTGGTAAGATTCTGAAATACTGATTGATGCTCTCCTATGCAGCAGCTCTACTTTATCTGAACTCCTAATCTGTATTCAGAATAAATAATTCTCATTAATCAACCTTTGAACCAATAGATTACTTAAATAATTTTTTTAATTTAACAACTATAAAAATAGCAATGTCTAAAGTGAGATAATAGGGCAGAAATGAAAGAACTGACCATTTTCTTTATTTTCTCTGTCATAGCAAATTGTTTACCTTTGAATGTGCTGCATTCATATTTTCAAGGCTCATGAAATCAAATTTTCTTTCTCCCATTCTATTTTCTTGAGAAAAGGTTTCTGTTAGGTTCAGGTCCTCAACTGTTAACCCTACATATGAAAAATATAACAAATTAGACATAAAAATAACTCTCCTATTATTTTAATACTTTTACTCTTTAAAACCAGAATCAAGTTTTAACTCAAAAATGATAGAATAATTACTTCTAAAATCCATGAAAAACATGTAGCCTATACAACCTTCTCATTTAACTCACTTTTAACAAGATATTAGAATGAGAAACTAATATATACTGTATCCTCTCTATCATTCCTATTCATTCTATTTATAGTTAAAAGACACATATAAAGAAAGTAGACAAAAATCTTGAATAATGAGAAAACTAGTTAATATACTAATAAATTATGAATTTTTGCCCTTCTAGAACTTTTTTGATATACTATAGGAATGAAAATGCTAAAACAATGTATTACTCATAGGTATTTATGAACTTAGTTAAAAACAAATTTCTTTTCTATGGCCTTCAACAGCTATAAAACACTTAACCAATTTTTCTCTTTGTATCATGTAAGATAAACAAGCAAAAAAATACTAATTTTTATTCAGCAAAACATTATACAGTAAATAATGTCTAAAAGAAGTTTTCAACGCATAACTCTCTTAAGAAAAGATAAAATATTATCAGTAACATATATTAACATAAAAATTACTAAGTTTTATCATTACTAATCACAACTTACTGGCATTATCTATAAATTAATACAGATTTTACTGTAAGTTTTTCAAAAGTTCATGATGCTGAAAGTTTTTTATTCACTTGTTTTATTGGTTTTTGTTTTGTTTATTTGTTTACCAGTTCCAGTTTCAGGACTGAACCCAGAGACACTCATTTATATAATCTTCATCAGGCCATTATTTTCATTTACTACATTTGTAGCAGAACCACAGTAATATAGAGATGTCATTTCTAACATACAGAAAATTTCAGATTCAAACGATTCATTTTCCAATGATTCTCTTACAGGTTTGGAATAACTGAGTATACCTGAAGTTGTAGTTTTTTTTCCTTTTTCTTGAGCCATTTGGCGGATTTTTTTTTTCAGGTCAAGTCGTTCTTCCTCTAAACTTTCAATCTATAAAGTAAAAATGATTAGTATGTTTCTTTAGTTCAACCAGAAAAATAACCAATAGACTACTGCACTTGCCTCTTTCAAAAGTATCTGGTTTTCGGCTCTGTACTGATGCTGTTTTAAACTTTTGCTATTTCTAAATTCAGTTAAATCAATCATTGTCTTCGGTTCAAGGCCTAAAATAGAAAGTAATGTGATTACAACTTTATCAACATTCAAATGAAATACAAAAAGTTCATATAGCAGCTAGTTATCATCAAACAACTGGTTATAATTTATTAATAATAGGGTATATTTTATGCAATAACTTTCCTGATATTTGAACTATAATCCTCCGAGTTTAAATTTTGTCACAATTATTAATGAAAATCCTGACAAAAAAGTATTTAGGATCTATCTTCTCCATGTTTGCCTGTCACAAAGGTACTATAAATGTAGTAATTAAGAACATAATTAAGTCATAAGGATAAAACTGTATAATTATATACATTTTGGCTTGTTGTCAGGGATATATTAAAATCAACCCAAATAAAGAGTTAGTGCAGTGCCTGGCCTAGAGTATTCATTATTTAATAGCAATATCAAGAATAAGGCTACTCTGCCTGTGGAGTAGCCACTCTCTGTCTCAGTGCTTCACTAATACACTCTCTTCATTTTAAACTCTAAAAAAAAGAAAAAAATATTATCATGACTAGTCTGGTGTTTACAGTGTGCATGTATCATCATAACTTTCTATTACTTAGCAGCTATGTTCTGAAAACCAGATATTAAGATATAAATATTTATAACCAAGCTTTGCAGCCTTTACAGCTGTTTTTGACTGCCATCTGGATGGCTCAGTCAACTTTAGGAACTTCCAGGTCGAAGTTGGCTATCATGTGATAAGCTATCTATCAGAAGTGTAACTTGAGGTCCTACCATGACTCTGGGTCCTAGTTAGACACGTTTTTACAGATAAATCATATGTATAAAATACATATTTTTCCTTCCTCTAATAACAGTTTTTACAGATGATCATGTTAATTCTAAGAAAGCATTAACGGGTATTTACCAAGTAAAACAAAATCATTATTTATATCTTTATTTTCATTTTAAAGAAGCAATTTATATTAGAATGGCAAAACATTAATATTCACTAACAAGATATTTATTGAAATCAATATATAACTTCTCAAGCTATATTTATTACTTCTTAGAATCAATAGTAACCTTAAAATACTCAACTAAAGAAAAACATAAGCAGTTTAAAATATAAAAGTTAAGTACTTAAAAGTCTTTAAAAGGTTTATACAGTATAGTATCCTATCTAATCAAAGTGTTTATGCAAATTAACCATCACTCTGCTCAAGCCAAACCCACCAGCCAATCAGAGTGAGTAAGCAAATTAACCCTAACCAAGATGCCTGCGGCCACAGAGAGCAGTTGAGAGGTTTGGGTTTCCCCAGCAACAGAAGCCAACCTTTCCACACACCCTGGCCAGCTTAGGCCTCCACTCAAGGATACAAAATTTCAATTATAGAAGATAAATCCTAAGAAAAATGGCGGCAGCCACAGAGCTGGAGAGAGCAGGATAGGATTGCCTCTGGCAATGGAGGAAGCAAAGCTTCCCGTACACCCTGGCTGGCCCAGTCCTCCACTCTAGGCTATAAAGCTTAAATTATAGAAGATACATAAAACCAAACAGAAATGCTGTGGACCACAGAGCAAGCAGTAGGCTTGGCTCCGCTCAAGGCTACAAAGTTTCAATTGTAGAAGGTAAATAAATTCCAGATACCAGAGCCTCCACTTGGGTCACCAGGGGGCATGGCCGGACTGCAAACTACCACAGCCCTCTCACCCAGGCCACCCCACACCCCAAGGGAACCCCCACCCTGATCCAGGACCCGCTTCAGGGCAAACCAGCTGGTCCCCACTCATGCACCAGGCCTCTATCCTATCTAATAAAAGAGTGATATGCAAATTGACCATCACTCCAACACACAAGCTGGTTGCCCCCATGTGGTCAAAGATCCTGCCTCCATGTGGACACAAGCTGGCCACCACAAGATGGCCAGCAGGAGACGGCAGTTGTGGACAATCAGGCAAGCAGGGGAGGGCAGTTGGGAGCCAGTAGTCCAAGATTATGAGAGGGTGCAGGCTGGGCTGAGGGACACCCTCCCCCCAACCCCCTACCTCTGTGCACAAATTTTGTGTACCAGGCCTCTAGTTTCTAAATCTCCTTAAGAATTCTTATGAAACAAAGGCATCTTACAAACTGACATGGTCACACAGACATTACTTTGATTGAAAAAAATTAAAGCGTTAACTTCTAAGATGTGGAATTAACTCAGCAGACTTTGATTTTTAGACTAGCAGTTATTACTAAGGAGATCCTGGCCTGCACAGAGCAGTGCTCCAGTCCTGCCTGCTGCCATCCCGGCCAAATCCCCAATCCCACATCAGAGTAGTTCCACTTTTATGTGTTTTAAACATTTTTATAAAAGTATATATTTCAAAAAATAGTCAACTATTTAAAAATAATAAACAATCAAAAAGGAAAACAAAATGACTTGACATTTAGGACTGAGTAAAAGGCATATCTTAAAAGATGACTCACCCACACGCTCTCTAAGTGCCTCATTTTCATCGAGGAAATCATTGATCTTCATCTCCAATTTATTGATTTCCTTTGTCAATCCTTCAATCTCTCGATCTCTAATTTTAATTTGGTTTTTACAATTCTTTATTTCAATAACAGCATCTTCTAAACCATATACTCCCTAAAAAAATACCCAATCTAAATTAAATGTAATATAATATATTTGGAATAAATTATTAAATGCATGAATTTATTTTCTTATTAAGTTTGTGGGAAGATGCACATATACCTACCTAAGGTCTACATCATTAAACTGTGTTTTTTATTGTACTTAAAAAAAAAGTACAATAATAATGACAGAAAATGAAAGAGTTAAAATTTATCAATTCAGCACTCTAAAGCAAAGTGATTCAGAATATTACATGCAGGCTTCACAAGATAGAGAAAATAAATAGTAAGGGTCAGTCGGCAAAACCATTACAATATGTAAATCATTTCTTGCCTTAGTGGTAATCATATTTTAAAATATATTTTATAAAAAGTACAAAGTCAGGCTGTGTTGGCACAGTAGGCAATAAAACAGTCCCTGTCATAACTTTTATCAAACTAACCAGGTGTCAGATCTACATGGTGGCGGACTGACACAGATTCCAAAGAACCTAATCCGGCTGCCTCACCAAAGCTGATTATCTGACAAATGGTTTGAAAACAATTCTCCTGCCAAAAAGTAAATGCAACACAAAAGTTTGAATAGTCTAATATAAATTGATTAGGATAATCTTTATCTTAAGATATTTCTGGAATGCTTTTAAGTGGTATGCAGTAAATGGCATAGAACAGTCTACCTGTGTAAAAAAAAAAAAACCTCTAAACTCCTTGACTGACAAGGTAAGAATACATACAGATTCATAATCTTTTAATCGCTTCAGAGTCTCAACTAGTTCTTTATCCTTTTCCTTAGCATCAGCCTCAGCCAGTTCAGCTGTTCTCTCAGCCTCTTTAGTCTTCTCTTCTAAAATTTGAACCTTAGATTGAATTTTCATATAATGAGTCTGTTGAGAAAGTGTTGAAGCACCTACAAGATAAAAGTGAAAATCACAAATGAGCTGAATTGATTACTCATTCCTTTAAATCAGCGTTCTGATTTTTTTAAATCAGAAATTCTGATTTTTTTGGTCATGAACATCCCTTCTAGTCTCCATTCACTCTATTCCTGAATAATGGTCAAGAAATGCTTTTAAAGGAAAGAAGTGAATCTTTCTTTTCTCTTTCCTCCCTCCTGGCAGCTGAAATACATACATTGAGACTGGAACTCATATGTTCTTCTTAGTACATGAGATGGAAACTAGATATCAAGATAGGCAGAGTATAGAGTACCTGATATCTGATTTGTGCAGTTATCACACTAACCCTCAACTAGTTGTCTCAATTTTGTTTATATCATGAAAACAAAGATTTCTATCCTGCTTATTACATTTGATTTTCTGTCACCTGTAGCAAACTTAAACCTAACTAATAGCTTTAAAAAATCACTACTTTATTACCTTAACAAACTATTACTAGACCAAAATATAATATTCCTATCATTGTAAAGTTTATTGACACAGATCATTCTTTTTTTAAATATATATTTTATTGATTTTTTACAGAGAGGAAGGGAGAGGGATAGAGAGCTAGAAACATCGATGAGAGAGAAACATTGTCCAGCTGCCTCATGCACACCCCCTATCAGGGATGTGCCCGCAACCAATGTACATGCCCTTGACGGAATCGAACCTGGGGCCTTTCAGTCCGCAGGCCGATGCTCTATCCACTGAGCCAAACTGGTTTCGGCAACACAGATCATTCTTATACTCATCCATAACAAAAATCTACTGATTTATTGGTCATGTACTTATGTATGGTATTGGACTAGTGTGGGAGATCACTTTTGTATAAGAAAAGAGCCCTGTTTTCTGGAGTCAGCAGCCTAACTGGAGAAATGTGACAGAGGCTGAGTGGTCCCCAATATCCATTCTCCCTTTCCTCCACATGGCCCTCCATAATATTTGCCTGCCTATACTTCCTCTTCTTCCTTCACCTTGCTGTCTAAAACATGGATGTGATGCTAAAGCTCCATTTTGAATAAGACAGATGAGGGCAACACCCCTGTGCAATGGTCTAGATCAGTGGTCGGCAAACTCATTAGTCAACAGAGCCAGATATAAACAGTACAATGATTGAAATTTCTTTTGAGAGCCCAAAACCGACTTCTGCACATGGGCCACAAAGTTTCCATCACACTTTCTGGGTTCCGCCCACACGTGGTATTTTGTGGAAGAGCCACACTCAAGGGGCCAAAGAGCTGTATGTGGCTCGAGAGCTGTGGTCTGCCGACCACTAGATTCAGGCATTTCCTAATTCCAACACACAAGTGAGGAATACATTTCTATCTTGATTTTGTTACTATTTTTCAGATGTTTCTGACAGCTAAACCTAATCCTAACCAATGAAAGGGAAAATACCATTAGCTGTCATATTTACAAGTTAAATTCAAGATATAGAGCAACCGTGGGCAAACTACGTCCTGAGGGCTGGATCCGGCCCGTTCGGCTGTTCTATCCAAAAGAGCGAACATCCAACCGACACTCTATCCACTGAGCCAAATTGATTTCGGCCAAAAAGGCTTCTTTAAGTAAAAAATGTAGAAGTTTATTGGAAACATGCAAACTCAAAATGGGAAAGCCTGTTTTTTTCCCTCTTTCATGGGAAAAAAAATATCCAAAATTTGAATCTGTAATTTATAATTTGTTGAGTCTTTTTGTCTCTGGGTTTATATAGACTGCAGTTTTCTGTCTGAGGTATTATATATTCTGGAGACCTTTTCCTTATTGTGTCTCTTCCACCATGAGAACTTAGTCTTGTAATAAGTTTTCACGATCCCCATTTTCACGTTGTCGATTTTTTTGGTTATTTTTTTTGTCCGGGTTGGAGTTATTTTGGACCACCCTATGGCTTTCTTTTAGTTGACCTAGCTGGAGAGGTTTATTCCCCTTAGGTCTGGGCTGTTTTAGTTATTCAGGCCAGAAATGCCTCCATCCTTCTTGGACTCTGCCTCCCTTCCTGCCTTAAGCTAGTTAGTTAACCCTTTTCATCACTGTCGGGACATCCTCCTAGCCACCGGCATCTGAATCCATCCATTCCACCTTCCGCGCTGTTACTGGGAATGAAATCGCTGAGCTCCTAAAGCTAACTACTCTGTTGGAGCACATTACGATCCCTTTGCCTTCTCAAGGACATTGCTCCCGAAGGTTCTTCTCTTGCTCCCCTGCTTCATTAATTCATTGTTTCTTCTTTATGGATCTCTCCTATTAACCTAGAAGCATGATTATTTCTTCCATTTTACAGAGAAAAACATTTTCATCACTCTTTTTTTCCCCTCTAGCAACCACTCTATTTTTCTCATTTCCTTCATAGAAACACGCCACAAGAGTCTACCACTGCTCTCTCTGGTTCATGTTGAACCATTTTCTCTTGAACCAAAATGACCACTACTAATGGTCAATGTTCAGTGGTTAATTGACTCATCAGCAATAATGAATACAACCTTGAATACAGTTGTTTATCCTCTTCCTTGATGACACTATTCATGTGGCTTGCAGAACTCAACCTGCTCTGGTTTTCCTCCCATTTTATTGGCCATTCCTTTTCATCTACCAAGCCTCTAAAGTGAAAGTATTCCAGGGCTCAGTCTTTACATTTTTCCTCTAAACCAGTATTTTCTCCCTTGATATCAGTGAGCCTCACGATTTGAAAAAGCATTCCATGTACATGGTTCCCAAGTTTATATCTTTAGCAAATATTGTTCTCCTGGACCTCAGACTTCTTTATACAAGGACCTATATTTAACACTTTAACTCAAATGTCCAATAAGCACATTAAATCTGATATGCCTTGTTTAACAAAGCCCCTGGTCATTACCAACCTGGCCCTTTCACAGCCCTCCTCAGTGTTCAAACTAAACATCCTGATTACTCTTGAAACCAACATCCAACATCCCCCAAGGGATGTAGTAGTGCGCCAAGTGGCAAGTGGCCAGTGAAGAGCCACTCCCACTCACCCCAGTCAGCTGAGCGTCGGCCCCAGTCTTCCACCGCTGTCCCTCACATCTCCTGGTCTTCCACACCCAGCTGTGGAGAAGTGGGCCCCTTGGGCAGAGCTCCCACGGCCTCGCTAGGAGGGCAGACTGAGGCATGGAGAAGTGGGGTGAGTGCCCGAGGGGACGGATTAGTGGCCTCTTTTTTTCTCTCCCTCCATCCCTTGATCCTGGCTGCCTGTGCCTCTGGGGCGGTGCCTGGGAAGTGGCAGAATTTGGGCCGATGGCCCAGCTTCCCAATGCAAACTGCAGCTCAGCTCCAAGTTTTCATAGACTCAATGGCCTGTTTCTCTTTTTGTCTGTCCAAGTTGACTGCCCCCTCATGGTCAATGCGAATCCGTGCATGGGTGGGATCCCTTGGCCTGGCTGGTGATTGGGGCCAATCAGGGCCATCTGACCCAGTCTCATTTGGGGTGGCCTGCTGCAGGGGAGGGATAGTGGCAGGTTGGCTGGCCAGTCCCAATCAGGGCCATCAGGGCAGGGTAAGGGACTGCAGGAGGTTGGCAGACCATGGGAAGTTGGCTATGGGAGTGCACTGACCACCAGAGGGCAGCTCCTGCATCGAGTGTCTGCCCCTTGGTGGTCAGTGTATGTCATAGACTGGTCAACTGGTCATTTGGTCAACTGGTGGTAACAGTAGCTTAGGCTTTTATATACATAGAATAGAGGCCCGGTGCATGAATTCATGCAAGGATGGGATCAGGCCAGCCCACCCCAATCGGGACTGATCGGGCTGGCCACGTGGAGGGGCCATGGGTGGTTGGATGGCTGGCCCCGCCCCCAAATTGGAGGCGGGGCTAACCAGGGGGAGGAGCTGTGGGCAATTGGCTGGCTGGCCCCACTCCCTGGTCGAACTCCCGGTTGAGGGGACAATTTGCATATTAGCTTTTAGTATACAAGATTATTGCAATAGTTTTATAATGTCTCCCTGCTTCTGTCTTTACCCCTCCTATACTCTATGGCAGACACAGCCTAAATCAAATTATATCACCTCTGTCTTCAGAAACTTTCTTTGGTGTCCCTTCTCATTTAAAGTAAAAGCCAAAGTCTTTACAATGAACTTTAAAGCTCCATATGATATGACTCCTGGCTACATTTCTCATCTCTTCACCAACTACTGCCCACTTGCTCTCTCTGTTCCAGTCATAAAAGCTAGTTGTTCCTCAAACGTACATGGTACACTCTTGCTTCAATGCCTTTGCACTTATTCCCACTGTTTAGGGGACATTTTCTATAGTATGTAGTACTGTGAAAGTATAAGACCACTGATGTTTTTAAGGGCTTATATTCAGGTATTTAATGTGTTAAACAAGGTAGTATATGACCCAGGATAGGAAGAATATGATAAGACATTTAAGTTAGGTAAGATTAATTTAAATGTTGACAAGTAAGTAAAATTACAGCTGAAAACTGTATAATGCTGCTACATTGATCAAAACTTTATTGTCTTCTATTCTATATTAATTATTAAAAGGGGTTTAAATAAAGAAAATCATTTAAATCACCATTTTCATTTCTTTCATTCAGCCAACCTAGTAATAAAGATTAATGTGATTTTCATCAGAGAAAAAGTATAGAAAATATCTGCATAATTTATGAATTTAAACACTAGTAAGATATATAAAATCGTTAATATCCCATATAATTTTTGAAACTATAATAGAATTCATATAGAGAAAAAGCAATAATATATCTATTGACATGACATGCTTTTATTTTCAAAAAACATTTTAAAATGTGATGGTATGCACAATAATGATATACTTATGTAATATTAAATTACCTTTGTTTCTTTGGAGCTCATTTTTCAAATCTTCAATAATAAACGTATTTTTTTCCATTTCTTTTGTATATTGTTCTACTTGCTCAGTGAGCATCTTAATATGACTGTCTCGTTCTTGTATACCCTATAAAGTATTTTTGAATATTACATATTATCTTTTCATCAAGATTAACATACATTTTTAAAGTAAGAAAAAAAGTAGGTCTTGCCCAGCCAGTGGGCTCAGTGGTTGAGTGTTGACCCGTGAACTAAAAAGTCACCAGATTGATTTCCCATTAAGGCACATGCCTGGGTTGAGGGCTCAATCCCCAGTAGGGCATGTGTGCAATAGGCAGCTTATCCATGTTTCTATTTCTCTCCCTCTCCCTTCCTCTCTCTCTAAAAGTCAATAAAACATATTTTTAAATACAAATTATTTTTTTAAAAGGTAGGTCTTGTTTTTTTAATAAGACTAGAATATACTTTTTGTGGGTTAATGTATGTCTTTTACTATCTTATATATCTCAACTGCACAATACAACATTAAATACAATGCTGTCATTCTAATACATAAAGATGATTTAATGGCTAACACTCCAGTAAATAGGAATTCTAGGACTCTAATATTTGTAGCTTCTTAGCATTCCTTTTATGGTACTTTTTCCCATCATCCACCCAATTCTATCTTTTTACCATGTTTATGTTTAGCCCTGTGCATCCTCACTTACTTAATTTAGCTTTTACCTCTGCAGTACTCAACATCATTGTCCCTTGATATTGTTATTCACCAAATACTTCCAAAATTTCCTTCTCTTTTGACTTATGACTATAGAGCACTGAAAATGAAAGTGTAACTTCTTTCTCTATGTATTTGTACTAAAACTGAAATCCTTATGTAGTACAGTCTCCTAACCACACTTTTAGCCTATTTTACATTGTATAGGATATTTCAGCACTAAAATAGAATATAGTAAACTTTAATAACAGAGTATTAAGATGTTTTAAACTTCTAAAAGCTTTTAATAGTTTCATATTAAATAATTCCCAAATCAAAACAATGAATATATTATCTGCATCAATGCAGAAAAATACACAAAATAAGTATATTCCCAACTTAAAATATTTTTGTGGGACTGGATGGTATAAGAGACTTTATTATATATCCAATAGTGCAAGCCGCTGTATTAGGCACTGATGATACAATAAAAAAGTACAAGGTTTCATTGCCAACTTTAATAAAACTGGTTGTTAAACCAAATTTTTGAGAAGGTCTTACCTGTTGTAGAGCCATAACATTACTTTTATCAGCATCAAGCTGGGCATTTTTCAGTTTCTCCCTCAGGTTATGTAACATTTGCTGATATTCAATAATTTCATCATCTTTAGAAGACAAAATTAACTGGAAATAAATGAAATAGGATCAGTTACATAAGGGAAAAATGAATAAACCATTCCTTAATTATGATAAATACTCTTATACTACTGGGAGATTTAAAAACAATACAGGAAATAAAGTTCTTTAAAAGGAAGGAGTATCAACAGCTATTGAGTAATCATTGTCCCTTTTGTGTGTACAACTTGAATTTCAAATATGAAAAGATTCAAAAATATATAATGTGATTTTTGCTATTCTAGGAATTGATTCTCTAAACAATCTCAAGCTTTCAAAAACCCATTCCTAAAAACAAGCAGTTAAAATACTTGCATGTATTACAAAAATTTTGGACAACTAATCTTTTAAAAAAATTATAATTTTGTTGATTTCAAAGAAGAAGGGAGAGGGAGAGAGAGATAGAAGAATTAATGATGAGAGAGAATCACTAATTGGCTACCTCCTGCAGGCCCCACACTGGGGGGATCAAGCCTGCAACCTGGGCATGGTCCCTAACTGGGAATCGACTGTGACCTCCTGATTCAGAGGTTGGATACCCAACCACTGAGCCATACCAGCCAGGCAGTATAACTAATCTTTATGAAGAAAACATTAAAGTGTCACTGAGAAGCATAAAATATCTTGAATTAATAAAAAGTATCTTACAGTGCTATATGAAAGGAGAGGTTAGTTCTTCCCTTGACAAGGATGGAAAAGATGCTCAGGCATGATAATATGTGTAGGGTTAAGGCACTGCCACCTACTTCCCAGCAGCTAATCTTTGTTTTTTAATACTATATTGCATATTTGAAAATAGCTAGGGGAACGGATCTTGAAAGTTTTCATCACACACAAAAAAACTATAACTATGTATATGATGGATGTTAGCTGAACTTATTGCAGTTGTGATCATTTTCCTATATATACAAACTAGAGGCCCGGTGCATAAAAAGTCATGCACTGGAGGGGGTTCCTCAGCCCAGCCTGATCCCTCTCACAGTCTGGGAGGCGACCCCGTGATCAGGGTAAGGTGATGCCCCATCACACCTCTGCTGTTGCCACTGCCAGCAGCGCAAGTCATGGCTAGCCCTTGTTACGCCGCCATATGAAGCCTGCTTGTGCCTCAGGCTGGCCCTGGGCAGCTGGGGGATTGAGGGGACTGGGGAATTCCAGAGGCAGGAGCACTGAGTGGCCTGGCCTGGCCTTGCCATGCATGCGCCTGCCACCCTGGCAGACCTGAGGGGACTGGGCACCACCATCTTGTGGCTGTGGGCACTGCCATATTTGAGGGTGTGGCAGTCAATTAGCATATTCCCTCCTTATTGGCTATGGTATCACCATCTTTGAGGGCATGGTAATAAATTAGCACATTCCCTTTCTATTGGCTGTGGACACCGCCATCTTTGAGGGCAGGGAAGTCCATTAGTATATTCCCTCCTTATTGGCTGTGGGCACCACCATCTTTGTGATGGTGTGAGGGTCAATTAGCATATTCTCTCTTTATTCGATAGGATATGAAATCATTACAATGTGCACTTGAAATAATGTTATGTCAATTACATTCAATTAAAAAAAGAAAAAGAATCTTGTGTTCTTTGCTAGTAGGAACAAATATCAACAGCAACCTATAAATTAATTTATAAACTGAATACATACACAATAAAATAATATATTTTTTTAAACTATTTCTAGCCTAGCCAGTTTGGCTCAGTGAATACAGCATTAGCCTGCAGATTAAAGAGTCCAAATTTGATTCTGGTCAAGGACACATACCCCAGTTGCAGGTTCAATCCCTGGCCTTGGTTGGGGTGTGTGCAGGAAGCAACCAATCAATGTATCTCTCTCACATCAATGCTTCTCTCTTTATGTCTCTCCCCTTCTTTCCACTTTCTCTAAAAATCAATGGAAAAATATTCTTTCGTTGTACAAAACTTTTTGTAATACAAAAAATATTCTTGGGTGAGAAATAACTGGTTGAATGGATAGTAAACTAGAGTCCCGGTGCACGAATTCATGCACAGGTGGTATCCCTGGGCCTGGCTGGCAATTGAGGTCTATTTGGGGGAGGGGGGGAGGGCGTGTGGGCGGGGGGGGGGGCGGCACTGGCCAGGGAAAGGGATTCCAGGAGGTTGGCTAGCTCGGGGGGGGGGAGGGGGAGGGACTGTGGGAGACTGGCTGGCTGGGGGTGGGACTGTGGGAGACTGGCTGGCTAGGGGGTGGGGGTGGGGGCACGGGAGGTTGGCTATGGAAGCACACTGACCACCAGGGTGCAGCTCCTGCATTAAGCATCTGCCCCCTGGTGTTCCCTGCGGGTCATAGGGACTAGTCGACTGGTTGTTCCTGTCATTCGGTCATAAGGGTCACTCAGGCTTTTATAAATTTATTCAGAATCATGTCAGACTTTTGAAAACATGCAACTGTTAGGATCCTAGCTTCTGATATGGTAAGGCTGAGGATATGCTGTGCTGGAGAGCAGTGAGGAGGAAGAGATTTTTGAAAAGTAACATCACACATGATTCTGAAAGATCCCTTTCCTCACTCCCATTCCCACTGAATGCCAAAAGCTTGATTACTCAGACATGAAAGGAGAGTTAAAAAACCTGACTACACTAAAATGTAACCTGGTACTACATACCTAATATATTTAAGGTAACTATGATTTATGTTAAAATAATTAAGTCTATTTAGAATTGGTCTGTTTTAGATGACAAATACATTATATTTTGGACTTAGATTTCTACCAGAGATTTTAGGTACAAGTTGAACTCCTTGAACGGGGAAGAGCTCATTCAACAACAAACAAGCTGGAGGACTTCGCAGGAGAAAGGAGTTTTCTAGCTAAGACGTATCTTACACTTTTTAAAATGCCTAATAAATGTCAATTACAGTTATAAAGTCTTTAAAGAATACTGAGAATAAAAATTGAAATGAAAACTGCACATGAAAAAGCCATTATAGCAATTGAAAAAGGCACCTTCCATTCTTCTACTTTTGCATTGACAGCTACCATGATTGGGTCATCTTCTTCATTTTTTGCTTTTAGAAGATCTGTAAGCTCCTGCACCTAGAAGGCAACAATCATTTCTAGAATTATTGCAAATTAGTGTAATATAAACACATTTATTACACATGCATACTTATAAATATATCACACATACAATATGCATTTACATAAACATATACACATGTACATACATGTACATAATGTATATTTATTATTGGAGCAGTTATATAGTTAAAGGTGACATTTTAATGGTTTCTGCAACTTTACAGTTGTATAATTATTTTCCATTATTAGAAAATTATATTTTTAAGTATTATTATATTTTCTTAAAGTTTAAACCTATGTGTAAACAATATATTTGTTTCTTTGATTTTTATAGTACATTTATGGTGTAAAATTAAACTTTGTTTCACAGGACTTCTAAGAGTCTTTGTAGAAAATTCCAATAATTATTAGCTTTGTAGGACTACTATCTACACATTCGTTAAGGTATCACCTCTACATCCTACATGGCAAGAATTTACATGTAAGGAAAGTAAAGAAGTGGATATGGCTAAACTAGAGGCTGGGTGCATGAAATTCTGCATGGGTAGAGTCCCTAGGCCTGGCCTTCCAGCTGCTGGCTTTGGCCTACCTTCTGACTGCTAGTCATGGCCTTCCTTCTCTAGCTGCTGGCCAGGGCCTCCCTTGGGTTTATGCCACCCCCTGGTGGTCAGTGCACATCATAGCAAGCGATCGAACACTCAGTCTCCCAAACTCCAGAGGGGACACTTTGCATATTAGCCTTTTGTATTTATAGAAGATAAATCAACAAGGCAACATATTATAGTGTAAAATGACATACTGTAGCATAAAACAAAAATTCATATCCTACAATGTTAAAGTACAGTCTAGTGTCAAATAATTAGTAATAAGGCATTATGAAATAAGACAGAGGTCTGCAAATTCTTACTTGAAGCCGATAATGTTCATTTTCTTTTTTTAATTGGTCCATTATATTATCTGTCTGATGCACAATAGCTTTCATTCTATTATATTCATCAGTCATCTTCTCCATTTCCTGTACAGACTCTTCTAGATTTTTTCTCATTTCTTGATTCTGAACTTCAATTTTCTCATTAGCTTCTGTTAAAGTCTAAGAAAGTTAAAGACATTCTGATTAAAAACAATTTAAGAAACTGAAATTTAAGCTAAATTAAAATTAAATGGCATAAGTATCTGTTGGAGAAAAGATAATTCTTCAGCGATCTTTAGTATCAACTATTGTTGACCAATTAAATCAAATTAATATCAAGAACACTTTACACCTAAGGATCTCAGTTCTTTTTAAACAATGGCCAAGATAGGAATATAAAAAGAATGATTTGCAAGATTTGCAACTTCAAAGATGTAATTTATTTCATCTTGGCAAATACACAGTTATAGATTTATACTAAAGAATTTAAATGTAGGGCTAATATTTACACTATAATGAAATTAAAGTTTTATAAGAAGCACTGCCTTGAACTGACTTTTATCCATTTTACCTGAATTTCATCCAGATATTGAACGAGTTCATAGTTTTTTTTAGACAACTGTGATCGATAATCACTGTCTTCTCCTCTTCTTGATAACAGTGTTTCTTTTTGTGAATCTATTTGTTTCTGATAGTCAATAACATCTTGACGAAGCTGTTCATTCTGAAGGTAGACCAAATAGAAAATTCTATTAAGAAACTATGCAAAAAAAATTTATTTTATCCTCTAAAAAGTGATCTCAAAATATATCTTTAAAAATCCCAAGATTTCACCACCCCTAAAGCCTCACCTTTTTCTTTAGACGTTTGTTCTCCAGAAAAGGACAGGAAAGAGTAATTAGAAATGAAAGGCAATATAATTAAAAATAATAATCAGAAATTTAAAAAAAATAAAGAGAAATTTTAAAAGTATGAAATATTATTTTGGATAAACAAAGAAAATAAGAATACTAGTTATCAACAAAAACAAAGAACATCTTGATTGTGTTAAAAAGATAAGAATTCTGATCAAGATAAGCAATGTACAAACATTATTTGGCTCAGAAAAACCAAATAATAATTAGAACTGACAAGATTTAATGAACAAAAATTTTAAAAGGATGCTGGATAAATGTAAGAGAAATAAGACAGAACTCCAGTCATATATTTAGTTAGGACACTAACAAAGAATAGTTTATACAACAGGAAGCAAGATTTATCCACGTAGGCCTAAGAGATGAATGTAGTAGTTAATGGTCTCACCTCTGTATTAATTTTCTATTTCCCTGACACAAAGTCATGTCAACAATCAGCCAGTTTGAAAACATCACTTACTTAGAGGATTCCAGTCCCGGTTACAGCATAAATTTATGAAAACGTTTTTAAAAAGTATCTTTGTTGAAACACCACAGATACTAATGCTTTTTGTGTTATGTTTTTTTACCAACCTCTCTTCTTAATTTGCTGTTTTCATTTTCAGCTTCCTCATTTCGAAGAGCCAGCTAAAAGAGCAAATGAATAAGTAAAATTCAGTATTAATTTAATATGCCAGGTTTTCATCTAAGCCATTTAAATTTTAAAACCTCTCCAATAAAGAAAATAATATTTAATTACTAAGGACTACATGTCAACCCAAGACATAAATAATAAGACAAAATTTTTAAAAACTAAAAATCAGGAAGGATAAAACACGTTGAGTTCAAAAATTATAAAAACAAAAAGGCAAAAAATTATATCCAAGCATACAGAAAGCAAAAACATTATCCCTTCCTCTGCCCATATATCCTAATAATGGGTAGTGTTCTGTCCAAGCTCTTTATCATTTCACAGTTGTAATATTTCAGGGCTAGAATAATCTTTGCTCCCAGTGAACATTAAATTGTTTATAAATATAAGGCAATAAAACATAATGGTTAAAAAGAAGAAATGTGAAATCAGACTGACCTAGGTTTATAAACCTTGTTCAACAATTTCTAATAAAGTGTGAACAAGTCATTTAATATCTCTGAAATTCAGTATTCTCACCTCATACGTTGACATAGAATTAAGTATGATGCATATAAAATCCTTAGCACAATATTCAATGCATGGAATTTAAAAAAAATTTTGAATTGTTGTTCTCTTTTCCTCATATAAATGATTTAATTTGTGACTCTTTTCTTTAGTTTCTATAAACAGGCACATATTACTATTATTATTGTGGATTTTTTTTTTCACCTATGGTCAAATCCTATCTCTCTTATGACATTTCACTTTTCTGCTTTTCCTCCTTATCTCAAGAAGAAGACAGAATCATAATGTGTGCCAACTATAACACATTTAAAAGTCCATAATACATAACAAATCACAATATGAGATCCTTGATTGAACCTTAGATAAGGGGCAGGGGAGGTTATGATGGGCATTATTAAGTCAATAAATAAAATATATTTCCCTTCTATGCTAATTATAGAGCAGTTATGTTAGAAAAAAAACTTCACTTTTCAGGTGGAACATACTGAATATTTAAGTATAAAGTGTCATGATATCTGCAATATTTAATATGAAGTATTATAAGATCTGAAATCAATTATCAATGGCTCAGCAATGAGAGAAAAGTAAGTCTCTGTGTATAAACACACAGAACGTGGCACAATGTTAACTTCTGAGCCTAATGAACATTATAAAAGTCTTATTTTTCTTGCAATCATTATGACGATGTGCAGGTTTTTAAAATTTAAAGAAAGTTCATAATAAAATGCAATGTGCTATATAAATCTTAAAAGTCAACTCTTCTTATTATCTATAATAACAATGAATGTTAAAACTAGAGGGCAGGCTCAGATGGTTTGAATGTCATCCTGTGCACCAAACGGTTGCAGGTTCAACCCCCTGCCAGGGCTCGAAAGGAGACAACCAATAAATGTATCTCATATCGATGATCAATGTCTCTGTCTCTCTCACCAACTTTCTCTCTCTCTCTCAATATATATATCTTATATAATAAAGAGGTAATACGAAAATTACATCCTCTCACAAGATGGCCACCCCTATGTGGTCACAAGAAGGCCACTACAAGATGGCCAGCAGGGGAGGGCAGTTGGGGGTGATCAGGCCTGCGGAGGGAAGGCAGTTGGAAGGGACCAGACCTACAGGGAATGGCAGTTAGAGGTGACCAGGCCTGCAGGGGAGGGCAGTTGGGGGCGACCAGGTTGGCAGGGGAACAGTTAGGCATCAATCAGCCTGGCAGGGGAGTGGTTAAGGGGTAATTAGGCTGGCAGGCAGTAGTTAGGGGCAATCAGGCAGGCAGGCAAGTGGTTGGGTGCCAACAGTCCCAGATTGTGAGAGGGATGTCCAACTGCCAGTTTAGGGATCCGGCCTAAACCGGCAGTCAGACATCCCCCGAAGGGTTCCAGATTGGAGAGGGTGCAGTCTGGGCTGAGGGACATCCACCCCAGTGCACGAATTTTGTGCACCGGGCCTTTAGTGTGTGTGTATACACACACATCATGTATAATGTAATCACATATATTAGAGGTCTGGTGCATGAAAATTCATGCAGTGGATGGGGGTCCCTCAGCCCGGTCTGCTCCTCCTCACAGATTCTGGGAGCCTTTAGGGGTGGGAGGCGACCCAGTGATCAGGGGAAGATGACACCCCATCACACCCCTGCTGCTGCCACTGCCAGCAGCGCAAACCTCGGCTAGCCCTGGTTATTGTGCCTCGGGCTGGCCCTGGGCAGCTGAAGGGACTGGGGGACTCTGGAGGCCAGTGCACAAAGCGGCCAAGCCTGCCTAGAGGTGAGCCCAGCCTTAATACATGCCTGCTGCCCCAGTGGGGCTGAAGGGACAGAGTGCTGCCATCTTGTGGCTATGGGCACTGCCATCTTTGAGGGTGTGATAGCAAATTATCATATTCCCTTTTTATTGGCTGTGGGAGCCACAATCGTTGAGGGTGGGACAGTCAATTAGCAAAGTCCCTCCTTAATGGCTAAGGGTGCTGCCATCTTTATGATGGCATGAGGGTCAATTAGCATATTTCTTCTTTATTAGATAGTATATACACTGAGTGGCCAGATTATTATGACTACCTGATATTTGTAGGCAAATTAGCTATAATTTCGCACTGAAGTTGCTAGGGGGGCGGACCATTATAAATAGAGAAGCAGGTTGTTTACGACAGTAAAAGTGATCTTTTTCTGAAGATATGGGTAAACAATGCGATTTAACAGCCTTTGAATGTGGGATGATTGTTGGCGCTTGGAGCTATGGAGCGAGTAACAGCAATACAACTGAATTCATTAAATGTTCAAGAGCAGCTATTGTTAAAGTGTTTAAAGACTGGACTGTCAGCCGAAAATCTGGTTCTGAACGTGGGAATTGTGGCCATCAGCAACTAGTCAATGTTAGGGCAGAATAGAGAGTGGCAAAACAGGTACAAGACAACAGAAGGGCAATAATGCATCAAATTACTGCAGATCTTAATAGGGATCCTCTCAAATGATCTCTGAACACACAATAATAATCTGGCCACTCGGTATAGATATAGATAGATGGAAGATAGATAGATTAGATATATAGGCATATACATATATATCAGTTCCTTCCTCTCCAAAATCATTTTTTAATAAAATAAAAAAAAAAACCTGGAAGGCAGGATATAGTGCATTGATTAAGAGAACAAATTCTTGAGTAAGTTAGGATTCTAATCATGGCTTTATAACTATTAACTATGTAACTATGGACCATCACCCTTTCTTCATCTATAACATGAAAGAAATTTCACCTATTTCATATCAATATCAAATGAGGGGTAATCAATTAATGTATATATATAGTGTCTGGAACATAGTAAGAACTCTACACTAGCTATTTTTATCTACATTCAAGCCAAAATAAATATTCTACATCTTAGCAAGTGCTTTATCTTCTACTCAGATGAGCTTTTCTTAACTACCACGTACATCCCATTCCCTTTACCAGGCTCACTCCTACTTCAGGTCTCAATTTACAGATAACTTCCTGAGTATCAAGACTTATTTAGGTATTACCCCCCAGAGTTTCCCCAAATATTCGTATATACATATGTACCCCCAAAGTATTACATTATCTCTATGTTACAATTATTATTGAGAGCGGCGGAGGACTGAGAAGGTGGGGCAGTTCTATCCCGTGCTGCCTTCCACTGGTTAAGACCTCCAAGAGCAAAGGCCTACCGAGGTGAGGATGCCCCTACTGTCATCTGTAGAGGGGCAGCACTGAGCTGGCCAATATTTGTGGTGGTGCTGCTTGTCCTGGCTCAGGGGAAGCGTTCCACTAAGTCTGAAAGATTAAGACATCACGGGGACTCTCCGCCACCGCCCGCGACCAGCTTGGCCCTGCCTTTGCGCCACACCCTCGGATCCCGCAACCTCCACCACTGCCACCGCCCGCGGCCTGCTCTGCCAGGCCTTCGTGCACGCTATGCTGGCGCTGCGCCTTCCGTTGGCAGACCCGGAGAATCCTCTCTCCAGGCCAAAGCATCAGACACTACCGCCATGCGGATATTAAAACTACAGGGGAAATTGAGCCACAGGAGCTACCATGGCTGCCGCACCCACTGCCGCCCCCAAGAATGGGAATCCACTGAAATCAGAGCTCACTAAGCCCCGGGCTCATAGAGAGTGTGGCTTCAGAAATTAGCCTCTGCATCCACAGCAACTCCACATCCGCAACAAAGAGGACACCATTGAGGGCGGACTCTCCCCATGCAGCCATCACAGCCCACCCACAATCTTCCCAGCACACCCACCATGCTGGGAGGGAGATGGAGCGCGCTGGTGAGGAAATGGCACGGCGCCTTCCATTAGCCCCCAGGCGAGCCCTTCCTCCGATGCCGCATGGCCGAGCCGAAGCTCTCGCCACCATCGCCATGTGAACTTTAAAACTACAGTGGTAATTGAACCACAGGAGCAACCGTCACTGCTGCACCTGGCACCGCCCCCCGCCACTGCGGCCGCGAATAAAGGAAATCCACCGAGAACAGAGCTCACCACGCCTTGGGCTCAGGGAGTGGGCGACCTCAGAACTTAGCCTTCATGTCTGCAGCTGCTCCGCTCCCACACCGAACGAGACACCTTTGAAGGTGGTCCCCCCGCCTGCAACCATCTCAGCCCAACTGCAGCTGTCCCAGCCTGCCCACCATGCTAGCAAGGAGCTAGCGCGGCGCCTCCAATATGCGATCCCAACACCCTAGAGGGGCCGTGTGCCCCGGGTGAGCCGAGTGTCCCAGGGGGCTGAGTGCCCCGGGTGAGCCGAGTGTCCCAGGGGGCCGTGTGCCCCGGGTGAGCCGAGTGTCCCAAGGGGCCATGTGCCCCGGGTGAGCCGAGTGTCCCAGGGGGCCGTGTGCCCCGGGTGAGCCGGGTGTCCCGGGTGAGCCATGTGTCCCAGGGGGCTGTGTGCCCCAGGTGAGCAGAGTGTCCCAGGGTGCAGTTTGCCCCGGGCGTGCTGTGTGTCCCAGGGGAAGCAGTGGGACCCAGGGGAAGGGGCGGTGAAAACCAGAGGAGGAGCAGACTCTATTCATATGGTCCTGAGATAGTCACCATAAAACAAGCAGACTGCCAAATGAGGAGCAGATTCTATTCATGGGGTCCTGAGATGGTCACCATAAAACAAGCAGATTGTCAAATGACAGTGGGGAGGGTAAGGAGACCTGGGGGGAGATAGTAGAACAACCAAGGGACTGGTATGCATGAACATAAGTACAACCAATGAACACAGAACTCTGGGGAGGGAGGGCATAAATGGGAGGTGGGGGGCAATGGTAAGCTATGTACACAGATAATACCTTAATAAAATAAAATAAAATAAAAAAATAAAAAAATAAAAAAACAATTATTATTGAGAGTGAATATCATGGAGAAACAGAATACAATTAGTTGCCCACTCTATCCCTAACACTTAGCATATTATCTGGCACACGGTAAATACTCAGTAATACTCAATAACTGGTTATGAACAAAAAACTAAATTATCAGAGCAATTCATAGACATATTCCATCTTAAGGAACCTAACAGCTACAAAGTTCATAGGCCATATACTCATGTTCTCTGTGTGTGTGCCTATGAATAAAGACAGCAGTTTAAGAACTGAATGAACAGGTAGCTATGATTAGCTAAGGGTGTGTGGTATGAGTAGTAAGAAGTTGACTAATAAATGGGCCAGACGGAAAACCACAGACAGACATTCTCCTAAGCAACTGTATTACTATAATGTTGGATCTTTTACGATTATTAAGAAATCCACAGGTCTGTTATTTTTTACTGAGTCAACAAAACAGATAATGCTCTAAGAGTTTAATCCTAACCTTTAGATGGCATCAATCCATACTTTTTACCCTGCATGATTCTTCAAAATTATATATAGTAAAATAGATATATCAAGAATGGGATGTTTTTTCTTACAAATTAATTTATAATGGATTCTCTTTAAATAGAAAATCACCTAAAAATATCTCTGTTTACTTAAAATATATAACCAATGGTGGCAAGATTATCAAGATGTAATACAACATTGACCTTCTGAAGGACACAAAGGTAGGAAAAGCTTTTGGTCATCAGGTATGGAACAGTTACCACAGGTAGGCATCTAATTCTGTACTAATTTAACTGACAGCTGAGCCCAAAGTAAAACATGTTATTTTCTGACAGGAAATACAAACTTATCTACAAAAAACTGTTTTTCCTCAAACAAAATTTAGAACACAGCATGAATTATTTTATAAGAACTAATGTAAAAGTTGACAGGAAATTATGCTCATATAAAAGATGAAATGTCATGATTTAAAGTATGCATTGGAAAAAATAAATAAATAAAATATTCATTGATTTACAAAATACTGGCATTAGCACAACTTTTTTTTAAAAAATATATATTTTATTGATTTTCACAGAGAGGAAGAGAGAGGGATAGAAAGTTAGAAACATCAATGAGAGAGAATCATCGATCAGCTGCTTCCAGCACACCCCCTACTGAGGATGTGCCCTCAATCAAGGTACATGCCCTTGACCGGAATTGAACCCGGGACCTTTCAGTCCAAAGGCCGATGCTCTTATCCATTGAGCCAAACCAGTTTCGACTAGCACAACTTTTTAAGCCCCTATATATTATATAATGTGAAGTATACCTCAAAACAAGAAATCTGATTAATCATTATAAATACATAATTAAAGGATTAATTTCTAAGTCTATTACTAATAGAAAGGAATTATTAAAAAATACATTTTCCCAAAAATAAACTATGGCAGACATAAAAACAATTTTTTAAATGTCTATTAATTTCTTCATACCTATTTTCCAGTCCAAATAATCAATTTTATATAGTAAACAATTATAGTCCTGAAAAAAATATACCTCCAAATATAAAGAATTAATCTCCAAGTCATATTCACTAGAAGTACCTGACCCATTATGAAAATGTGATGACAACACAAATCTATAATATTAAAAGGGTAATATGCTAATTAGACTGACGTCATTCTAGACGTCATTCCTGACAAAGGGTGCTATAGCCAGAGGAAGGAAGGCCTACTCTTGCATGAATTTTCATGCATCAGGCCTCTAGTTATAATATAAAACCTTAGAGGTAAGTTTACATCAATTTGCACATAAAAATACAACCATAAAAACGAACACCCTGTTTCCCCGAAAATAAGACAGTGTCTTATATTAATTTTCGCTCCCAAAGATGCGCTAGGTCTTATTTTCAGGGGATGTATTAATGCTTCCATTAAGTGGGTCTTATTTTCGGAGGATGTCTTATTTTCAGGGAAACACAGGTAGTTATCATCATTAATTATAAAAAGCATAAACAGGTGTTTTTTTAGGTAACTTAAAGAGTTAAGATTCATTGAAAATGTGTGCCTTACTTGTTCATTAACTTTCTTCTCTTTCTCCAACTCCTTTTCCATGTCCTCCAATTCTCTATCTTTTTGTTCCAATTGCTTTTCAAGTTGGTGAATTTCATCTCGTAAAAACCGAGTGTCACGTCCACCTGTAGACTGTTGGGCCATCTTAAATAAACCAAAAGTATAAATTAATCCCATATTTAGAGATTAAAATAAATCAACAACAAACCACTATCTTGACTTTAAATGTGTATTATAATATTTAAAGTCATATTACATTAAGAAACATATTTAAAAATTTAGCTTATTTAAGATTTAGTTCATAGGTTGACAACCCTCTAAAGCTCTACCTGAGCCACCCGGACCTACGAAGAACCGACGGTGAATTACTCAGGCTCTGTGATAGCTTCTGAGCCAGAAAACATGATGGCCTAGGTTTCCCCTGAACAGCAGAGCTCTGAAACCAGGCTACAAACCACCAGAGCCTTCATCCCAGTCGCTGCATCCTGGTGTTAACCTGCCCTTACTCTTTTTTTAAATTTTATTGTTGAAAGTATTACAAATGTCACCTTTTGTGCCCCATTGACCGCCCCCTCCACCCTGCTCCTGCCCCCTCCTCAGCCCTTCACCAAACCATTGTCTGTCCATGGGTTACGAGTATATTGCATACAAATTTTTTGGTTAATCACTTTCCATCCCTCTACCCGCTTCCCTCTGAAATTCGTCTGCTTGTTTCATGCTTTAATGCCTCTGGATCTATTTTGTTCGTCAGTTTATTTTGTTCATCAGATTCCACATGTAAGTGAGATGATGTGATACTTGTCTTTTTCTGACTGAACCTGCCCTTATACCACAGACTATTTAGACCAGTGTCATCCAATAGGACTTTCTATAATAGAATGTTCTCCGCACTGTCAAGCATAGGAGCCCTATCCACATGTAGCTAATAAGCACTTGAAATGTGGCTAAGGCAACTAAAGAACTGAATGCTTAATTATAACGAATTTAAATGTAAATAGCCACAAGTGATTAGTGCTACTGTATTGGACAGCCCAGACCTTGATTATCTTTAATCAATTATCTTTGCATCAGACTAAATCCATTTCACTTCACATTCCTGTTATTTTGGGTCATGATCCAAAACTTCAAATCCTTTGGTTATCTAATCAGTGGTCGGCAAACTCATTACTCAACAGAGCCAAATATCCACAGTACAATGATTGAAATTTCTTTTGAGAGCCAAATTTTTTAAACTTGAACTTCTTCTAATGCCACTTCTTAAAAATAGACTCGCCCAGGCCGTGATATTTTGGGGAAGAGCCACACTCAAGGGGCCAAAGAGCCGCATGTGTCTGGAGAGCCAGTTTCCAACCACGGATCTAATCTGTCTCATGTTCCTATCTACACCAGATTATGTTACCCTACCTTAACTAAATTTTTCTCCTTCTTTCTCTGCTTCAAAAATTTTCCATTGTGCTATTGAAAATCCTCTTCCAAATAAGGTAATATTTTGCATCCTCAATCGTATTTATTGAACATCCTTTCCAACTCCTTGCCTTAGTTGCAATTGGCTCTTTTAGTATACTAAGTTCCTTTGAAACTCTTGTCAATTGGAAAATGCTCAATTATATCAACATATTTCAGGGTCAAGAGGTATGATTTACTTATGCAACTTCCAGGCTATCATCCCTGCACTATTCTGCAAAACCTCAATATACCCAGCTACAGATCTCTACCTACTCATGATAGAAGCAAACTATCAGCTTCCCAAAATTCATTGAGAATTTTTGGCATGTGGTCATAGTCTTCCATCAAAAGCCTAAGCAATATTTATATCTATACTGGAGGCCCAGTGTATGGGATTTGTGCACTGGTGGGAGGCGTAGCATGCAGGGGGGATCTGCCTGCTGTGAGAGCGCTGCTCATCCTTCATTGAGCATCTGCCCTCTGGTGGTCAGTGCACATCATAGCAACTGGTTGGCCAACCCATCATTCTGCAGTTCAGTTGCTGGGCTTTTATTATACAGGATTAACTTTCATTTTGTTTTTTGTGTGTTTTTTTTTTTTAACTTGCTTCTAGAATTCATTAACTCCCATTCTCACACCCACACCCACACCAGGACCATGTCCAGGCAGGAACACTTTCGGCTTTATTTTCAATATACCTGCCTTTGACCTCACAGGGCCCGTTAGTCCTTGAATCCTCTTCTCCCTAACCTCTCACACAACTCCAATCTTGACTTACTTGCCTATTCAGCTAGGATTTCATAACCATCACTTCAACCACTTTCTTACTAACATCTCCAATGGCCCTATTCTTCTATTCTAACAACAATTCTCAGGCCAAACACTAACACAGAACGGATCAGACTTTATAATTTACTTAGTATTTATTGAGAGTAGTTGGTAATATCCTACAAGCAGAATGTACAATAGGAAATAAAAAACAAAATTCACTGAGTTAACATATAAAAGAACCAGGATTTGAACTCATATAGTCTTACTCCAGATCTAGTAATCTCTACTACATTTCATGCTCTCTCTTCCTTAAACTGGACCACACATCCCCTACTCTTAATTTCAGGGGATGACCTCTGCATTCCCTCAATTTCCAGGCACAAAACCTACAAACTAAAGACTTCTGTACACATCCATTCATGCTCCCTTCCTCCTTTTAAAATATAACCCATCTGTATCACATTCTGTCCCACATTCTCAGGAATTTCAATAAATAAAGCTCTTTAACAATAAATTTTTTATTTTAACTCTTGGTGGGCTTTCTCAAAAGATGCTTCTTCTATTATACCTTCTGTCACTATTCCTCAAATTTCCACATGCCTTACTCTACCAATTATTAGTAATCCTTTGTATATCTCTCTAAATTACCAGCATAAAATGTTTTTATTTTATTCACAATCAGATGCTCAATTCTTAATAGGCATAATACATAATAGGCATGTAAAATAAATATTAAACAAATAATTATGAATATAATATCATTCTTGTGATTTTTCCACCCAGTAAATAAATATTAAAATAATAATTCCAACAGTAAAGTTAACAGCAATTATACCCTAGAGAATACAAAAGGACTTACCTCCAGTTCATTTTCCAGTCTCATTAATTCAGTTTGGAATTTATTTTCTGTTTTAAAAAAAGAGAGAGAGAAATGTTCCAATTGGTCAGATTTACCAAGCTTTTAAATAAATTTCAATAAAATTAAATTGTTGTAAAGATTCCATTATGATTTTTATGTGGTTGTTATGTAAGAGGAAAAATACTATTTTATACCAGATCAATAAAGTAGGAGTGATCTTTCTTTTTTTTAAATATATGTTATTGATTTTTTACAGAGAAATAGAGTTAGAAACATCGATGACAGAAAAACACCGATTAGCTGCCTCCTGCACAGCCCCTAGCGGAGATAGGTCCACAACCAAGTTACATGCCCTTGACCAGAATCGAACCTGAGACCTTTTAGTCAGCAGGCTGATGCTCTATTCACTAAGCCAACCGGGTTTCCGTAGGAGTGATCTTTCAAAATAGAATATATAAATTTTATAGGCTATCATAAAGCTAATTCTCTATTGCTCAGTGAATAAATGGAATCCACTTTCTAACAGCACAAACTTTCTAAAAATTATTGTTGACGCTATTACGGATGTCTCCTATTTTCCCTCCCTTTGTCCACCTCCACGCAGCGCCCAACCCCACCTCGCTCTGGTCTTCACCACACTGCTGCCTGTGTCCATGGAATTTGCATATATGTTCTTTGGCTAATCTCTTTAACACCTTAAATTTTATCAAGGTATTTACCAACTTTTGCTTGTTCTTCTCCAGCTTTATCAATTTCTTCCAAGGCTAGCTCTGCTTCTTGAGCTTTCATCTAAATATTAAAAAAAAAAAAAAGAAAGGTAACATTAGTATGCCTTTAAACTAGAATGTAAGAACTGAAAATGAGAATTTTATTTGCTCTCCCAATACTGAGTGGCTGCAGTGCCTGTCACAGGGACACATTCAATAAATATGTGTTACATGAATACTACATGATTTCCTTCTTAAGGCTATAATTTATAGATTCTTAACATTTTAAAACATCTTTGTTTCCTGTTTCTCTCAAGTCTTATATCAAGTATGTTAATGTTTCCTTTTGTAATGTTCCAATATCTTTTTTTCTCTTTTATTTCTTTTTAATTCTGTAATTATTCTAGTCCATAATTTCATGTCTAATCTCCTTCCTTATGTTATGTCCTTCAATTTGTCCTATTAACATATCCACGTTAGCCTTCCTAATGCATATTTTTGTATCTATCAATTGTGGCTCAAAATCCTTTAATGAGTTCTCAATGCTGCCAACATAAAATAGCAAGGCTGTCAAATTATACGGATACCCACCATATGTTTCCTCTGCAAGCTGCTATAAACTTTTTGCACTTGCCTCCTCAAATGTAAAGAATATACACATTTTCAATTCCCAGTTTTTATTTATGGTAGCCTCCAGCTCTAGAATCTCAACATTTTCCCACTGCCTTCCACAAAAACATCAGTCTTTGACATTAACTCTCTTCCCCTTCTAACAAATCCCTATTGCAGTCATCTGCATTTTTCATTTCTACCTCAAGATTTTGCTAATATAACTAACAGAGGACCTCTCTACGTTATTTTTAATCATACCTATTCTGTTTCTCCTACATATTCTTTTAGGAACTTTAGAGCAAAAACTAGCAGTGTTTTACACACTAAAACTCTCAGTCACATGTGATGGTATCTCATTTTTTAGTGGTGATTTAGATATTAAAAAGTACTTTCACAAGGATTAACTTATTTAAGAACAGAGCATAGTTCAACAAATAGTCAAAACCTATTTGTTTTCGAAAACCTACTACGTACAAACCTTCATTAGTGACTGAGTGATTCTGAAAAGGTGTATCACGTTTTCTTGACTTTCATTTTTTAGCTCATTTACTTCCACCTAAGAAGTAAACAGAAAAGAAACCTTTTTATAACCCTTAAGCAAAATATAAAAATTCTTGCAGTTAAACCACTCATTACTTCACGGACAACTTACATTCAGCATAGTTATGTGTTTATGTCTATGTATTACATATATATATATATATATATATATATATATATATATATATATACTATAAACATATATTGTCAATTAAGCACCTTGGATAAAGAAACCAATAAATTATCTGCCAATTTTTCTTGTCGAGGCAGGTCATCGGGGTCAACTTTTATTATTTCTTTCCAGTTTATACTACTAGGTGGCATCTTGAATTCTTTAGCGATGCTTTATCTTCTGAAACGAAACAGGTGGATATTAGCATTTTCAAAGTAAACACCATTGCTGTTTTTACAGTAGTAATTTACAATTTTTTATAGGTTACCTTATTATAACGTTGGTGTTAGCCAAGAGTTATGCTATGGCTCCTTAATTGTGCAACAAATATGTGAGCAAAACAGACCATCTATTATGGTACCGGTTAAATAAACTATGACAGCTCTTCTTGCTAAAACTAACTGAGGTCAGAACTAGGACTGTGAGTAACCTCCTCCACGCCCTCTACCACCAAGGCGCGCGAACACCTAAAGGTGCCCAGCGCGGGGTGCTTGGAAGGCTGAAGCTGACCTCTGATTCGGAGGAGCAGGCACTGAGGGGGGCGGAGGGACGGTGAAGTGGAGTGCATAGATATACAACTGAAATGAGTGCATCAGAGTCGGAGTAAACAGGGCTGAAGCAAGAAGGCAGATGGATTTCTAAGCAAAGACTAAGGAGCGGGGCGGCTGCGCTATTGCACCCGGGCCCCGAGGCTTCAAGAACCTGCGCGGGAAGGGGTTCGCTGCTCCTGCTCACCGGGATCCACCCAGCACGCCCGGCCACCAGCGGAGGTTTCTCACCTACCGCATCCACCCAGCCGCGCCCCGCAACTGCGCTCTCCGGCGCGGTTCCAGGCGGACACTGGATCCCGCCAACTGGTTCCCAGCAAGCAAGAGCGGCGGCGGCGGCGGCGGCGGCGGCTGCTAGGCGACACCATTCCCCACCCAGCCAGGGCTGGACCAAGGTCCCGGATGCGAAAGGAGCCTACATTTCACGACGGCGGGTGATGCTTTACGTTTAGGTTCCCCAGCGGGCTCCCAGGACTCCACGTTAAGGACGAGGAGAAGGCGTAGAATTAGGACTACAAATCCCAGGGTGCAGTTCTTCCCGGGGGCGTGTGCATCCTGGGAGCTGAAGTAGGGGAAAAGCGGAGGGAGGCCTTTCCCGGCGTGCAAAGCGAGGCCGCGAGCGCCCTGGGGCGGCGGTGGGGACCCACCCGGAGGCGGGAGGCGCGAGGCGCAGCCGCGGCCGGCCGGGGCGTGTCTGCGCCACTGACCTGGACGAGGGAGACCATGCCCGTCCCTTCGGCGGCGTTACTGGCCGGCCCGCTTCTCCCGAGGTTTCCCTAAGCCATCCCCTGGTGGAGCCGCTCTCAGGTACGGGCGGGCGGGCGGCGGGCGGGAGGAGTCGGGGAGCTGTCCCGGCGGTAGAGGCGCCCTGTCCTGTGGGGAGGAAGGGCCCGGTCCCAGTCCGAAGAGGCGGGAACACCCCACCTGCTCCTGGGGCGCTTGCTAGCTACGGACCTGGGCGGTGCTCCCTGCAGGGAGGTTGGGGAGGGGGAAAGTTTTAGCCTTTTTTGGTTTCAGGATCTGTCGCTGTGAGGGGAGCGAGGGGCGCGCGGTGGAGACCCTCCCCTGGGCGCCGGTGTAGCGCCGACCCGGGGCCCCGCCGCCCGGGCCCCCGCCCGCCGCCCACCTGTGGCGCCCGCGTCCGCGCCCGGAGGGAGCGGGGAAGCTCTGGAGGGGAGGCTGGGGCTGGACCGGGTCTGGCCACTCTCTGCTGGGGGTGCCCAGCGCCGGGCCTCGGCGCCCACCGCTCCCCTGTCGTCACTGACCTGGGTACGCAGGTGCCCTTCCCTCTAAGAAAGCGCCCTTGGCGTTCACAGCTCTCACTGTGCACGTTCTGCTCTTCCCTCCTCTCTCAGCCATTCTGCAGAGCGGTCCTCTCTCAAGAAGCTTAGGTTTGAACTCTCAGAGGTATTTTCAACTGTTCGGGCTAGTGGCTTTCGTTTTTATCTTTTTTTTTTTTAAATCACTTTTTTCCCCTTACTATCACTGATAATAATTTTTTCTATTAAAATAAATAGTAGGTTTCTTTATAAAACACGCGGTTTTTAGAGCTCACTAGAAATAGCTTAGTAAAAAATAAAGCAACTTTTGAGAGATCTGTTTAAGGACATATCAGATGGGTCATTTTGCCTAATCCTTGACTGAAATATGTCAAATACTATTCAGTATTAAAAAAAAAACAAAACACACACACACCTAAAAGCTATGTTTTACATTATATCTGCAGAACTTATAACTGGAAATTTGTAACTTTTTATCAATCTTTCCTATGTGTTCTTTTTTTTTTTTAATTCCACATGTAAGTGAGAGTGTATGATATTTCTCTCTCTCTGTCTGACCTATTTCACTTTACTTAATACCCTCAAGGTCCATTCATGCAAATGACAGGATTTCTTTGCTTCGTTGTTATGGCTGATCAATATACACCACATTTTTTGTATCCATTCATCTCTCTATGGACACTTAATTTGTTTCCATGGCTTGGCTGTTGTAAACAGTCTGCAGTAAATATGGGGTGCAGATATTTCTTTGAAAATGACTTTGTTGCCCGAAACCGGTTTGGCTCGGTGGATAGAGCTTCGGTCTGTGGACTGAAGGGTCCCGGGTTCGATTCCAGTCAAGGGCATGTACATTGGTTGCGGGCACATCCCCGGTGGGGTGTGTGCAGGAGGCAGCTGGTCGATGTTTCTCTCTCACTGACGTTTCTGGCTCTCTATCCCTCTCCCTTCCTCTCTGTAAAATATCAATAAAATATAAAAGAAAAGAGAGAAAAAAAGAAAATGACTTTCCTTCCGATATCCAGGATAGAAGTAGAGATAATATGGTAGTTTTATGTTTAATTTTTTGAGGAGCCTCCATACTTTTTCCACAGTGGCTGTACCAGCTTACATCCCCACCAGCAGTGCACAGGGTTCTTATCCTCTCATCCTTGACAATACATATCTCTTGTTTTTTTATGACAGCCATTTAACAGGTGTAAGGTGATATCTCATGTGGCTTTCATTTGCATTTCTCTGATGAGTTGCTAGGAGCAGCTTTTCATTTACCTGTTGGCCATTTGTGTCTTTGGAAAAAGTTCCTCAGCCCATTTTTAATCTGATATTTGGGAGGCGTGGGGGGGGGGTAGTTGTTTGTTTTTGGCTGTTGAGTCATATGAGTTCTTTATACAGATATATATTTTATCAGATATATGTTTGCAGATATTTTCTATTTCGTAGGTTTTGTTTTCATTTTGTTGATGTTCAGAAAGAAGCTTTTTTGTTTGACCTAGTACCACTTGCTTATTTTGGCTTTGGTTGCCTTTGCTTTTGGTTTTAATCCAAAAAACCATTATCAAGAGAGCAATGTCAAGGGGTTACCCCCTCTTGTCTTCTAGGATTTTTATTATTTCAGGACTCACGTTCAAAGCTTTAATTCATTTTGGTTGATTTTTGTGAGTAGTGTAAGGTAGCTGTCCACTTGCATTTCTTCTGCCTGTGGCTCTCCAGATTTCCCCAGACTGTCTATCAAGGAGGTTATCCTTTCCTCATTGTATACTACTGATTTCTTTATTTCTGGGCTCTCTATTCTGTTTATCGATCTATGTGCTTGTGTTTTCACCAATACCATACAGATCTGAGTGTTATAGCTTTGCCATTAAATCTTCATGGCAATCCAGTGAAATGGGTGCTTATACTGTTCTCATTTTCCAACCAGGTTAAGGAACTGATACTTGGAGAGGTTAAATATCCTGCTTAATCTTAAATTATGTGATTGAACACAATCTTTCTGGCTGGGGGACCTGCTTGAATCTGCTATGCTGCCTCCTCAGGCATGCTATTAACGAATATTCATAAAATACTTGTACTTCAATCTTGCAATTTATAGTAAATTTTTCATATTCTAATGATGTAACTTTGTTTACTCAAGAAGGTGAATTAAATAATTTTCTTTTCCCAGTAATAAGCCTTTTTTTTTTTTTATCCTCACCGGAGGATATCATTTTAATGGACTTTTATAAAGGAAAGGAGAGCCGAAACCGGTTTGGCTCAGTGGTAGAACATTGGTCTGCGGACTGAAAGGTCCCGGGTTCGATTCCAGTCAAGGGCATGTACATTGGTTGCGGGCACATCCCCAGTAGGGGGTGTGCAAGAGGCGGCTGGTTGATGTTTCTCTCTCATTGATGTTTCTAGCTCTCTATCTCCCTCCCTTCTTCTCTGTAAAATATCAATAAAATATATTTAAAAATATAGATATAAAGGAAGGGAGAGAGAAGAGTGAAACATCCATCAGTTGCCTCCCATCTGTGCTCATATCAGAGATTGAACCCTCAATCCAGAATCCAACCAGCAATCCTTCGGTTTCCAGGACAATGCTCCAACCAACTGAGCCCCTTGGCCAGGGCAAGTTAAATACTGTTCATTCTCTGTGTTTTTAAGTCATAATTGAGCAGGGGAAGGTAGGTATGAAATGTAATATTTCTTAAGCACATATTAGCACCTTATTTTTCTTGTTTTTCCATTCGTTGTAGCTATTAGTTCCTATTTATTTTTCTATTAATTTTTAGAGAAAGAGGAAGGGAGAGAAACATTGATGTGAGAGCAAAACATCAGTTGGCTGTCTCTTGCACCCCCCAACTAGGGATCAACCCTGTACCTGAGTATGTGCCCTGACTGACAATCAGGGCACAAACCTGCAACCTTTCAGGAAACCTTCAAGGGATGCCGCTCAGCCACTGAGACACGGGAGCCAGAGCCTTGTTTATTCTTTTACTAGTTTTATTTTGTCTGTATTTTCTTTCTATCATTACTTCCCTCACCCTGTTGTTCATATTTATATTCCCAACAACTGAAGGTATATATGGTCTAATGGTAAATTTTTGTTGTTGTTTGTTTGTTTTCTTTTTTAATGGTATGTTTTATTCTCATTTTTTTTTAATATTGAAAGCAGGTTCAGAGAAACTAAATAATTTCCTGATAATTGAGGATGTTAAGATTGCAACCTAGATTTCAATTACAGTCCTGACTAACTGCAAATTCTTGCTTACATTTTATTATCTTATTCATTCTAAAAATAATTTTGAGCTTAAAATGAGTTATCTATGGTGTAGAACATAATGCACTACTGTATGTTTGTAACTAACTCAGAATCAAGAAATTTAACTCAAGTTCTAGTTCTGTCACTTTCTATAATTTTGAAGAAAATTGCTAAAACTCACCATTTTTTTAGCATATTTTCTTCATTAGTCAATTTTCACCAAGAGAAGGGATTTATGTGACAATTTTATAAATGGCTTTACTACAGGAACACTTGCCTGGACCTGCCTTCTTTCTTCTCTGTGGTTTTATGAGTAGTTTTATCTGACCAAATTCATTTCACAAGAAAGACTTGCCTTTAGAAATTGCTACCTCTGTTCTCTTTATCAATCAAACTCTGTTCATACCTTAGATGTTACTTCCATTGCTGTTTTGCTGCCTTATCAAGGAAATGAGTTGTAGCTTACTTTTCCAGCTTCTGAAAGAATGCAAGGCCATGAGCAATTTAGCATCCCCTGACTATAATAAATGTTTTGTTCTGCCTTGTTGTCATGGAGAGGAATCTATGCAGCAAGCAGGTACTTGTCTTCTCTCAACTTGAGGAGACTGGAAAGATTAGTGGGAGTCATAGTGAATGCAGACTTTGAAACTTAACAAGCCAACATTTTATGAACTACAAAATAGTAATAAAATATAGTTGATTGTTCTTATTGAAAAAGGTATAATCATTTAATTATTGAACTGAGAAGACTTTCCTTTTCAGGCTAAATTTTCCCAGATCTATATAACATTTTCCTGCAGGTTAATTTTTTCTACAGTTAAACTGTTGTATTATTAGAACAGTTTAAGCAATCGGTATAATTTTGTTGAAGGAATTGTATTGTTTTGTATGTCTGTAATGTAGCTCATGAGTGGTCTTCATTTGCAGTTGAACTTTTTGCACATATATAGTGACATCCTGTTTTTGCAAGCAAGCATAAATCAGTTATCCCATCCACTTAGACCATATGCATCTGTGTGAATATGCTTGTGTGCCTAGAAAAAGAACTTAAAGTTCCCTGCCTTGGTCTGTTCATGCTGCTTTTAACATGGGACTCGAGAAGATTAGATGATTTATTTCTCACAGTTTTGGAGTCTGGTTAGCTCTAAGATCAAAGCATCAGCAGATTGAGTGTCTGGTGAAGACCCACTTCCTGATTCAAAAAGGGGGTCTTTTCTCTGTGCCCTCTTATGGCAAAAGGGGCAAAGGATCTCTTTTATAAGGGACACTAATCACACTTATGAGGGCTCCACCCTCACAATGTAATCACATCCTAAAGGCCCCACCTCCAAATGCTATCATATTGGGCATTAGGACTTAACGTGATTTGGGGGGATTGGGGCAGGGCGGGCATCAGCATCTAGTTTGTAGCATTCCCACCACTAACGTGTAACAGTGATGTGTTTCATTGTTATAGTAATGGCCTCCAGTGAATCATGCTTCCCTCTGTCTGTGCCCTTATGTAACACTTTCTCTTTCCTTCTACCCTTGAAGGTAACTCTTTTGGACAGAACCACACACACACACACACACACACATTTTTTGGGTATTTTTTTTAACTGAATTTAGAAAGGGAGGGAGAGGGAGATAGAAACATTAATGATGAGAGAGAATCATTGATCAGCTGCCTCCTGCATGCTTCACACTAGGGATCCAGCCCGAAACCCAGGCATGTGCCCTGACCAGGAATCAAAGTGGTCAATAATCAGCCACTGAGCCATGCAGGCCAGGCTAGCTATATAGTCTTAATCCCAGGACTTTTTTAAAAAGCCACGGGACATGGGACAAATTGTTAAAAATCGGGACTGTCCCACCAAAAGCAGGACGTCTGGTCACCTTAACACACACACACTTATATGTATGTATATATCAAATAACGACAATGGAGTTAAAATATTATGGGTCTCTTAATCTGAAATTTGTAGAGTAGGCTTTGGCAGGCTAGAAACTCTCCTTGAGGACCTAATACAGGGGTGGGAAAACTTTTTGACTCGAGGGCCACAATGGGTTCTTAAACTGGACCGGAGGGCCAGAACAAAAACAACATGACCATGCTGGCACTCTCATCTTGGGCTGCTGGTGAAGGAGCAGAGGGGAGACCAAGAGAACCCTCCACTCTTTCGGCTCCGCGGGCCGGATAGAACAGCTGAACAGGCCGGATGTGGCCCGAGGGCTGTAGTTTGCCCACGGCTGACCTAATATTAAAGTCTTGAGGTAGAATTTTTTTCTCAAGGTAGGTAACCAGTTTTGCTTTTAAGGTGATTCAGCTGATTAGATGAGGTATATCCACATTGTGGAGTGTAATTTCCTTTACTTAAAGTCATCTTTTTAAAATTTGTTGATTTTAGAGAGAAAAACATCTATTGGCTGTCCACTTATTTATGCTTCATTGGTTGATTCTTTTATGTGCCCTGATGTGATCAAACCCACAACCTTGATGTATCTGGATAACACTCCAAGCAACAGAGTTACCCAGCCAGGGCTACTTAAGTCATCTGGTTGTAGATGTTAACCACATCTACAAAATACCTTCATAGCAAGATTAGTTTTACAATACTAGTATTACTACTATTGCCTAGCCAAGTTCTCATGTCTATACTAATAAAAGGTAATATGCTAATTAGACCTGGAGACCTTATGGATGTCCTTCTGGACAAAGCCATGGTGGTAGGGCCGAGGCAGAGGTGGTTAGGGGCGATCAGGCCAGGAGGGAAGGGCAGTTGGGGATGATCAGGCTGTCGGGGGGCGGGAGGGGCAGTTGAGGGTGAGCAGGCTGTCGGGGGGGGAGGGGCAGTTGGGGGCAAACAGGCCAGCAGGCAGAGTGGTTAAGGGCAATCAGATAGGCAGGCAGGTGAGCAGTTAGGAACCAGCAGTCCCGGATTGTGAGAGGGATGTCCGAATGTCGGTTTAGCCCTATGGGATTGGGCCTGAACCGGCAGTTGGACATCCCTTGAGGAGTCCCAGATTGGAGAGGGTGCAGGCCAGGCTGAGGGACACCTCCTTCCCCCATGCAGGAATTTCGTGCACTGGGCCACTAATCCAACTACCGTATTTGCCGGCGTATAAGACGACCCCCTAACATTTCCACTCAAAATACAGAGTTTGTTATATACTCGCCGTAATATACGTAACCCGAATTTACCACACTCGCAAAATCGCATAACAGCCGAGCATACACCCAGCAGCGCTGCTGATGCCTGAACGGTACGTGGAATGAAGTGGGCGGGCATCGGGAGGCTACTATGGCACGGGGCAAGCACTATGGGCAGTCTATCTGAAGTGTACCTGGCGTATAAGACGACCCCCCACTTGGAGGCATATTTTTCAGGGCCAAAAAATCGTCTTATACGCCGGCAAATACGGTAATAAACATTTTTTAATGCTATCCACTCAGTAAAATTATCACCTCTTTGTTAAGCCCACTTGGTACTTCTTAAACCCCTACCTATACCAAGTTTATAATATGCCAAGATAATGGATTATTTTTTTAAGAGTGAGGAAGGGAGAGAGAGAGAAAGAAACATTAATGTTCCAAAGAAATAATGATCAGCTGCCTCCTCAAGGTACCCCAATTAGGACCAAACCACACCTGGATATGTGTTCTGACCAGGAATCAAGCTTCAACCCTTCAGTGCACGGGATGATGCTCCAACCAACTGAGCCACACTATCCAGGGCTGATAATGGAATTTTTAAAGATTACCCAAGGTTGCTTTCCAGGGCTGATAATGGAATTTTTAAAGATTACCCAAGGTTGCTTAATAATGAGAAAAAGAGAGGTAGTTAAGGGTTCTTTGAGACAAAACTCCACAGCCTTGGTGACTGTCTCCTGAAGTTCCCTTTATATCAATTTTTCTTCCTTCTCTAGAAGGAAGCTCTACTCCCTCCTTAGAAACTGGTGATATCCAGCTTTTCTTAGTTGAAAAACTACCTGCAACCTCTACTTCCACAGGTGGCAAGTCTCCTGCTTGTTCCATGGCTGCATCCATTTCTGTTGGAATTTCTTTACCTTCTATAATTGAAACTTTGTAGCCTTGAGTGCAGGCTTAGGCCGGCAAGGGCATGCAGAAAGTGGGCTTCCTCTGTTGCTGGGGAAATCCAAGCCTCCCTCCTGCTCTCTGTGGCTGTAGCCATACTGGTTGGGTTTATTTGCATACTCGCTCTGATTGGCTGATGGGTGTGGCTGGTGGGGATGGCTTGTGGGTGGAATGGGGTATGGTCAATTTGCATATTACTCTTTTATTAGATATGATTAAGCATGTTCTGTATATACTAGTAAGAAAGGTAAAAACAGGGAATCTGGTGGATCGGGAACAAATTAATTCATTATGTCATTTCTAATAGGGAAAAATGATTTCGTTTTCAAACAAATCACTTCTCAGCCTTTCAGAGTGAATTAAATTGGAAAGTTGAGGATCCACTGTATGTGCTTTCTTGAGGATAATTACAGTTTATTTCAAAGATATGTTAACTTAGATGCACAGGAACAATGGACACAGTCTGCTTAAAGCAAAGATAATTCTTTTAGTAAAATGCTATATACATGGGGCATGACTACCCAGTATGACCTCCCCAGTTAGGAATTTATGATCAATAACCCTGTGAGATTATTTCCATAGAACTCTTCTTTCATCCACACAATTGTCTTTATTCTTATTAATTTATAGCCATTTTTTTAAACACCTTTAGTGTCATTTTAGCATGTTTGGGAAGGAGCTGAGGCAAACAAATACCTGTTCCATCTTTTCAATCTTTAAACAAGCAACATTAACTCTGTGTGTGTGTGTGTGTGTGTGTGTGTGTGTGTGTGTGTGAGTGTGTGATAATAAGTGTGTAAGTGTACGTCTATACCATTTAGAAATAGTAAATCACTTTGGGATTCAAGAGAAGCCCTACAGAGCTCCCTCTTCGGAACATGCCTGATGCCTACATCTTGCCCTTCCCCTTCTCCTTCCCCCAAGGCATATACCTTTCCCTTCTCTCTCATAAGCTCCCAGAGCCCTTCTTTTGCCTCTAACTTGTTTCCTGAGCCTAGGTAGCCCAGCTGCCTCACTACCTCTGTACCTTTCTAAATATATCTTAAAAGGAAGAAGGAAGGAAGGAAGGAACCCTTACATAATGGAAAAGCCCTTTCTTTTCATTGAAAACTATATTTCTTCAAAAGATACAGCTAATTTCCATTCCTGATATGTTAGATTGGGTTTTTCATTTTTAAAAAAATGTTTTAATGAAAAAAGGTTTCATTTCTTTTTAAGGTTTTCTCTCTGGTTCTAAAGATACTTTCATATTTTCCCATAGGCGTTTGTATATCATCAATGTAAGAAACATCCAAACCTGTAGAGAATTTTTTTGAGTTTATTTGAGCCACACTGATGACATTGCTGGGAAACAAGATCTCAACTACTCCAAAGGATGACTGTTTACAATTTCTTTTCTTTATTTGTAATTAAGGAGGGAATGTAAGGAAGATTTACATGAAAGTGAAAGAAAGCAAGGTACATGATAGCAAACTATGTTATGTGCTCACTTGAGGGTGGTTATGCCTCTGAGGGATCTGAAAAAGAGGCATTTCAAAGGGGTGTTGGCCTAGATGCACACACAAAAACAATAAGGTGAACATAAACCTTTTATAGGCCTGGAGGTTAATACCTATCATGACTTTCCTGGTTAGAAATTTATGTCAGATCACCTTGTGAGATTAGTTTTGATCACTGACCTTCAGTGTACTCCCTTTTTCATCTCCCACATCATACATATGATTTTAAATCTTTGCCTATCCTTTCTATCCTATTCTTCCTCTCTGATCTAACCAGAACTCTTATACATATATACCTTAGATCTCAGATCATCTGGCTCTGTGAGTGATGTGTTAGTTTCCTATTACTGCCCTGACTTCTTGGCTTGTGGCCTCCAGCCAGCCATCATATCAGTCTTACTGTTGTTAACTGCCTACTATACAACTAGCATAGTAGCATTCAAGACATTTTTTAAAACCTTTTAATCAAACTAAACAGGGCTTCAGACAACAAGTTTGGCCCCCTGATTTAGGTAATAGTTGGTCTTTAGATCCATAAAATAATAAAATAGTAGCAAGTCCTACTAGTTTTTAAAAGTTATATCTATCTCTCTATTTATTTATTTATTTATTTCCATTGGTCACCTGACCTGTGACAATTGATAAGGAGTTCACTATCTATCTTGCTAGAAAGGTAAGTCTAAAGATTAAGTGGTGTAATAAAGGACTGTAATAGAGGTTTGGAAACACATATGAAGGAGCAGTTAATTCTGTCTTATTAGGAATATGGAGAGGTAATCAGCTAATGCTTTTTAGAGATGGTTAATTTTTTTAAATATAAATTTTATTGATTTTTTTTACAGAGAGGAAGGGAGAGGGATAGAGAGCTAGAAAAATCTACCAGCTGCCTCCTGCACACCCCCTACCAGGGATGTGCCCGCAACCAATGTACATGCCCTTGACCAGAATCAAACCTGGGACCTTCCAGTCCGCAGACCGACACTCTATCCACTGAGCCAAACTGGTTTCGGTGAGATAGATGACTTTTAAGCTGAGCTTTGAAGAATTAATTCTCTGAGATAATTAGCATTTAGTCTTTATTTTGCTTACTTTCCACCTATTAAAATTGTACTTATTTGAAAAATAAACGCATGTTGCTTATTTCATTTTACTTTTATAATTTCTCTCCTCCCTTTCACCCCCAGATTTTGTGTACAAGTGCTTTGGAAACGATGGCTGATATTAACCTCAAGGAAATAACCTTAATAGTAGGTGTGGTTACTGCCTGCTATTGGAACAGTCTCTTTTGTGGTTTTGTTTTTGATGATGTTTCAGCAATACTGGATAATAAAGACTTGCATCCATCTACACCTTTAAAAACTTTATTTCAGAATGACTTCTGGGGAACCCCTATGTCTGAGGTAAGTAATTATACATTACTTCTAAGAATCTCAGATTTTAAAATATTTTGATGGTTTGTTACTCCTATTTATTTTTTAAATATATTTTTTATTGATTTCAGAGAGGAAGGGAGAGGGAGAGAGAGCTAGAAACAATAATAATGAGAGAATCATCGATTGGCTGCCTTCCAGGGATTGAGCCTGCAACCCAGGTGTGTACCCTAACTGGGAATCTAACTGTGACCTCCTAGTTCATGGATCACAGATCAACCACTGAGCCACAGTAGCGAGGCCCTATTTCTTTCTTATGAGCATTGTCACCATAGCAATTAATGTTTGTTTGTTTTTATTCCAAAATTTTATGAGATGTAACATGTTTGTTAAAAAATGGATAGGAAGTTGAAGATGTGGTTATCTTTTTAAAAGCATTACTTGTTTCTTTCCTTGGTTGTGTAACTTAGCTTAGTCTTTTAGAAAATAATGTATGTGTATGAAAAGCAAATGTGTTAGCCAAACAGTAGATGTAATACAAGTCTGTTTCTTGCTCACTGGCTTTCTTTTTTCTCTTGTGAAAGAGGCAAAAGAGATGGCTATCTGTGATATATTTATTTAAAAACACATGTAACTTTAATATAAATTAGACCTTAAGTGAAAAAAATAGTAATTACACATATATATTGCCAATTTTTCCATAGGAAAAAAAACAAACAGGTAATTTATTTAAAACATTAAATACCATCTATCTTATCTAATAGGTTTTTATTTTATTTTGTATTGAGAACCCAAAAGCTCAGTTCATTCTTATGAGTCCTCAGAGCTCCCGGACTGTTGGCCGGAGGGACCAGTTCCCCCATCCACCCAAGTGCACAAATCTCATGCACCAGGCCTCTAGTAATAAAATAAGCAGATTCTATTTTCTTGCAGCCTTGCTATTCTTACCCAATTCTAGCCTTTAAAAAAATAAGTCTTTTGTTAAGAAGGGAAAATTTGTCCTGTTATACATTATTTTCTAGACAGTTTATTTTCCCTTGACCTCTATAATTTAATCCCCAGAGACCCTTAGAAGTAGGGATCCATTTGCCTATCTTATGGCAGTGTCTTTTGTAATTTAATCATAACATTGAGATTTTTAACCTGAAAGGTTAGGTTAGTGGTTGGCAAACTGTAGCTCACGAGTTCTTTGGCCCCTTGAGTGTGGCTCCTCCACAAAATACCATGTGCGGGCATGCATGTACTGTGCGATTGAAACTTCGTGGCACATGCGCAGAACTTGGTTTTCGGCCTGGGAGAGTCTATTTTGAAGAACTGGTTCTAACGCCGAGCCACACTCAAGAGTCCAAAGAGCCACATGTGGCTCAGGAGCCGCGGTTTGCCAACCACTGATGATCAGACTAAAGGGTTCATCGAAGTTATCATACCATGGTATAAATGCTATATTTTATGATTTTCTCAGCTTTGCAGATGAAAATTTGATTTTGTGTGGAGCACCTATAAGAGAATACCCTAAGAAATAATGAACCCAGAATATATGAACAAATTAGAATAATAATTTATAGTGAAGACTCTTGCTTCCTCTTATTTTCTGATAGTCATGTTCTCTCCCCCTAGGGAAATGTGCCACTAGGGAAAATTTATTCTAAGTAGTATTTAGTTGTCATAAGGTTTCTTGACAAGCCTGGAATTAAGCACTTTCAAAGACTTAATGATTGATGTTATCAAGTAATGGTAGCCTGGACGCTAGCACAGGTATAACCTTTATAATGATATTTGTACCAATGTAGATCTAAAGATGCATTCTTCTGAGCTACATAAATACTACAACATTAGAGAATCATTAGACTCCTCTGGTGCTATCATTGTTTAGATTAATCTCTTTAGTAAGCCTATTTTTTAAAAATATGTAATACCCTGTTTATTGATGTTTTCTTGTATTGCAACCCTAGCTGCACATAGAATCTGCCTAGGTCACTTTAAAAATACATATTACCAAGGATCTACCCAAAGCTATTAATTACAGTTATCACAGAGTGGGATGCTGGCATCAGTATTTTTTGTCCTGTTTTGTTTGTGCGTTTGCTTTCTTGTTTTTGTGGAATTTGGGAGGGAGGGGAGCAAGAAAGGACTGTGTAGGTTATCCAGGTAATTGGTGCAGCCATGGTTGAGAACCCTGAGCTGTAAAGCCACACTTTTCTGTCAAGCACCTGTGCTAAGGTAACTTATGCAGGCATCTGTTCTCATTTTGTTTGCCATCCATATATGTAGTTACATTAACACCTTATTTTTTCCTTATATTTGTGCTTATGAATACCATGACTGATTTTTTCTTTAATATACTTGAATATAATAATGATCAGAATTATCTTGTTTATAATGAAACTAGCTGTTTTACTAGATTTTCAGAGCAAATTTGATCTATAAGCTGATGATTATCTACAACAGTGGAGTTTTATTCAATGGATTAATGAATTATGTGAACAGTTAATAGCTAATCTGTTTTTAGTTGTTATCACCTGTGGCATATATATCTAATAGATCTAACAAAGCAATTATGTATACCGCAATTAAAAATACCCATTCCCTGCCCCTTTCTTGCTTCATCCTTTCAACTGGCAAATATGTTCCAGTGGAGCCACAGTAACATTTCAGGCACTCACAATGTTTCTAGAACCTTTTTCTGCTTTCTGGTACAAATCACGTCAGTTCGATATAGTGCCTTGAAATAAAAGATGTATGCCTGTACTGAAATAAAAAGGATGTATAATTATTAGCCGAGCAGGAAAGAACATTCTAGGAAAACATCACTCATGGTGTATGTAGTCAATACAAATAGAGATATTAAAATGTTTCTAGTTCAAAAATGGGCAGTTTGTTTCTTCTGCTTCTGTATGTTCTCTGGTAGGTATGAACAGGCTAAAGTCTGTACCTACGCACCAAACTATGTAAGGAGTAGGAGAGCAAAGATGCTAAGTGTGCATTCCCTTATATAAAATTAAAAGAAATAACTAAGATAATATTTCGTATAGTTTTCATTTTTGTGTTTTATTCTTAAATCTGATTTGATTTTGTCTTAGAGCAAAAATATTTCTGGTTAAATGTGACTTCTCATTTATAAAGAAATTTAGTACTTCATATAAAATTGGGTGTATTGCTATTGGAGAGGTGTCTACTCTCTTAATATAAGACTAGAGGCCTGGTGCACAAAATTCATGCATGGGGCAGAGGGTTGTCCCTCAGCCCAGCCTGCACCCTCTCCAATCTGGGACCCCAGTAGGATCAGGCCTAAACGGGCAGTCAGACATCCCTCTCACAATCCAGGACTTCTGGCTCCCAACTGCTCGCCTACCTGCCTTCCTGATTGCCCCTAACCACTCCCCTGCCAGGCTTATTGAATCCAAACTGCTCCCCTGCCAGCCTGATTGCCCGTAACTGCCCTCCTCTCCAGGCCTGCCCCTCCCCCAACTCAACTCCCCTGAAGGCCTGCCCTCCCCCTCCCCCATATGCCCTTTCCTGCAGACTTGATTGCCCCAATTGCCCTCCCTTGAAGGCCTGGTGCCTCCCAACTGCTCTTCCCTGCTGGCCATCTTGTGTCCACATGGGGGCAGCCATATTTGACCACATGGGAGCAGCCATCTTGTATGTTGGAGTGATGGTCAATTTGCATATTACTCTTTTATTAGATAGGAAGGTTTTTCTCTTGCATTACTCTCTGTGTAGTATTTTGAGATTTCTGTGTATGTGTTGCAGGGGACTTGTTTTGTAATATAATTTAGGTTTATACATTATGGACAATGGGTAAGAACAAGGAACATCTGTAATACTTTGAACAATAAAGTTTTTTTTAAAGTAAATGCAATGATTAGTTTATATACCCTAAAGAACCAAGGTACTTAGTAATCAGTGATTGTTTTTTTTCCTTTTAGGAGAGAAGTCACAAGTCTTACCGTCCCTTAACAGTATTGACATTTCGCCTAAATTATCTGTTTAGTGAACTGAAACCGATGTCGTATCATCTCCTAAATATGATTTTACATGCTGTGGTCACTATAATATTTCTTAAAGTTTGCAAACTTTTTCTGGACAGCAGAAGTAGTATGATTGCTTCTTTACTCTTTGCAGTACACCCAATACATACAGAAGCAGTAAGTACACTGTAAATATTTCATTATTTTTTATAAAGTCTAAACAGTGATTATATGATATATATATATATATATATATATATATATATATATATATATATTTTATAAATGTATTTTTTACAGAGAGCAAGAGAGAGGGACAGAGAGTTAGAAACATCTATGAGAGAGATTCATCGACCAGCTGCCTCTTGCACACCCTCTACCGGGGATGGGCCCGCAACCAAGGTACATGCCCTTGGCCGGAATCGAACCCGGGACCTTTCAGTCCACAGGCTGACGCTCTATCCACTGAGCCAAACTGGTTTCGGCTGGTATATATTTTTAAGAATAATTTAACCATAACTTTATTGTAGATTCTTAAATTACTGCATAAGTCCTAATTCCCCTCTGCACAGATCTAACTTTGTACTACATAAACTTTTAAAATTTAAAGCAGTTTTTGTAACATAAACATTTATTATTCAAAAACATAAGATCTAATCACTGAGTCTTAATAATGTAATATGTAAATGAATATACTTTTATTCTTTGCTAAATGTTTTATGAATATAAATATTTTTTTTTAATTTGGTATCATTTTTACTTATTTATTTATTTATTTATTTTATTTTAAAAAATATATTTTATTGATATTTTACAGAGAGGAAGGGAGAGAGATAGCTAGAAATGTCAATGAGAGAGAAACATCAACCAGCCGCCTCCCGCACCCCCCCCCCCCAGAGATGTGCCCGCAACCAATGTACATGCCCCCGACCAGAATCGAACCCTGGACCTCCCCAGTCCGCAGACCTACGCTCCACCACTGAGCCAAACCGGTTTCGGCAAATTTGGTATCATTTTTAAAGGTCAGAAAATAATAAGGCAAATTTAAATAAGGGATGAAAATATATTAAAATATATGCAAATGTGAACATACATCCTAACAAGTGATGAAAGTCCATAGTTTCAAATTGTCTGTTGCCCTATGTTTCAAAATTGTGTGCTGTTCTTGTTATTGCCATTATGTCCACCAGCCCCTACCTACCAAGACATACTTCAAACAATAACTTTTTTTTTGTTTTTAACCTCAAAATTACAAAATTGCCTCTCAGCAGAGTAAAGAAGAGTCTGTTAAATTGCTTTGTTTTGATTCTAAGTAAACAATCGTGTTTAAATTCTGTGTATGTGTTGCAGGGGACTTGTGTCTCCCACTATCTTGAACTTTTTGGAGTCTAGCAGTTTTTCATACATGTACAAAAATCATAGGTTGTTTTAAATTTTAGAGTGAGTTCAGAATATTTTAAAGGAAGAGACTTGGTGTTTTGTATTTAAATTTTTAAAATTTAAAAGGACTTAAAGTTGATTACCTTGTTTAAACTTTAATTTGCTGGCTTATTGTAATATATATATGTAAAATGCTTGTATTTAAAGGAAATATTTAAGAAGTACTTAAATGTTACCATTGAGGGAAGCTGGGTAAAGTGTGCATGGGATCTCTACCTACTATTTTTACAACTTTCTGTGTATAATTACTTCAAAATATCTATATATATAAAAGGCTAATATGCTAAGTGTCCTCTGACTGGTAGCTATGATGTGCACTGACCACCAGAGGGCAGATGCTCAATGCAGAAGTTGCCAAGCTGCAATGACTTGGCAGCAGTAGTTCTTGGGTGATGCACCCCAAAATCAAAGAGGAACGAGCCTGATTCCTCGCAGGACCATTTGACTCCACCTCCCTTAGTGGGTTATGTTGTTGCTGGGGCACTGTCGGCCCTGAATCTGATTTACGGCACACTTGTGTTTGTGTCCCACACCCTCTATGACAGCAACTTTGCAGAGTGCCCTCTCACACTCTGGGATCTCCTGGGAGATATTGGAGAGCCAGTTTCGGCCTGATCCCTGCAGGCCAGACTAAGGGACTCCACTTGCCAGAGGGACTCTGCTCACTCCGCAGATGCCCTTTAAGCCAAGGTGCCACCCCAGGTGTGGCTGGCTGGGGAGGGACCCAATGAGGTTGGCTCCAGGGCGTGTCTAGCCTGTCTCACCTAGTCTAGCCACCTTCTAATTAATTCCTTTGCACAAATCTGTGCACTGGGTCACTAGTTACTGATAAAAGGACTTTGGAGTCACTGATTTATTTATTTTTATGGAAGATATACAAATTCACCACATGAGGGCACTCAAAGAATGTCTAAATAAATTTTTTACTTGAAAAGTGTGGCATTTAGTTTCTTGTTAGAGTGCTGTTGCTGTTATGTACAGTTAAGTTTTCAAGATGCTTTTCATTAATATGACCCCCCCTTCCCTTTATAGGTAACGGGTGTTGTAGGAAGAGCAGAACTTTTGTCATCTATCTTTTTTCTAGCTGCATTTTTGTCATATACCAAATCTAAAGGACCGAATAATTCCATAGGTAAATGTCTTAACATTCAGTTTTTTCCTATAGTTATAAAACTTGATCAGGTAATTTTTATCTACTTTAGTGCTGCTTATAAAACATATGCCACACTTGGGGCTTATCATTATATATTATTCTACTTTAGCATTATGGATATATGAAAGTATTCAACATTGTTAATATTAAAATTTCTTGCATGTAGTTTATATTTTCTCATGACTAACAGATACTATGTGATCTGATTTTCATAAAATTATTCTAGGATGTAGGAGTTTTTGGATTATTTTTAGTTCTGTCTGCTGTTTCCTATAAATGATATAAATATGTACCAATATTTCAGTTGTCTTTATGTAAATAAATAAACACCTCTGAAGACTGTAAATTATATTATTAGGCAAAGTTAAAAGCCTATTAGAGTGTAACTTTTATTATGTGTTGACCATAGTTGAGCTGTTTATTGAGTCCTTACCATGTGGCCTGCCCCTGGAAAATGCTTTGTATGCAGTAGCTCATTGGTGCTGATAATGCCTGGCATTGTCAGAAACCAAGTTCCAAGCAATAAAAATGACTTTTTACAAGTGCGGACCCAGTGGCGTGAAAGGATCCTTAGTTACAGGATATTGAGGAGAGGGAAGCAGGGTAACAGCTGGTCAGGGTACATAATGTCCTTAATCTGTATTTGATTGTTCTTAAAGTTTAAAGCTGAGGTTTAATGAGGTTTGTCCTGCATTCTTAGAGAATTTTCTCACTATAGACCCAAGGTACCTATGATAAGAAGCCTAATTTTGTGTGTATATAAACTAAAACTAAGGTTCAGGAAATAAGTGACTTAGTAGGACAGCTTTAGTGTCTTCTCAGATTTGTATAAATGAGTTTGCCTTTGCTTCTTTGCACAATACCTTCTTAAAACAGTTTAGTGACAGCATAGCATAGAGGTTAAGAGCATGGGCTCCAGAGTCTTGTTTCACTTTCCAGATCCACTATTTGCTACCTCTGTTTACTTCTTTGAGTAAATTACTTAACCTCTCTGAGCTTTATTTAGTTTCTTAACTATAAAGTGTAAATAATAACCTTTTTACCTATGGTGAGGATTAGATTGATGTTGGGCAGTATCTGAGGAGTCCAAGGGAAGCCTCGGCCCAATACCAAGGTCCTGGATCTTATCTCAACCCAAGAAAGGATTTGAGAGTGTGATAGGAAGATTTAGCAAAGCACAGTAGGTTTATTAAAGTGATAGTACCCACTCAAGTGAGAGTTGGGCAACCTCAGAAAAAGATGCCCCAATGGGGTCTGTGTGGAAGATTTTTATTAAATGAGGGCAAGGTGAGCATAGGGTGGCTTGGTTTCTGGCACTGGTAGGGTGCCTGCCAAAGTGGTTCATCTTCATCCCTCTTCTTCAGGTAGCAATTTCTTTTTTGGTCCTCCTAAAAATGCCATGGCAATTCAGGGGGTAAGGTGTGAAGGCCCAAAACCCTAATGCGGATTTATTATAAAGATATCATAATGGCCCTCTTGGTCCCTTTTAGGTCAATAGGCTGCCAAATTTGGGTAAGACCATTTTTGTTTGTCTTAATTACAGGATATTGAGGAGAGGGAAGCAGGGTAGCAGGTGGTCAGTGAAGATTACATCTATGATATTTCAGCCGAGATGGAAAGGGGGAGGGGCAGAGCTTGAGGCCTCTGTTCCCTGTCCTATCTTTCCCTGCCTCAAGATGGGTTAAACATGGAAGGCATGTGGAGCAGTACCTCGCTCAGAGTAAGCAGTGTACCTGTTCTCCCTATTGACCTTCCATGCAGTCAGTAGTAGTTCAGTAACTAGTATAGAATTTCCTAGGTAAAGCATGAACAGTAAACTTAGAAAATGCTGTGGCCCACAGACATGATGATCAGGATCCTGCCTACCTCTTTAGCCCTATTTCCCTGCCATTTTGCCCTGCCTAACTTCACTATTACCAAATAGACCTTTCTCATCCTCACATAGGTGAAGCACCTATGTATACTTGCTATTATTCCCTCTTTTTTGAATTTCCGTCCCTTAGATCTTCACATAGTTGTCTTATTTATATTTTTCTTTCCAATGTTTCTCAAACTTCTCTCATTATGTTGGGATTCAGGAATCTGTATTTTAACAATTCCACCAGGTGATTCTCATCTTGAGAGAAGTTTGGGAAACACTGCTTTATACCATCAAGCCTCAACTCAGCTGCGTTTCCCTCTTAAGGAAACCTTTCCTATTCTAACCAAAATAACCTTTCACTTTCAGTCAAACCTCCTTTGTTTCTCAAACATCTCCCATCTTGAACAGTTCCATCTCAACAAGCAAATGTTTCATGCTCATACCTGAGTGGATCAGTCGCAAGTCTTTGAGGCAATAAAGGAGAAAATGCACGAGTATCAATTTACCACTATTAACATCTCATTGTGCTGTTAATATTTTCTTTTTCTATATTTTTTGCTTTTGTTGCTACTTATTATAAAATTTTCATTTTTTACTGTACATTTCATTTCCTTTTTAAGTTAAAATATATTTTTTTTAATTTTTAAGTGCTTACTTATAGATTAAACAGTACATTAGACCACTATGGTATATAAGAAAGGTTAAAACAGAATCAATTGGGGGTCTGGATCAGATTAATTCAATGAACATGATTTCTAATGATTTCTAAAGCATTTCAAAAAATGCTTTGGTTTTTTTGAACAGCCTTCCAGAACGAATTAAGTTTGAGAACCACATAATTTTACTTGGTTCTTTTTAATGATTTCTTATCCTTCATAACCCTTGTATCTTTCCTTGTTTCCTTTATAATTACTTTATAATTACTTATTTTAAATTCTTGGCCTTTCTTTTCAAATAATTCTGATGTAGTAGTATATGTTATTATGTTTGCTGTCTCTCTTTTATGACTGCTGTATCCTCCTGATATCTACTTATTTCGGCTTGTGAGCTTAAGCCACATGATGTCCTAAAGTTGCTGATCACTTTCTCTTTACTCTGTTAAGGAGAAAGGGTCACTCTTTCCATTCTGTCATTCATTAAACCCAGGGTGAGAGCTTCAGGCTCCCCGGGGCCACTGTTGCACTCTATTGTTGTTACCATTCTACCAAATGCCCCCTTGGGCTCTTGAAAAGAATCAGTTTTGAGAAAAGGCCAGTCTACCCTTCTGCATTTAGATGTGAGATATGTGGAAGTGACTTCTTAGGGATGGTTGGTCAACTTACACCTTTTAAAATAAAATCTACCCTTTATCCCAGCAAGACTTCTAAAATGCTCTGATTTAATCAGGAAGATGCCCACAATCTCAGATTTTTACAGTAAAGGAGCACAGAAGGATCTACCCCATACAGTCAGGATTGGCTACAGCAGAAGTTAATAACGGTGTTTTTTCCTCTTATGCTTTAGTTTTGGTCCCTGATAGCACTCCACAGACATGTTAGGGAGAACCTTCAGTCCCCAGGAGTTAGCCAGGAGTTAGTTTTTTTAGGATTGTTTTGTTTTTGCTTTTAAATACCTTAGAAGTCTTAGTTCCTATCACTTAACTTTTTTTCTAGGATTGATTTTTGCAGAAGATGCCAACAAGTCAACAGGTTATGCTAGTTCATCACTTGACCAAAACAAAAAATCAAATCATCTTGCTTTCTATCCCTTTATCCAGCACTACTCATAAGGGTCATTTCTAACCTGAAAATACATATTTTTCTTTTTTCTTTTACCCCTTTATTGCTTGTTCTCTCACAGTAAAATATAATACTCATTAAGGTAGATATCTTTATCTTATTTTCTGTCTCCATTTCCTAGACTGGTTCCTGGTACACAGTAGGTATTCAGTATATACAGATATTTATTGAGGAAATGGTCAAGTGAATAAATGTACTATACAGTTTTAATATATTTTTTATTGACTTTAGAGAGAGAGGGAGAAACATCAATGATAAGAAAAACATCAACATTGATCTGAGGCCTCTTCCACACCCCCTGCTGGGGATTGAGCCCACAACCCCAGCATGTGCCCTGACCAGAATTGAACCAGCGCCTTGGTGCCTGGGTCGATGCTCAATCATTGAGTCACAGTGGCTGGGCTAAATATATTGTATTATAAAATCTAATGGATAAGATGCTAAAACCTGCTTGGACCTCCCTCTGTCCTTTTAAACCCTGTAATATTTCTTAACTCCACGTTAGGTAATTTTACATGTGAAACTACACAGTTTAGTAAGAATGGTACTCTACCTTTCCTAGTAGTTTTGTTAGTCTTTGGGCCCTAACTGGTTTGGCTCAGTGGATAGAGTGTCAGCCTGTGCACTGAAAGGTCCCAGGTTCAATTCTGGTCAAGGGCATGTACCTTGGTTGCGGCACATACCCAGTAGGGGGCGTGCAGGAGGCAGCTGAATGATGTTTTTCTCTCATCAGTGTTTCTAATTTGCTATTCCTCTCCCTCCTCTCAGTAAAAAAATCAATAAAATACATATTTTTTAAAGTTAGTATTTGGTTAGATAATCTTTATCTCCACAAAAACATTTTAATTTAAATTATATAACTTGATGTTTTAATATTCAAAGCATAAATTACTTATACATTTTAAAATATAAAGTGTAAATCATTGGGAAATAGCACAAATGTGAATATAGAATCACAATTAAAGTTTTTCAATAATGTTTAATAGTTGTCTAGCTTAAAATATTCTTTCGTGCTATTATAAAATTTTTTTGGTCGTTTTACTTTGTTCTGTTCTTAAATTGCAGTGTGGACTCCAATTGCATTGACAGTGTTTTTAGTGGCTGTTGCAACATTGTGTAAAGAACAAGGAATAACAGTTGTGGGAATTTGCTGTGTGTATGAAGTATTTATTGCTCAGGGGGTAAGGAGAAATATAAATTTCCTTGATGCTCTCTTTTATCCTATTTGGATCTGATTATAATAAACTTATTTTCTAAATGTATCATTATGTAAATCAATCTGTGGACCAATAATAATACCAAAATTTTTCAAGAACCAAGCATGTTTTCCCTCACACCAGTGAAAATTACTTAACATTTTAACACCTTTAGCTTTTTAAAGGCTGCTTTTTAAGTTTAAATAATGGAATTGTGAGGCAATTTGGAATACTTTACAATATAATTAATTATTAGATAAGATTATTGGGCTTTGTTTTATTCATTATCAGTTCCACAAATAGTTTCATATTGATTTTATAATAACAGTCAGTTTTTATTTAATCTTGCATTTAGAAAGTACTACATTGTTGAAAACATTGTAGTACATTGTTATTTATTTAAAACATTTTTTTTTATTTTCCAGTATACTTTACCATTATTATGTACTACTGCTGGACAGTTTCTCCGTGGAAAGAGTAGTATTCCATTTTCTATGCTGCAGACATTAGTAAAACTCATTGTTTTGATGTTCAGTACATTATTACTTGTTGTGATTAGAGTCCAGATTATTCAGTCTCAACTTCCAGTGTTCACCAGGTATGAATTTCTGTAATGTCATCATTGTTGTTTTTCCATCATTTTTAAATTAACTTTGGATTTTAAGTGATTGCAAATATTCCAGAAAATCTTCAGTTTTATTTTTTTCCTCATTGCACCTTTTTTGTTTTATAAACCTTTATTTTTGAAAGTATTATATATGTCCCCTTTTTCCCCCATTGGCCCCCTCCAGCCTGCCCATGCCCTCCACCCCAGGCCTTCACCACCCAAGTCTTCAGTTTACATTGAGGTTTTTAACAGCTTTATTAAGTTACTAGAGGCCCGCTGCATGAAAATTCATGCACTGGCAGTAGGGGGCCCCTTAGCTCAGCCTGCCCCCTCTTACAGTCCAGGAGCCCTTAGGGGCGGGAGGCAACCTGACGATCAGGGGAAGGCGACACCCCCATCACACCTCTGCTGCTGCCTCTGCCAGCAGTGCAAGCCTCAGTTGGCCCTGGTTAACTGAGCCTCAGTCAGTGAGGGCTGCAGGAGAACCTGAAGCCCCCAGCGAGGCTAAGGTGATGCCTGCAATCATCCCTGGCTGAGGAATGGAGGATACCGGCCTGATTGCCCCTAACTGCTCCCCTGCTGGCCTGATCACCCCTAACTTCCTCTGCCTCACCCCACACCCAGGACCCAGGATTACCTCTTCCAGCCAGTTGCAGGCACCCAGGACCCAGAATTCCCTACTGCTGGTTGCAGGCACCCAGGACCCGGGCTTCCCTCTCTCTGGCTGGCCACAGGCACCCAGGACTCGGGCCAGCTTCACCAGTCCTGGCCGCATCTGTAGGGGACCATGGGCAGGCAGCTTCACCCACGTCACAGGCACTGGTGCCCAGGACCATATGGTGGGTGGCTTGTCCCTCTCCCAAGCCACAGGCACAGGTGCAGCTGTTGGCAACCAGGACCACAGGGCATGCAGCTTGCCCCTCTCCCAGGCTGCAGCCAACTGGTCACCATTCCTCTCTCATATGAGCTCATTTCTTCCTGTCTCATCCCTATTCCTCTCTACCCAGTGTTGAACCATTATAGAGTGAGGACGTGACAACCATGTGCATAATAGCTATTTATTTACTAGAGGCCCAGTGCACGGTGGGGAGGTATCCCTCAGCCCAGTCTGTACTCTCTCCAATCTGGGACCCCTTGAAGGCTATCTCACTGCCCTCTCACAATCCAGGACTGCTGGCTCCCAACTGCTCGCCTGCCTGCCTGCCTGATTGCATCTAACCACTTCTGCCTGCCAGCCTGATCACCCCTAACCACACCCCTGATAGCCTGATCCATGTCTAACTGCTTCCCTGCCAGTCCAATTGCCCCTAACTGCCCTTTCCTGCCATCCTCATCACTCCTAACTTCCCTTCCTGCCTGATCTCCCCTAACTGCTCTCCCTTGCTGGCCCAGTAACCCCTAACTGACCTCCCCTGCCAGCCTGGTTACCCCCAACTACCCTCCCCTATAGGCCTGAACCCCTTCCCAACTGCCCTCCCCTGCAGGCCTGGTTGCCCTCAACTGCCCTCTCTTGCAGGCCTGGTCCCCCTCCCCCCCACTGCCCTCTCCTTCTGGCCTGATTGCCCACAATTACTGTCCCCTGCCAGCCATCTTGCAGTGGCCATCTTGTATCTACATGGGGGTGGCCATTTGTGTGTTGGAGTGATGGTCAATTTGCATATTACTCTTTTATTAGATAGGATTTTTTTATTTTTGTGTTTTTAATATTTTTATTTATTTCAGAGAGAAAGGGAGAAGGAGACAGATGAGTGGACTTATATATTGGCTGCCTCCTGCATGCCCCCTACTGGGGATCGAGCCTGTAATCCAGGCATGTGCCTCTGACCAGAATTGAACCTGGGACTCATCAGTCCCCAGGTCTACGCTCTAGCCACTGAGCCAGACCATTCAGGGCTTAGCTCTTTATTGTATAGTATATTAACTAAAAGCTCTATTTCCAAGTTAAGTCACATTCTGGGGTCCTGGGCAGTCATGAATTTATGAGAGACAGGATTCAACCCACTATACTGACCTTGAGTATTTCTTCATGTTCTCATAAGTATTGAAAATTGGAGAGAGACCATCTACAGATCTCCTGTGTCTTCTTTCTCAGCACTTTATTCTTGATGATATTCTGCTCACTAACTCTGTATACTGGGTTCTCTCTCACATCTTCACAGACTAAAAACTATCCAGGTACTAACCTCTCCTGGTAGGGCTGTTTTTCTTCTCCCACATATTGCTGTCCATCTTTACTTGATATTAGAAGTGTTGTTGTTTTAAAAAAATAAAAATAAAAAGCTTTATAGCCCTAGCCAGTTTTGCTCAGTAGATAGAGCATTGACCTGCAGACCTAAGGGTCCCGGGTTTGACTCTGGTCAAGGGCACATACTTGGTTGCAGGCTTCTCCTCAGTCCAGGCCTTGGTCAGAGCTTGTGCAGGAGGCAACCAATCGATGTGTTTCTCTCACATCCATGTTCCTCTCTGTTTTTCCCTCTCTCTTCCACTCTCCCTAAAAATCAATGCAAAAATATCCTTGGGTGAGGATTTAAAATAAAAGCTTTATATATTTTGTCCAGTATGTCTAACACTGTCTTTTTCATTAAAGAATAATTATTATGTGTGTTTTTTTTAATATATTTCATTGTGGGGTTTTTTTGTTTGTTTTGTTTTTTGTTTGTTTTTTGTTTTTTTACTGAGAGGAAGAGAGGATAGAGAGTTAGAAATGTCAGTGAAAGAGAAACATTAATCAGCTGTCTCCTGCACACTCCCTACAGGGGATGTGCCCACAACCAAGGTACATGCCCTTGACCGGAATCAAACCTGGGACCCTTGAGTCCACAGGTTGGCGCTCTATCCACTGAGCCAAACTGGTTAGGGCAAGAATAATTATTTAACTTCTAGAATATGTACCTTCAGGTCTAACCATACTAAAGTGAACAACTCATTTACATATTAAAGTATGGGAAAGAGATTGCATTGTAGATATATAGTTTACGTTTTCTTCACACCTTAGTTTCAACGTTTTTATTCTGTTTATTTTAGAAAATTTGATATCTTATTTTTAACTCTAAGTATAAAAATGTCTGAATGCATTTGTTTTGTGTGTGTATGTATATGTGGGTGAGTGTATGGAGTTTGTTAAATATCCTTCCCATATAATAAAGAGGTAATATTCAAATTGACCATCACTCCCTCACAAGATGGCTGCCTACAACCAGGCCAGCAGGGGGTTTAGTGAAGGACAGCCAAGCAACTGAATAAGTAGGCTGTGTACGGCAACCAGACTGGCACGAGGGTGAGGGATGACGATTAAACAGCAGGCTGTGTGGGGCGACCAGGCTGGTGGGGGGCCATGAGGGGTGACCAGGCTGGCGGGGGAGGGGGGACAGTTGGAGATGACCCGGTCAGCAGGCTGGGTAAGAGGTTACCAGGTCAGGGGGGGGGTGGGTACAGTTAAGAGCAGCCATGCCAGCAGAGGAGGATGCAGTTGGGGGCCACCAGGCCAGCAGAGGGGTGGCAGTCAGGGGTAACCAGGCCAGCGGGGAGGGCAGTAAGGAGTGACCAGGATGGCAGGGAAGTGACAGTTGGGAGCGACCTGGCTGGCAGTGGGGGGCAGTTAGGGGTGACCAGGAAGAAGAGGGGAGCAGTTAGGAGCAACCAGGCAGGCAGGCAGGTGAGCAATTAGGAGCCAGCAGTTCAGGATTGTGAGAGGGATCCCTGAGATTGGGCCTAAACCAGCAGTCAGACTCCCCTCAAGGGGTTTCAGGTTTGTGAGAGTGTAGGCTGGACTGAGGGAAACCCCCCCTCCCCCATAGGAATTTCATGCATCGGGCCTTTAAATGATAAATTTAAATTTAAAAAAATATTTGTTTAAATAATATCTACTTTTCTCATTCATTTGATATTTTTATGAAGACCAAGTCAAACAAATGGTAGAGGTTGATTTTTCATTGACTTACTCATTTTAAAATGAGAAATTGGTTTTTTAAAGGGACTAATGTATTTTAATATAGTCAATAAAATTTACAACATAGCATAAAGAAATAGAAGGAAGTAATGTACTTTTAAAAAATGATTTGACTTTGTTTTCAGGAAATAGACCAACTTAATAAAGTATGCATTAAATATATCATGGACTGGAGAAATATAAACTAGAACATAGGCTTATATTAATATACTAGAGGCCTGGTGTATGATATTCATGCAAGAGTAGGCCTTCCCCCAGCTGCCAGCACCGGCTTCCCTCTGGCACCCAGGACCTGGGCTTCCCTCACAGCCCCGGCTTCATCTATTATTATAAACTAGTGGCCCAGTGCACGAAATTTGTGCACTTTAAAAGGGAATTAATTAGAGGAAATATTTTCATATTGTTATTTGCCCTTTTTCTATAATAGAAGTGTCAGAGATGAAAAGAAATTAGTAAGATGTATATGAAAATCTCCCTCCTGTCAGAGTCTGCAGAATGCCGCAGGACTCAGAGTCAAGTCCCCACCCACCCGTATGTGCTTCGAAATCGCAGGAGACCCAGACCCAGTCAGCCCCACCCCATTAGGCATGACCCAGACCCTGCTGCTCCCCTTCCCCCCCCCCACCCCCGGTCAAGCCCCTCTGGTCCCCTGGCCCAGTGCCAGGTGGGGGGGGCAGTCTCAGGTCCCCTGTCATGCCCCACTGGACGGGGGGTGCAGCCTCAGGTCCCCCAGCCCGGCACCAGGTTGGGGAGTGTGGCCTGGGTTCTCCCATCAAGTCCCACTGGGCAGGCAGCACAGCCTGATGTCCCTGTCAAGCCCCGCTAGGCATGGGGCATGGCCTGAGGTCCCCTGGCCCAGCACTGGGTGGGGAAGGGGCATGGCCTAAGGACTCTCAGCCTAATGCCGGGATTGGGGCTTGGCCTGGTGTCCCCTAGCCTGGTGCTGGAGTGGGAGGTGCGGCCTGAGGTCCCCATCAATCCCTGCCAGGGTTGGGAGCACAGCCTGAAGTCCCCAAGTCTGGCGCAGGAGCGGGGGGTGTGGCCTGAGGTCCCCTGTCAAGACCCCCTGGGTGGGGTGTGTAGCCTAAGTTCCCCCTCAACCAGGCACCATGCTGCCTCAGGTCCCTGCTGATCAGTCATTATGTGGTGGCATCCTGACTAATCTGCATATTCTATTCTTAGATAGATATTAGGAGAAAAAGTAGAACACAAAATATTACATAGTCCTATATAGTTAAATTTATAAACACTAAATTTTCTGTGTTGAATTATAAATCTTACATAGTCCTATATAGTTAAATCTATAAATACTAAATTTTCTGTGTTGAAAATTTGGTTTTTAAGCTCTATCGAACTCTAAACATACAGGAAAATCTTATAAGTGATATAGTTTCCTCTGCCTATGACAAGAGAAAAACAGTAATTTTTTTCTAGGAGCATAGTTTTTATTAGCATTCAGTGCTGAAAGAAACGTTTCTGGAGCATTCATACATCACATGCAATAATGAATCTGACCCAACTTTTTTTTACTATTTTTAATCAGACAGTTAAATTTAATGAAAGTACTTCTGCAGTATCATAATATTATAGTATGCATTTCTGAATGAATTGTTTTAATTAAAAAAATTAGAAATAGATAACCTTCTTGCCCTTTAATCACATTCGTTAAAGACTAGACACTTTAAATTCTGGCAGAAATCTGAAGTATTCATAAAAAATACTTATGCCTTCTGTTTTATGGCTGTTATTATTATTTACTGCTTTAGATATATATTAATTTTATGTTTAGAAAGTGTCTTAGTTTAAATAACTTTTTTGTTGTTCTTTATACAGGTTTGATAACCCAGCTGCTGTAAGCCCAACTCCTACGAGACAGCTAACTTTTAACTATCTCCTTCCTGTCAATGCGTGGCTTCTATTAAATCCTTCAGAGCTCTGCTGTGATTGGACCATGGGAACAATACCACTTATAGAGTCATTTCTAGACATTCGAAATGTTGCCACATTTACTTTCTTTTGTCTTTTGGGGGCTTTGGGAGTATTCAGTCTCAGATATCCCAGTGATTCCTCCAAAACTGTTTTAATGGTAAGGAACTTTCTTCATTTTTTAAATTTGTGAACTTATTTTAGGTTATCCTAAAATTATATATCAGAATTTTATATGCAGGCATAATTTGACATGTATTCAGCATGTAAAAAAAATTACTAATTTTCCTAATTTGGTAGGAACTCTGAAATCATGAGGCATCTCTTTTGGCATAATTTTCTTATATTTTTTACCTTTTTACACAATTTAGATTATACACTTTTTGAAGAATTAGATCAGATTTTATGCTTCTTTGTTTTTTTTGGCATTGAGAAGAGTGTCATCAAAGATGTGCAGCCAGAAACATATAGCACTTTAATTCTCATTAGCAAGATTGTCATTACTCCCTAAGGTATATCTTACTCTGTTCAGATAACTCTGACTGGAAGTCTTTTCGTTGTTTTTCTTAAGTTTAGTTCTTTGTAAATTTCTTATTCTGTCCTCACTTCTTTATTTATATAGAGAAGTAATATGCAAATTAGGCTGGGACAGCATAAGGGTCATGACCAGCTCAGAAGGAGGGTCCTGGCGCGGGCCCAGAGCCTGAGAACAACAGACAGGGGGGCTCCAGAGTGGACACAGGCAGAGGGGGCCTGGGGCGGGAGTCAGGCCCAAGTCCCGGCTCCCCACGGCACCAGTCAGGCCCTGACTCCCGTGGCAGCCTGAGAAGTAGTCAGAGGACAGACCACTGTGGGTCTTATATACCATAGCAGGGAGCTTAGATTTTATTCCACAAAAAAGGAGGAAAAGTCAAGAATGTCAAGCATGGGAGCATCCTGGTCTTGCTTTCATTTTAAGTGAACCATTCTGGTGGCTGTGGGAAGGATCACTTTAGACAGCTGCAGTGTTTTGGGGCCCAAGAAAAAAAGAGACTGATGTTGGGAACTAGGACTAGACAGAGGCAGTGGATCAGAGAGATATTTATGAGGAAACCTGATGGAACTATTTGGCTGATTAGGGATGAAAGCAAACAAAACAAATAGTATTGTATTAGCCCAGGTGTTCCAGCTTAGGCAGCTTTGTTGGCTGGGTGAGTCTAATAATTGGGAGAAGGTATTGAGGAAAAGGAATAGCCTAAGGGAGCTTGCTTAGTTTAGCAATAGCCAAACAATTAGGACAGAAGACAGACTTACTGCTCCTTCTTTGCTGCATCGTTTGTTTTTCTACCTTCAGCCACCACCATGTAAGGCTAATCTACCATCTTTTCTGCATGATCCCTTAAAAATACTTATCAAAGTCATTGAATGCTCTGGGAGTATGTGGACTTTCAAGATGAGGAAACATTATGAGCTTATATAGATAAAGTGATATTAGGTGCTCAATTTTTAACGGTAAAAATCAGATACTGAATGTGGTCATGCCAGAGGCATAATTTTAATGAGCCAATGCCTCATTACTGAAGTGCCACTCTTCAAAAGAAACCTCTCAAATAATACAATACATAACGCTCATCCGGTTGCCTGTTAAAATGTAGGGCCATACCTTGAAAAACATTCCTTCCAGAGCTAATTTTGGTGGATAAATTTCCCTCCAATTAAAGTAGTTCTATATAATAAAACTATAATATGCAAATTGACCAAATGCCAAAACAACTGGTCAGTGGGGAATGGGGGCCGGTGAGCAGGTGTGGCCAAGCCAGCTAAGGCGCATGCCAGCAAGCAGAGGGAGGGGATGGCTATGGGGTGAGGGGGCAGCAACAACCAGTGGCGGTGGGGCTATGGGGGCTGGCGCTATCCCCTGATCGTCCCCCACAGAGGGAGGCCATGGATGTCAGCAGCAGTGGGGTGATTTAGGGCAGGGTCTCCCAGCACCGTCCCCAGATAAGCCTGCTAGGGTTGCCTCCCGCAGAGGAGGGCCACCAGTGGCCGTGGGACAATTGGGGACAGGGCCAACTGCCTGCTGCCCGTGCCATCCTGATCGGCCTGCCTGTCACCTCCCACAGAGGGAGGCCAGACTGGCTTAGGCCCGCTCCCCTCTCCCCTAAGCCATCAGTAGTACATCCCCCAAGGGGTTCCCAATTAGAGAGGGTGCAGTCTGGGCTGAGGGAACCCCCCCCCCATGCATGAATTTCCTGCACTGGGCAACTAGTTTGTGTGTATTTATTGATTTCAGAGAGAAAGGGAGAGGGAGAGAGATAGAAACATCCATGAAAGAGAAGAATAGATTGGCTGCCTTCTGCACACTCCCTACTTTGGATTGAGCCTGCAACTTAGGTATCTGCCCTTCAGTCCCCAAGCCAGCGCTCTATCCAATGAGCCAAACCAGCTAAGGCTATTCTGACCTCACTTCTTATTCATAACTAGAGGCCTGGTGCAGGAAATTCATGCACAGGGGAGTGTGTCCCTCTGCCCAGCCTGCACCATCTCCAATCTGGGTTCGCTCTCACAATTCAGGACTGCTAGCTTCCAACTGCTTGCCTTCCTGCCTACATGATTGCCTCTAACCGCTTCTGTCTGCCAGCAAGATCATCCCCTAACCACTCCCCTGCCAACCAGATCGACACCTAACTGCCCCTCTGCTGGCCCATTTACCCCTAACTGCCCTCCTCTGCTGGCCTAGTCACCCCTAACTGTCTTCCCTGCAAGCTTAGTTGTCCCCAACTGCCTTCCCTACTGGCCCAGTCACCCCTAACTGCCTCCCCTTGCCAGCCTGGCTGTCCCTAACTGCACTCACCTGCTGGCCTAGTCACCCCTAACTACCCTCCCCTACCAGTCTGGTTGCCCCTAACTGCCCTCCCCTGCAGGCCTGGTTACCCCTACCTGCCCCTCCCTGCAGGCCTGGTCCCTCCCAACTCCCCTTCCCTGCTGGCCTGATTGTCCACAACTGCCTGCCCTTGCTGGCCATCTTGTGGTAGCTATCTTGTGTTCACATGGGGGAGGCCATCTTGTATGATGGAGTGATGGTCAATTTGCATATTACTTCTTTATTAGTTAGGATAATTCTAATGCCCTTCTTTCAAATTATTGAAGATAATAATAATCCTTAATTCTTTTATGAGCATTTACTCAAAAGGTTTTTTTTTTTTAATATATTTTATTGATTTTTTACAGAAAGAGAGAGGGATAGAGAGTTAGAAATATCTATGAGGGAGAATCATTGATCAGCTGCCTCTTGCACACCCCCTACTGGGGATGTGCCTGCAACCAAGGTACATACCCTTGACCGGAATCAAACCTGGGACCTTTTAGTCTGCAGGCCGACGCTCTATCCACTGAGCCAAACTGGTTTGGGCTCAAAAGTGTTTTTTAATAATTTGCAACTATATCTTTTCAGTCTGTAGCCACTAGATTTATTTAATAAATATATATTTTTTAAATTGTAACCTATGTACCAGGCAGCATTTGGACACTAATGATAATAAAAAGAAATACAGGGTCCTCATTTCCAGGGAAATTTTATTCTAGAAAAATTTAAAGCCAATTTCTGAGATAAAGAGAAGACTGTTAGAATATAGGGTTTAGGAGAAAGATTAAATTTACTATTATCTTTGGACCTATTGAGTTTAGGTGCCCTTAAAACATCCTAGTGTAGTGAAGATTTTGAATATCTCTTTGTACCTAGGACTCAGAGAAACCTAAGCTACTAGTAAAAATTTGATCAGTTGGCATAGAGTTAGAAATTGAAACCAGAATGTGGATAAGAAGGCCTGTAGAGAGGTTATAGAGCTGCCTTTCTCAACTAGGGTTTTGTCACATTTCTAAAAAAAATGATAACTAGCTAGTAGATTCTAGATCAGGGGTGGGCAAACTTTTTGACTCTAGGGCCACAATGGGTTCTTAAACTGGACCGGAGGGCCGGAACAAAAGCATGGATGGAGTGTTTGTGTGAACTAATATAAATTCTAAGTAAACATCATTACATAAAAGGGTACGTACGGTCTTTTGGGTTTTTTTTTAATTCAGTAGTTTTATTCACCAGATCCGTAGTTTGCCCAGCCCTGTTCTAGATACATAGAATAGTTCATTCATACATATAATGAATGCCTTAGAGCGGTGGTCAGCAAACTCATTAGTCAACAGCCAATATCAGCAGTACAACGATTGAAATTTCTTTTGAGACTCAAATTTTTTAAACTTAAACTATATAGGTAGGTACATTGTTATTAACTTAATTAGGGTATTCCTAAGGCTGGCTTTTGCTAAAAACTCAAGAGGCCAAAGAGCTGCATGTGGCTCGAGAGCCGCAGTTTGCCGACTACTGCCTTCCAGTATTTGGTCATAATTCTCTCTCAGTGAATAGTTGAAGGGCCTAAATAGAGTGACAGAGAAGAAGCCTACTACTAGGTCTTAGAAAAACTTCCATTATTTAGAATTTCAGAGGACAATAAACCTAAGTAGGAGCTAGACCAAATGGACAGAAGAGTAGGTAAGTTCAAGAAAGAATGCTGAACACTAACAGTGCTGTCAGGTAGGAGAGTTGGAATTGACCTCTTTTAGGGATGTTAGTTACTTTAGTGAAATTTATTTCTGTGGAGTGATTTGATTAGAAGATGAGGAAGTGAAGATTGCTAGTGTAGATAACCTGTTAGGGTCATTAAATTTAACAGAATATTTCAGAGGTAAAACAAGCTTGAAATTATTGGCTGCCTAAGTAAGAAAAGACTGCTGCTGGTCAGGCAGTGGCTTCAAGCATAGTAGACTGCTAATCTTGGGGGAAACATGAAGACAGTTAGAGGTGGGAGTGGGTTGATAGTGGAAGTGACTGCTGGTTGATTGGCACTTAGAATCATGTTCACTGTAATCCTCAGTTGGCTGACTTTTAGAAGCAAGGGGATATCACTGAAGGATTGGCTTACAAAAACGTGTTCGTGGAGTTGAAAATGTTGTTTAAGCACACTTAAAATTAGCTACTTGTTACCATGGCTTCAAAAGTCTTCCTGAGATTGTGGGAACTTGTTTTATACCTGAGAAACATAATGCATGGTTAAGGTAGTTTAAAAATATGTTGTCAAAGGAGAATAGTTTTAAGGTTACAGAGGCAAGAGCATGTTTATGTATATGTAGGAAAAATACAATTGATTAGAGAGTCATCAAGTAAATGAAAGAAGAGAAGGTTATAATCAGATTTGTGAAGTGCAGGGGGATGTGCACCTCAGATTTGGCCTGTGATAAATTAATGGAAGCACCTTTTCTTACAGGAAGATTGGAAATGTGCATGAATGTGTGTGGATATTGATATGGTTACTAGCATGGAATTGAAGAAATTTTTGTTTATGGCTTTAGTTTTCTCTCTGAGTTTAGAAGTGTGGTCACCTGCTAAAACTGACATGGGTCAAATGTTTAAAGAAAGTAGTCAGAATTCAATAAGAGAAGAAAGCTGGAGTGAATCTACCAAAGAAATCTAGGAATCCTGAGCTGTCTTAAGGATTAGTTTGAAGTTGGTGGTTATGAATTTGTGATTATATTTATCTATTCTGCTTGGAACTACCTCTGGTAGTTTTTGTTGCTCAGATAAATACAGACAAAGCAGTTATATGGAAGATATACCCAAAGCTGAGATTATGCTAAAAGAAAGGTAAAAAAAGGGAGGGGTGGGTGAATTTAAAGATTTTGCAAATAAAAGAATGATATGTAATATTAAGCTGAATAGAAAATAGAGTGTAGTGTCAATGAAATAAACAGATTTATATAACTTTTATGTGTATGAAAGAGAAACATTGGGAGGTTAGGTTTAACTGCTTTAAGTATAGTATAGTCTTAAACATGCTATTTTTTATGATGATATTTTCCAAAGATCTCTGAAAGAATAAGTAGATCAAAGGAGTACCTACCAAGTACCAGATACCATGTTAAACACTTTTTTTCTTTTTTATCGTTTAAAGTATTACATGTGTCTCCTTTTGTCCCTATTGACCTTTCTCCTGGACATCCATGCCCCATCACATGTCCTCATCCCCTATTGTCTGTGTCCATTGGTTATGCTAATATGCATGCAATCAAGTCCTTTGGTTGATCTATTAGCCCCCATACCCATCCCACCCTTCCCTCTGAGATTTGATGGTCTGTTCTATGCTTCTCTGTCTCTTCATCTATTTTTGTTCATCAGTTTATGTTGTTCATTATAGTCCACAAATCAGTGAGATCATGTGATACACTGTATGTCTTTCTCCTGCTGACTTATATCATTAGTATAATGCTCTCCAGGTCCATCCAGGCTGTTGCAAATGGTAAAAGTTATTTCTTCTTTACAGCAGCATAATCCATTGTGTAGATGTAACAAAGCTTTTTAATCCACTCATCTGCTGATGGGCACTTTGGCTGTTTCCAAATCTTAGCTATTGTAAATTGTGCTGCTATGAATATAGGGGTGCATATTTCCTTTCTGATTGGTGTTTCTGATTTTTTGGGATATAGTCCTAGAAGTTGGATTACTGGGTCAAATGGGAGTTTCATTTTTAACTTCTTAGGAAATTCCATACTGTTTTCCACAGTGACTGCACCAGTCTGCGTTCCCACCAGCAGTGCATGAGGGTTCCTTTTTCTCCACATCCTCGCCAGCACTTTTCGTTTGTCAATTTGTTAATGATAGCCATATTGACAGGTGTGAGATGGCATCTCATTGTTTTGATTTGCATCTATCAGATGATTAGTGACTTTGAGCATGTTTTCATGTCTCTCTGCCTTCTGTCCTCTTTTGAAAAGTGTCTAGGTCTTTTGCCCATTTTTTATTGGATTATTTATCTTCTTTTTGTTAAGATGTATAAATTCCCTATAAACTTTGGAGATTAGACCCTTATCAGATATAACATTAGCAAATATGTTCTCCTATGCAGTGGGCTTTCTTGTTTTCTTGATGGTTTGTTTTGCAGTGCAGGGGCTTCTTATTTTGATGTAGTCCCATTTGTTTATTTTTTCCCTTAGTTTTCATTGTCCTAGGAGCTGTATTAGTAAAGATATTGCTATTGATATATGTCTGAAATTTTACTGCCTTTGGGTTCTTCTAAGATTTTTATAGTTTCCTGTCTTATGTCTAAGTCCTTTATCTATTTTGAGTTTATTTTTGTGTATTGTGTAAGTCGGTGGTCTAGTTTCATTTCTTGCATGTATCTTCCCATTTTCCCAACACTGTGTTTATTGAAGAGACTGTCTTGACTGCACTGTATGTTCTTGCCTCCTTTGTCAAATATTAATTGAGCTTGATGGCTTAGGTCGATCTCTACTTTCTCTTCTGTTGTGCCAGAACCAGGCAGTTTTGAGAGCAGTAGCTTGTAATACAGCTTGATATCTGGTATTGTAACTTCTCCAACTTTGTTCTTCTTTCTCAAGATTGATGAGACTATTTGGGGTCTTTTTTTAATTCCATATGAATTTTTTGGAGAGTTTGTTCTAGGTCTATGAAGTATGCTGTTGGCATTTTAATGGGGAGTGCATTAAATCTATAGATTGCTTTGGGTAATATGGACATTTTAATGATGTTGATGCTACCAATCCATGAACCAGTATATTCTTTCACTTGTTTATATCTTCCTTTATCTCTTTTTTCACTGTCCTGTAGTTTCCCAAGAACAGGTCTTTTAATTCCTTAGTTATGTAAGTTTATTCGTAGGTATCTTTTTGGTTCAATGGTAAATGGGATTGTTTTGTTTTGTTTCTGTTCGTCAGTTTATCTTTCTGTGAATTCAATATTGCTGTATAAAAAAGCCATAGATTTCTGGGTGTTAGTTTTGTATCCTGATACATTGCTAAATTCATTTATTAAATCTAGTAGTTTTTTGATGGAGTCTTTTAGGGTTTTGAATGTGATGTCAACTGTGAATAATGACAGTTTTACTTCTTCTTTTCCAATTTGGATGTCTTATTTTTCTTCTTCATGTCTGATCACTATAGCTAGCACTTCCAGTACTGTGTCAAACAGGAGTGGTGAAAGTGGGCATCCCTGTCTTGTTCCTATTCTTAGAGTAAATAGTTTTAGTTTTTACCCATTGGGTATGATGTTGGCTGTAGGTTTTTCATATAAGGCTGTTATTATGCTGAGGTATGATCCCTCTATTCCCAATTTGCTGAGAGTTTTTATCAAGAAAGAGTGTTGAATTGTGTCAAATGCTTTTTCTGTATCAATTGATATGATTATGTGATTTTTATTTCTCAATTTGTTTGTGTGGTTTATAATGTTATTGGTTTATGGATATTGTACCATCCTTGTATCCCTGGAATAAATCCCACTTGGTCGTGGTGTATGATTTTTTTAATGTAATGCTAGATCCTGTTTGCTAGAATTTTATTGAGGATTTTAGCATCTGTGAGCATCAGGGATACTGGCCTGTAATTCTCTTTCTTTGCAGTGTCTTTATCTGTTTTAAGGATTAGGGTAATCTGGCTTCATAGAAAGATCTTGAAAGTGTTCCTTCCTCTTGAATTTTTTGGAATAGTCTGAGGAGAATAGGCTTTACTTCTTCTTTAAATGTTTGGTAATACTCTCCTTTGAAGTCATCTAGCCCAGGGCTTTTGTTTGCTGGAAATTTTTTGATGACTGCTTCAGTTTCATCAGTAGTTATCAACCTATTCAAATTTTTTATTCTTTCTGATTGAGTTTTGGAATGTCATATTTTTCTAGGAATATGTCCATTTCTTCTAGTTGACCAGTTTTTTGTTTTTTGTTTTTGTAATAGAGTTGCTCATAGTATTTTTTTTTAACAATCCTTTGTATTCCTGTGGGGGTCTGTTGTTATTTTATCTCTTTCATTTCTGATTTTGTTTATTTGGGTTCTCTCTCTCTGCTTCTTGGTGAGCCTGGCTAGAAGTTCATCAATCTTGATTATCCTTTCAAAGAACCAGCTCTTGGTTTTATTGTTAAGCAGTGATTAAGTAAAGTTTCATAAGTATCTCAATAATAAAATGTAAGTAGTTATTTATAAACAGTTGCAAGTAGTCAATTGATTAATTTACCTTTATGTTACATAGGAAATAAGTGACACAAATTTGTCTCCAAACGCTTTGTTCTTTATACAACTATTCTTCTTTTCAAAGAGTTTACATCTCTGGAGGAAGGAGATTATATTAGTCATAGTGAACTAGGTTGGCATACATTAATAGAGAGCATATTAGGACTTCTAAGTTAATAATTAGTGGAGATATTCCTTACCTAAGAACAAATAGATTTTTGGGTTGATTTCTTTTTTGTGTAGTTTATGTATCAGTCCATGATGCATCTTTGGATCAATTTAATATTTACTCTTTCAAATGAAATTGCTTTAGGACAGCCATGAATTAATAGGGAATTTTTTAAAGCACTGCATATTTAGGAATATCTCTTTTTCTCAGCTAGCTGGTTGTTTGTATTGAGTACTTCTGGGGGATGTAAATGAACTATGCACTCTTTATGTTTTACTTTTTTATTTTAAAAAACACTAAAATTATATATATATATATATATATATATATATATATATATATATAATTTTAGTGTTTTTTATATATATAGATATATATATATATAAATAAATTGGTGATACTGAACAGTATGATGGTAGTGCTTTTCTTCAGATTTAATATTGCCTCATTATAAATCATTTGTGATTCATGAAGAAAGTATTTTTTAATATATACATATCTGCAACTATATTTTGCTATAAAAACTAATATTTGTTCCTTTCAAACTATTAAAAGACTCTCATGCTTATAAAGCTGAAGGAACTACTTACTTATTTAATTAGGTACTATCAAACAAATCAGGGTAACAATATAGGGAATCATATATATAGAGAAACAGATGTTCTAATGACAGCTAATTTGTTTTCTTCCACAAGTTATTTCTGTGCTAGTTATTTGTGTCCTACCTTTTGTTATGGCTTTATAACCTGAAAACCATATGCCATCCCATTTTCAAAATGAAAAACAAAAATAAAATAAAACCTAAACATTTTTAGATATTTATTTCAGTTAGAATATCAGACATTCTTGTAAATATTTCTTAGAAGTCTTAGGAAGAAAAAAAAGACTAAGACACTATTGTTTTAAAGGGAGGCAGTTTTATTCTTAAACATATACTAAGCCTATGTTACATGTATGTGACTCATCAGAATCTAATGCAAAGTAATGCTGTGGTATAAAAGTAATAGTCTGCTGTCTTGTCTGAAACACACCTTATGAATTTCCAATATGATGTGGTTACTAATAATAGTAAATAAAAATTGGCTTTTAAAAAGATTTCTCTTTTCTTGGACCACCAGTACATTTCCAAATTAAATGACAAAATATTTGGATTTGATTTTTGAATGTTCATATATTTTTAATTTAATAAAATATCTTCTTCTTTTTCTTTGTAGGCACTTTGTTTAATGGCGTTACCATTTATTCCTGCATCGAACCTTTTTTTCCCAGTTGGATTTGTTGTTGCTGAGCGAGTATTATATGTTCCTAGCATGGGGTTCTGTATTTTGGTAGCCCATGGATGGCACAAAATAGCAAACAAGAGGTGAATTTAAATATTAGCTTATTTCATGCTACTAACTATAAAATCAAATGTGATTCATTTATATATTTAAATGTTTATTTTAATTCAGTTTTATAAGTCATACTTTTATACATCTCTTGTTTTTCATCTTGATAGTCTCATTTTCCTGTAATTCAAGTTAGGAAAGTTCCATAGCACCTCCTGCATCTTAAGTTCTTCATATTTATATAATTTTATTTTGCATCTGAGACATAAACTTTGAGTCAGACCCAAATGAAAACAAGGATATTATTGAAACTAAAGTTACAAATGACCATTCCCACTTTATATGCAATGAACTATAATCTTCTTACTTAAGTGAGTCAAATATAAAATGTACAGTTATATATAAAAAGTAGGTTTACAATTTTTCACATGGAAAATAATATAACAGTTAATAAATGATACTGGAATAACCTCTGTTTTGTGTACTCACAATTGTGAGTACTATAATTTCATGCTGTGATTACTGTCTTCATCATAACCACCGTGTCATAATTGCCTTAACAGCAGTTAAGGAACGGAATAGTTAGCTGTATGTATATAAGAAATGGGCACTGTCTTTCTTTCTCACTTCCAGTCACCATTCAACACATAGAATTCTGACTTCTCTCTCATCATCTACTAATACAGATAACAAATTGTCTCCTGGTAGCTAAATTTGGTCAGTGCTTTTATTTAAAATTTATTTCCCAGGCATCTGTAAAAAGTCTCTCTCTTGATTCTCTTTTATATCTTTTTATTTCTGCTCTCTCTCTCTTCCCTGATTTCTTTTTCCTCTGCCTGCTCTTTAAATATTTATTATTTTTCAGAGTTTTACCATAGCCATTTTTTTCACAATACATATTCTCCCTGTATGATCTCTTCTATGTCTATAATTTTCATTACTATCTACCAAACCTTTTCCCTCAGCTTTGACCCATATATCCTATTGTAATCAATATCAATTTCTTATTGCCTACCATGTATCAGATACCCTGATAGATTGTTTAGATTTATTTTCTTATTTCATTCTTGACACTCCGTAATTCTGTTTTGTACATTTTAAAATTAAGGATCATACAGGTTACCTGAATTATGCAAGATCACAGAGCTAGCAAATATCAGTCTTCAGATGTACATCTGACTATTTTCTATTCCATGTTCTTCCTGATGCATGCACTCATGTTCTGGTTAAGTGTGTCATCAAAATGAAAGAAGTTGAACTGGGTTACCAGGGCAAAAAACACAGAGTTAGAGAACATTAGTACTAAATGAGATCATAGTGATTATTAAAGTATAATCATATTTTTATAAAGAAATTGTGTCCCAATTAGCCTAAAGTATATAAGTAATGTGCATCTGTTTTGTAGAGTTAAGTTTATTATGACTTTTAATAAACAGTTCTAGCTTCAAAATGTAAATTATTCCAAGAATGCATGATAGCCTGTATATAATTGTAAGCAGAAATGTTTTTAAATGTAGCCAGTGATAGATTCACCCTTTTTAAATGCAAGTAAGGATATTCATGTTGTAGGTAATGGTACAAAGGACTCTAAATATAAAAATTTATAATTAAAAGCTAGTTTCATCAACTTTTTATTAAATATAAACAATGCTTTTGAAATAAAGGTAAATATTGTAGTATTTAATGTAATTGAAGAATGAAGTGGAAGATAGTATTCAGATATTTAAGGTTTTGGGTTGGTTCCTCTGAAGTAGAATGATTATTAGTACAATCCCCATTTTTATAATAAATTCAGACATGACATTGGGGGTATTTAACATTTCTTCTGTTCTAAAAGATAAAATGCTTTGGGTGATATAAAAAACTTTTTTTGTTTTTTCTTTATTCTCTTAAACAGTGTATTTAAAAAGTTATCCTGGGTTTGTCTGTCTTTGGTGATATTCACTCATGCCTTAAAAACAATCCACAGAAATTGGGATTGGGAATCTGAATATACATTGTTTATGTCAGCCTTGAAGGTAAAGTATTATCCAAGAATGACAGGAAAGTATGTCATCAATTATTTTTTATAGCCATGTCTAAGATGCTTTACCTTTACTTTTAATTAGATATTTAACTATCAATATTAATTCACTAAAAAATTAATATGGTTTGTTTTTATATAATATACCTTAACCAGTGCATTGAATACTACTTACCTGTATGTCCACAACACACATGAATAATTCCTTAAATGATATACAGTCATTAGAAACTCAAATGATAAAATGTTTAAATAAGAATACTGTGTTTATTGGTTCTTAAGGCACACATTTTTTAACCTTTTAATGCTTCTGAAATAAGAATAAATCTTACAGTGAAAGGCAACTTACAATTAATTTGTTACCTTTTTTCTTTCTTAATAGTACATAAAATTGATAGCATTAAAATAACATATTTGACCAAAAATATGGCAACGTGCTATGTGGAAGATAACCAACCAATGATTAAAACTCTGTAATATTTCAACAATAAAGATAAAAATTTAAAAAATGCTTTAGGAAGGATAGAAACTGGCAGAAAGGATTGACATAGCATTTCTATAAATGAACAATAGAAATAGGAATATGGTCTTTTTAAAAATCACAAAATTTGTTTTCTATAAAAGTTATAAGCAAAGATTTTTTTTTTTTTCAGGTGCTCTCTTGCTAATACCTCTCTTCAAATCAGTAAATTCTTAACTTCCTTTTGGCTATTTTAGTACTCTCCATAGCCTAGCTTTATTGGGTCACTGCCTCATTTCAATAGTCTATGTGACTTCTTGATTTGACATCTATTTAAGGTCAAATGACTGTCCTCTTTACTGTGTTCCCTAGCTCAGAAATCTGCAAACAGATAAGACCTCAGCTTCATTATTATTAATTTCTCCTTCAGATTACCCATGGAGCCCCATGGTTTTCAGGAATTTTGCTTGTCTTTACTCACATGACAATACTCAAAACCACAGCCCCAGTCACTGTAGCTAGGACCTTGGCTAGATAGATACCCTCTCTACTTGCAGTAAAACCATGCCCATCTGTAAACTCCGAAAGTACAAATCAACTTAGAACTTTAGTCTCAGGGTTCCCTTACAATAATAGACTACATAAGTAAGTCCAGCCTAAAAGTAAGCAATTAGTGCAATGTTTAAATTTGTTCTCAAAGTCACATACCTTTTCTTCCAAAAGAATACAAATAGTAGAGCAGAGTTTTCAAATAGCACTATGCTTTGATTAAATAAAATTTTTAGTAAAATTTGAATATATAAAACTAGAGGCCCAGTGCACAAAATTTGTGCATGGATGGGTCTTCCTCAGCCCAGCCTACAACCTCTCCAAGCTGGGACCCCTCGAGGGATGTCCAGTTGCCAATAAGGCTGATTCCTGAGACATCCCTCTTGCAATCCAGGACAACTGGCACCTAACCACTTGCCTGCCTGCCTGCCTGCCTGCCTGATCTCCTCAACCCCTCTGCCTGCTCGTTCTGATTGGTCAGTTTCTATGCTAGTCAGCATCAAAAACTCTTGACTCCTAGGCAGCCATTGGCTCCTTACATTCACCCAGATTTGGTTCTAATTGGTTGGTTTCTATGCCAGTCAACATCTCCGGGCCTGTCTTCTGACCTGATCATAAAGGCAGGGCTGATCAGCAGCCACCCCATGCTGCTGGTTGAGCAGACTGAACTGCTGACCTATAGGAGAGAGAGAGGCTTGGCTACTGGAGAGGCCCAGAGAGAGAAGCAGTGTCTGATCACCCTACTCCTCTGTCCAGGCCTCACCAGCAGCCGCTGCCACTGCTGATCATCTCCACCTTTCTCTGTCTCCTAGAGTTAGCATTTCAGCCCGCTAGCCTGCTGCATGTTCAGCCTGGTGTTCGGTCAAGCCTTCAATTGTTTTGGATGTTACTACCCTGGCTCTTTATATATATGGATAGATGAACTTAGACTGCTGTGGTTTTAGTATGTTGATATTGAAAGGAGAGAGAGGGTAAATTGAGTGAAGAAGTGTTCATTTGGTTTCTTCCTGATCTCCAGGGGCCTCTCAGTGGAGCACTGTATTCCAATAGTATATCAAACAAATGTCTGTGTTAATTGGAGTAATTATTTTTTTCTGGGAGAAAATAAAAATTATTTTTCCTGTTTGAGATATAATTGACATAAACTTCTTATGTAAGATATATAAATATGTGTATATTATGAAATGATTAAAAGTTTAGTTAATATACATCATCGTACACATTTACACATTTTTTTCTCATGATGAAAACCTTTAAGATCTTCTCTCTTACCAATTTCCAAATATACAACACAGTATTGTTGGCTATAGTCTCCATGTTGCACATTACATCCCCAAACTAACTTACCTTATAATTGAAAGTATGTACCTTTGGACCACCTTCACCCATTTATGGACATCTCCATGGACCACTCCATTTCTAATAGTATGTCAAACAACTATCTGTGTTAATTGGAGTCATATTTTAATTGTAACTTCTAATTATTTGTATATTTAAGGTAAATAAAAATAATGCCAAATTATGGAATAATGTGGGTCATGCTCTGGAAAATGAAAAGAACTTTGAGAGAGCTTTGAAATACTTTCTACAGGCTACCCATGTTCAGCCAGGTAAGCATTACTGATAAAACTATTTGAATAGTTAATTTTCTTTTTAAAAGTTCAGTTATGTTTGAGGAAAATAGAGTTGAGTTTATTTTCCAGCTTTATTTCCGGTGATTTGAATACTACCGGTGTTCAATACTGGCTTATTTTGAATTTAATTAATTGTCTGAAATATATAAGATATTTCAGGAATTTTTATTAAATTTATTAGGATGACATTGGTTAATAAAATTACATAGGTTTCAAGTGTATATTTCAATATCATCTGTATGTTGTATTGTGTATTTACTACCCAAAGCCAAATCTCCTTCAGTCATGGAATATTTGATATCTTTTAGCCTTTATCACCTCACCTCCCCTCCCTTCCCTCTGGCAACCACTATACTATTGTCTCTGTCTATGAACGTTCATTTGTTTGTCATGTCCTTGTGTTTCTTTCAGTTTTGTTTTTCTTCTACACATTGGACAGTAACACAACTCTAGAAAAAGATGGTTTGTGCTCTCAGTTTTATATCTCACATATGAGTGAATTCATATGAGTCTCGGCTTTTTCTGTCTGACCTATTTTGCTTAGCATGATACACTCAAGATTCATTGATATTGTAGCAAATAGCAAATGATTGAGTAATATTCATATAATATATATATGTATATACACATACATATACACTACATCTTTATCCAATCATTTACTGAAGGACACTTTGATTATTTCCATGTCTTGGCCATCATGAATAATGTTGCAATGAACACTGGGGTGTACATAACTTTACAAATAAATGTTTTCAGATTTTTCAGGCAAATACACAAAAGAAGGGTTGTTGGGTCATATAGTAGTTATAGTATTAATTTCTTGAGAAACTTCCATCCTGTTTTCATAGTGTTTGTACCAGTTTGCATTCCTAGTGAATAAGGGTTCCTTTTTCTCCATAACCTCTCCAACATAGGTATAAAAGGAAACTACTACATAATAAATGTATGTGACAAAACCTCAGCTAATATCATACTCAGTGGTGAGAAACAAAAGCTTTTCCTGTAAGATTAGGAATAAGACAAGGAAATTCATTCTTATCACTGTTATTCAGCATTGAATTAAGTCCAAGCAGAGCAATCAGGCAAGAGAAAGAAAAGGCATCCAAATTGGGAATGAAGAAATAAAATTGTTGCTTTTTGCAGACAACATGAATCTTTATATAGAAAACCCTAAAGACTCCACTAAAAAACTATTAGAAACAATAAACAAATACAGTAAAGCTGCAGGATACAAAATCAATGCACAAAAATCCATTGCATTCCTATATCTTACCTACGAAATTTCAGAAAAGGAAAAAAATGCAATTCCTTTTGCAATTCCAACAAAAAGAATTAAATACTTTAAAACAAACTTAACGGGTGTGGAGGACCTATATACTGATAACTGGAAGACATTATTTAAAAATATTGAGGAAGGCCCTAACCGGTTTGGCTCAGTGGCCTGCAGACTGAAAGGGCCCAGGTTTGATTCCAGTCAAGGGCATGTTCTTTGGTTGCGTAGGAAGTGTGCAGGAGGCAGCTGATCAATGTTTCTCATCGATGTTTCTAACTCTATCCCTCTCCCTTCCTCTCTGTAAAAAATCAATAAAATACATTTAAATATATTTATATATATATATATATATATATTAAAGAAGACACATACATATACATATATATTATATATTATATATTATATATTATATATATTAAAGAAGACACACACACACACACATATATATATATATATATATATATATATATATATATATAATATTATATATATTAAAGAAGACACCAAAATATAACTGAAGGTCTAGCTACTCAATTGTATCTTCCCTGGCTCTCTGTGTAGTTTTGTTTTTCTCGAAACATAGGGTGCATATCTTGGATTTCCTCACTTTGTCTTCTTAATTTCTTTATTGATTAAGGTATCACATATTTGTCCTCAACCCCCCATTCCAATCCCCCACCCTTCCCCACTCATGTCCCACCCCTCTATTGTCCTTGACCACTGGTTAGGCTCATATGTGTGCACATAAGTCCTTTGGTTGATCTCTCCCTTTAATCCCCACCCTCCCTTTGAGGTCCAACAGTCTGACCCATGGCTCCTTGTCTCTGGGTCTGTCCTTGTTCATCAGTGTACATTCACCATTTCCCCTAGATGAGTGAGATCATGTCCTACTGGAAATATATTTATAAGAATCAAAAATTGAGACAAGCAATAATCGTTATGCGGAAAGGCATATGAATCAGTCTGTAGTGAGCTTCTTTGTGGGCCATATTGCTTGTTTTTAAAACTTTTTATAACTTCAGTCTTTCTTGTGATATTTGTAATTTTCTATTTAGTACTATATCATATTTATTTCTGTTGATTTATGAAAAATATTTATCTAATCTGAGGAACTCCTCTGGGGCAGCATGAACATCTTACTCATCTTCATACAATAGCCTCTGCATCATCTAGCATGGTCTTATCCACAGCCAATGGTCAAATTGTAGTAGTTTTAATTTCTTACTTAATAAAGTCTCTTAGAGGTTTTGAGTAGCAGAGTTATCTTTGATGTCAGATACAAAGGGGACTTTGAGATTAAAAGAAGTTATTTAAGCCCCTTCAGCTTTATCTTTCTCATTTCTGAATTGGGACAGTCATTCTTTCTCATTGCATTGTTGTAAAGACTAAATTAAATGGTGTAATTAATTGAGTGTTTATAAGCATGTTTAATTCTTTTTAGCGAGTAAGTGCTTATTATAAGATGTTGCCAGATAGAGGCACTGTTTTAAAATAACTTTTCCTTTCATTGTCAATTATTACATTTTTGCTGATTTTGAGGTTCTTGCTGAACCTCTCTCCTTTACTATGACTTCTCTACCACACTCTCAGAATTGCTGTTTCTAATAAGCCATGGACTAAGAAAACAGGTAAACCAGTGTGTGGCAATTCATTATGAAAAAATACACATACTTAGAAACATTGAATTTGTCATTCAGGGGCTTTTCAGACTAGTCTTTATTTTCTTATTATGCTCTTCTTAGATAGATTTGACAAATGAAATGACACATACGGAGGAGAGTCAGAAGTCCTTTTTCATCCCTGTTAGATATACTGATACAGATTTATAATTCTGGAGATAAGGGGAATGAATGGTCAAGGCTAGATATAAACCTTTGGAGTAACAAATATAAATATGCTGTTCAAACCCTAGAACAGTATAGTATTGCACAGAGTAGGAATCTGTAATATTGCAAAGTTAACTTTAAAAAAAAATTAGTCTAAAAGCTTTTCTTGCTTAGCCAGAGTGAGAATATGAACTATACAATAGACTTGGACCATGAGATATGCATAACATGTTAAATGAACAACTGTTGGCCTTTTTTGTTTTCTTTTGTTTTGCTGGTTACAATTGTTTAAAAAGATAAAAGTTTTGCAAAAATAAAAGTTTTGCAATTGGAATTACAGTTTCCATAAACACCTTTACACGACAAGGATAGATATTTCTTATGAACCACAGGTTTGTTTTTGCCATAAAATAATTTTGTTTTCATCTAAATCCAAATCTTTGAAATCGTTTATGTCAGAAAAGAATCAAGGACCTGTTATTCAACTTGGATGCCATCAAGATGGAAATAAATGACTTTCAAAAAGTTTTTAGGAATTTTCATATGTTTATAATTTACTTTTATGAGTGCATTGACAGACGAGTTTTTTATAGGAAATACTGGGAAGCCACACAGATGCCTCCCCCTCAGTGTGGGAGTGCTCCACTTCATTGTTGGTGGCTGAGGGATCATTAGGCACTGAGCTGCCTGACACTTGCCATTCCTCCTTTACACCGAACTGAAACAGACTACTGCTGCTGCTGGCCCGGATAGTGCACTCATAATAGCAAGATTGTTCTCTGAAATTCTATAGCTTTTTACTCATTTAAATATCTGAGAATTTTGCATCTTGCGTGCTTTTCTTACATCTTCACCAAAATAAATAAATAAATAAATAAATAAATAAATAAATAAATAAATAAATTTAAATGTGTCTTACCAGTAATGCTGTTTCCTCCTCTGCAATCCTAAAACTATGTAACTTATGTCATTTTATTAGCTGTATTGGGTAATCCTTTTGATGCTAAGGTCTATCTAATTGCTATAATTTGTTCTTTGAGGAAGTGGGGCTGCTTACTCTAGTGTCTGAAATCTTCATTGATGACAGTATCTCCTCTCTATAATTCTGAGATCTGATTCCAGTGGGTAGCCATTTTCCTAGTTTTTCATCCAAATAGATAACCTTTTTTTAAGATTGGTTAGAACTAATTTCAGTAACATTTTAAATACTTAGCTGACATAATTACACTTTAATTTATCTAAACTAATTTTTTCAGGTTTTACATATTCTTAGTTTGCCTGACTACATTTCTGATCTCTATAGTAAATGGCATAAGTTTATCTAGTGTTTTAAAAAATTGAGCTATATAGAAGCAAAGACTACCTATTGTGTGCACTTGGTAATGCAGTGTATTTCAACCTTGGCTCTACATTAAAATTGCCTTTTAACATTGTAAAAACAATTTTGAAGATTCTACTCCTGAAAATTCTATTTGGATAGAGCTGTGTGGGACTAAGATAACATTTTTAAAAGCAGGATTGGAAATGGTTGACCTAAGCATTTTTTTTTTTACCGCCACCTCCATAAGATTCACCAATACATCTAAAATCTGAAATCAACCTCCTTCCCAATCTTGTCCTAGTTCTCTAATCAAATCTGTACTGCATCTGACCATTTTGGTACAGTGCACACAATTGCCAGCCTGAAACATAATGTAATAAGATCTTAGGACTGTTACTCTCCTCCTAGGGGAATGCCTAAGATATATATGCTTGGCCCCTATGTGTCCTGGGAGTTGCAGGCAGAGACCTATTCCACAATTGCAAAATCATCGGTGTCACAGGCAAGTAGTAATCACAATTTGAAACCTTGTCGTGTCTGTTAGAGATTCATGTTAGCCAAAATTTGTCTGATTTAAGATCTCCTCCCTTCTTTCTGTCTTTATTCCAGACCTTTGAAATATTTACTTGGAAATGTATCTTAAACTCTCATATCTTTTATTATATTTGCACATTTTTCTACTGAATAAGTTAGCTGAGGATTTAATTTTCCACATCAGAAAATTAGACAAAATTTTCTGACATTCTGATATTTAAAACTTTCAAAAAGTTTTAAATAAATTATATAGGAATTTATCATTTAAGAGAGATGGGCTGCTGCATATTAAGTAGTATTATGTAATACTTGCATTCCAACCACATTTCACAAACATTTTAGAAAATAAAGTCACAAAGTGTTTTCTTATCTCTTTGCCCTGTCCCACCATAGCATATTTGTTAGTTAAAACACTGAAAATAATTCTAGGGATTATGATGATCCTTTTTACTTGTATATCCTTTGTACTTTTACAGTTAGTTGAGCCATACTTTTTTAGTAAATACCAAAGCTCTGAACTTAGAAAATGGAAGCAAGCCTTAGTATGATAAATTAAAACACAAGTGAACAAAAGTGATGTACATTTCTTCATTGCATCTTTTTCTTTCTTCTCATGTCTTAATCCATCAAGGGTGCATTCAGATATTTTTTTCATGTTATATGTGTATTTTCTGTCTTTACAGTACTTTATTTTTTTTAAATATATTTTATTGATTTTTTTTTTTTAAAGAGGAAGAGAGAGGGATAGAGAGCTAGAAACGTTGATGAGAGAGAAACATTGATCAGCTGCCTCTTGCACACCCCCTACTGGGGATGTGCCTGCAACCCAGGTACATGCCCTTGACTGGAATCTAACCTGGGACTTTTCAATCCGCAGGCCAACGCTCTATCCACTGAGCCAAACCGGTTTCGGCTACAGTACTTTATTTAATAGTTTGCTAGTATAGCATTGATCATAAATTATAAAAGTTGTATTATAAGAACTTTGAGGAGAAATGCCTGCTTTTGCATTTTTTCTATTGTTTTTGTTGCAAGAAACATGTCCTCTTAGTAGTTTACATTGAATTCTATTTCACATTTGCCAACAAATAATTTCTTTAAAATTTTAGATGATATTGGTGCCCACATGAATGTAGGAAGGACTTATAAAAATTTAAATAGAACCAAAGAAGCTGAAGAATCTTACATGACAGCCAAGTCACTGATGCCTCAAGTAAGTTATCATCATTTATTCCTGTTGTGCCATGTCTATTAAATACCCATATTGAATAAAATTATCTAGATGGAAAATCCTTATCTTTCCTTCAATTTATTGATATAAAAGTAAGGTGTCCAATGAACCGTCTATTTAGTATACATAAGTATAATAAAAGAAAACACTTACTTTTCTAGCTCAATTAAAGAAATTTTTGTATAGTCTATAAAAACTAAATTTATAGTTAATGAATTTTTGATATTTTTATTACAAGTTATCAATGAATTAAATTACTTTGGATGAAGAGAATTATATGTATGTATACTAAGCACTAAATTTAGCATTAGTCCTACCAAGAAAATTAATGAATAAAAAAATGAATATATATCTTGCTATATTGTGTCCATCAGTTGTTATAAGATTCTCTCGATATTTTGGAAAATCTGATCTTGCCCTTTGACCTAACTATGTATCATCAGAAAAGTTGGTTTACTATGGCTACAGTTTTCTTGATTGTAGTATATATTAGTACTATATAAATAATAGTAGTTATTAATAATAGTATATGTATTAATACTATGTTAATAATAGTAGTAATATTAAAATGAATGGTTTGATAAATGTTTTAAGAACAAATTGGACCACATGATACCTTAAGAATTAATTTCTAAGATTCTAAAGTTAAATTGTGTTCAGTGTAGATTTTTATCAGATATAATTTATTCTGTTCATTGAAAATGTGGGTCTATATATTACTTATGATAATGTTTATTTAACCTGAATAATCAGTTGATAAGATGATTTTATTTCCTAACTCCACCAGACAAGTGAGGTTTTAGTATAACTATGAAATACAATTAACCACCTTATTGTCACAACCAGTAAATAAATATTTTGCTGATAACGTGAAAGTTCACATGGTTTCACTAGACAGAGAAAAGAGTCCTGAGTTCTATTTCTAGTCTGACATAAACATACTGATACTTTAACCTGTGAAAGTTATGATTTGTATGACTTCATTCTATTAAGCTGGCATGAATGAAAAAAATGTATTCTTTAGGACAAGAAAATATTTTATATGCTCTGACTATATATATAATAGCATTATCTTTTTACATTCTGTGTATATTTTAAATAAGCTACTAGGCCTATTTACTTTTGACTTTTATTTGGTAATGAAATATCAATTTATGGAAATGCCTTTTCTTTTGAACAGATTATTCCTGGTAAAAAATATGCAGCCAGAATTGCCCCTAACCACCTCAACGTTTATATTAATCTGGCCAATCTGATTCGAGCAGATGATTCTCGGCTAGAAGAAGCTGATCAGTTGTATCGACAAGCGATAAGCATGAGACCCGACTTCAAACAGGCTTACATTAGCAGGTATTATAGGTCATTTTAAGCTATTGTTATAGAAGATTGAAGCTGCATCTATCTGAATGTTACATTTTTACTATTTTGACTAAATTAGCTTTTCCCTCTTCACAGTCTTAGTTGCAATTAATATAGAAACATACCCCATTTTGGACTAGCAATCAAAATTAAATTGATTTGATTTGAAATTGGCAGGGGAGTCCATAACTTATAATATTAAACGTTAGGTTTTATATGAAAGAAGCTCCTTAGTTTCATTTGTTTCTTATCACCAAATTTATTTTATGTGAAACACCTAAAACTTACATTTTATAATTAGTACTTTTAATATCTAACTCTCAGGAGCTTTCTTAAATAAATTCTGAGAGTTGACTGGTTATTAATGCCTTTACCATAAAGAAACTTTTTAGTTGTCATTAAAAATAAGATTTTGGTATCATATGTTAGAACTTAATATATTTCCCATATAAGTGTCATTGTTTGTATTATACTTGAGGAAAGTAGTGTGCTAAACTTTGTTTTTTAGCCTGGCCCAAATACCTAATCATAATTTATGACATTGTTTCTATGGGGAAAATGCATTCAGAATTTAATAAGTTTTTTATCTCGAGATTATTTGGGAGCCATCTTTGTTCAGTCTTATCCAATGCTTTTTGAAATTCTCTAGGTTTAGTGGGGTTGCATCTGTAAATAAAATCTTTCTTGTGTTAATACATAAATAATTATTTAACAGTCTCTACATAAAAAGATAACGTTTTAGACAAATACTCATCTAAAATTTCCCTAATCAAAAATAATTAATAGGGGGGAAAATTGTAAAAAACAACAACAATAATGACAACAAAAAACAATCTTATTCCAAGCATTTCAGTAACTTTTTGTATATGTACTTACTATACTATAAATAGTTGGTTTGTATGAAATGATTAAAAGGCCAAAGATAAAAAGGTTTCTTTTTCCCCCCACTTTTTTGTCTATGAAGTTGCTGTTTATTTATTTATTTATTTTTGCCTCTTTGATGTATGTGGGAAACAATGTTGTCCAATAATAAATGGGAATATTATTTTGCTGAGTTGTTCTAACAATAACAACAAAAGAATACTAAGTCAGTCATTTGATTTCATTCCTATGCTGATACTTTAGGAAAGAATATTATAAAAGTCCTCTTATATCATTACTTAAATTGATTTGCATATATGTACTTAATCAAAATGATGGTTTAAACTCTCTAACAGGAAATAGAACCATATTAGAAAAATATATAAAATGGTTTTCAAATTGTGGTCCTCAATTCCAACAATGATTTTCAAAGATATCTGCAGGTGGCACCAACACCCCTTCTAGATCAGCTTTTTTAATTCTTACTCCACTCCCCCACCCCCACCCCCACCCCCAATGAATGGTCATTTTATAAGAATACACTGGCTCAGGCCTGTGTGGCTCACTTGGTTGGAGTGTCATCCGCTACACCAAAAGGTGGCATGTTTGATGTCCTGATCGTGCCCATACCAGAGACAGCCATTCCATGTTTCTCTTTCACATCCATGTTTCTCTCCTCCCCCTCCCCTTTCCTCTCTAAAAAAGAAAAATCAATAAAATAAAAATATTTAAAGAATGTGTAGAAGATAAGAAGGGTTAAAATTTTTCTAATGTTCTAATTTTTGTATAGTAAATACATATATTAAAATGCCCCATCACTTCTAACATATATTAAAATGCCCCATCACTACATTTTTCTTTTCTTTCTTAAAATGCTATCACCTCGTTTTCTAACAAATTATCTCCCACTCTGATAGCTATTATTTTTCTGAAGTACTCTAGTCTGCTTCCTTTCAAGTTATATTCAAAGTATATATTTTTCTGTGAATACCTCCCCACATCTTACTGTCTAAAGTCAGGCATGCTTGTTTTTAAATAATATTTGAAAACATATCAAACCATATTTGCCAAACCTATGACTTCATGTTTGAGGACAGTTTCTGGTAGTTTTTTGTTGTTGTTGTTGTTGTTTTTGGAGGGTTTTCTTGCTGTTATTATTATTATTAAACTTATTGGGGTAATATTGGTTAATAGTATTATGTAATTTTCAAGTATACAACATTATAATTTGACATCTGTATACTCTATTGTGTTATCCCCACCCAAAGTCTAGTTTCCTTCCATCCCTATGTATTTACCCCCTTTACCCACTTCACCCTTCCCCCAACCAACTTCTTCTCCCTCTAGCAACCACCATTCTGTTGTCTGTATCTGAGTTTTTTCTCTTTTGTTATTTGTTTATTGCTTTTTGTTTTAATTCCACGTATGAGTGAAATCATACTTATTTTATTTAGCATAATACTCTCCAGATTCATCCGTGTTATCACAAATGCTATATTGTTACTTTTTATGAGTGAGGAATATATGTAAATAGATTGTTCCCATGTCTTAGCTATTATAAATAGAAATGTAGATATCTTTATGATAAGTCTTTTCATATTTTTCAGGTGAATATCCAGAAGAGCAATTCCTGGATTATATAGTAGTTCTAGTCTAATTTTTTAAGAAACTTCCATACTGTTTTCCATACGGCTGCACTAATTTACATTCCCACAGTGTATAAGGTTTCCCTTATCTTCAGCTCTCTAACCCTTGTTATTTCTTGTCTTTTTATAATAGCCACCAGAAGCCCGGTGCACGAAATTCGTGCATGGGGGTGAAGGGTGTCCCTCAGCCCAGCCTGCACCCTCTCCAATCTAGGACCTGTTGAGGGATGTCCGACTGCCCGTTTAGGCCTTATCCCTGTAGGGTCAGACCTAAAACAGGCAGTCGGACAACCCTTTCATAATCCAGGACTGCTGGCTCCCAACTACTCGCCTGCCTACCTTCCTGATTGCCCCTAACCCCTTCTGCTTCCCAGCCTGATCACCACCTAACCACTCCCCTGCCAGCCTGATTGATGCCTAACTGCTCCCCTATCGGCCTGTTTGCCCCTAACTACCCTCCCCTGCAGGCCTGGTCCCAACTAACTGCCTTCTCCTTCAGGACTGGGTCCCCCCCCAATTGTCCTCCCTGCAGGTCTGGTCACCTCCAACTTCCCTCCTCTGCTGGCCTGGTCACCCCTAACTGCCCTCCCTTGCAGGCTTAATCACCCACAACTGCCCTCCCTTGCAGGCCTGGTCCCTCCCAACTACCCTCCCCTGCTGGCCATCTTGTGGTAGCCATCTTGTGTCCACATGGGGACAGTCATCTTTGACCACATGGGGCAGCCATCTTATGTGTTGGAGTGATTATCAATTTTTATATTATTCTTTGATTAGATAGGATTAGATAGGATAGAGGCCTGGTGCATGGGTAGGGACCGGCTGGTTTGCCCTGAAGGGTGTCCTGGATCAGTGTGTGTGTGGGGGGGAGCCCTTGGGGTGTGGGGCAGCCTGGATGAGGGGCCTGTGGTAGTTTTTAGGCCGGCCATACTCCCGGCAACCCAAGTGGAGACCCTGGTATCTGGGATTTATATATCTTCTATTATTGAAACTTTGTAGCCTTGAGTGGAGCTAAGCCTCCTGCTCCCTCTGTGGCTGCAGCCATTTTTGTTGGGATTTATTTATTTTCTATAATTGAAACTTTGTAGCCTGGAGTAAAGGCCCGTGCCAGCTAGGGCAGGTGGAAAGCTTGGCTTACTCCATCTCTGGTAGCAACTCAAGCCTTCTGGTCTCTCCAGCTCTGTGGCTGCCATCATTTTTGGGGGGATTTATTTATCTTCTATCAGTGAAACTTTGTATCATTGATTGGAGGCCTGGGCCGGCAAGGGTAGATGGAAAGCTTGGCTTCCTCCATTGCTGGGGAAACCCAAGCCTTGCTCCTGATTGGCTGGTGGGCGTGGCTTGTGGATGTAGCAGAGGCACAGTCAATTTGCATATTACTCTTTTATTACATAGTATTCTAACAGGTGTTGAGGTGGTAATCTCAATGGGTTTTTATTTGCCTTTCCCTAATAACTAGTGATGTTGAATAGCTTTCAGTACATCTATTTGCCGTATGGGTAGCTAGTTCATTTATTAATAGGATGGTTTTCTGTTAAGTTGTGAGTTCTTTGTATATATTGGACATTAGCTCCTTTTGGAGATATTGTCTGCAAATATCTTTTCCCATTCAGTTGATTGCCCTTTTTGGAGGGTTAATTTTTTTTTTTTCTTTTGCTATGCAGAAGCTTTTTAGTTTGTTGTAGATCTGTCCCTTTATTTTTGCTTTTACTTCCCTTAAGGTTAGGGTCTAGTTCACAAACTTTCTGACATTAAGGTTCTTAAGTTTAGTGCCTATATTTTCTTCTATTTATTTTATTATTTTAGGGCTTACATTCAAGTCTTAATCCATTTTGAGTCAGTTTTTGTTTGTGATGTAAGATAGTTATCTAGTTTCATTCTTTTGCATGTGGCTCTCCAATTCTCCCAACACCATTTATTGAGGAGGCTTTCCTTTCTCTATTGTATATTCTTGGCTACTTTTTTGAAAATTGGTTATCCATATATATGTGGTTTATTTTTGGACTGTCAATTCCTTTTCTGCCAGCACCGTGTACTGTTTTTGATTACTGTGGCTTTATAGTATAGTTTTAAGTCAGAGTGTGATGCCTCTGGCTTTGTTCTTTTTTCTCAGTATTGCTTTGGCCAGGTGATTATTTTGGATGAAAACTTTAAGAACCTCAGTTAAAGGAAAAAAGAAAGCTGTGAATATATGGAAAAGCTTAAAATTTGTGAAAAATAGTATCTATAAACTGACATGACAATGTTGTAACTAAAGCTTGTGCTTGATTTTTCCACAGAGGAGAATTGCTTTTAAAAATGAATAAACCTTTTAAAGCAAAAGAAGCATATCTTAAAGCACTGGAGTTGGACAGAAATAATGCAGATCTTTGGTATAACTTGGCGATTGTTCAAATTGAACTTAAAGAACCAAATGAAGCTCTTAAAAACTTTAATCGTGCTTTAGAACTAAATCCAAAACATAAGCTAGCATTATTCAATTCTGGTATATTAATGCAAGAATCAGGTATGTTTTCTCAAAATATTTCTGTATTTAAACACATGAAATTAGAAATATAATAAAACCTTAATTTAAAATATATTACCTATGCAGACATTTTATGAATGGATAGTTTGTATCAAAACTGTATAAATGATTTATAAGTAGAATTTTTAACATACTTAAACTTCTCAAGGAATATACACTTATATATATATGACAATTCTAATTGTTCTTCTGGTATATGTTAAGACTGCGTTTTTAGGCAATCTCTTGAGCAATTCCTTATTAATCCTGTCATTTTATGAAGTAAAATATAATTTCATATTTCTCAAATATAGGCAGTCCTCAGGTTACATCACCATCTCCCATTTATTTATTTAAAAAAGTTCCATTATTTTGACATATGTACATATGTGCTTTATGTTTTGTATTATTTATTCACCATAAATAAAGGTCAGGAATTGTTATCTTTCTTTTAATTTTTTTTTAATGTTTTATTTCATTACTGCTGTGTATGTGCTCCATGTGAGTGACATAGGTGCTTATGCAGGTGGGTTCTGACTTATGGCCAAAAAGCACGTTACGTCATGCCATAGGAATGGATCTCCAACATAACTGAACACCTACTATAATCTGAATTTGTGAAATTTTTTACATAATTATTTCTAGAAAGCTAATAGCGTTGTGTGTTTTAGGGGAAAAAAATATTCTATCTTCTCTTGATTTATAAAACCAAATACTTTTGGTATTATTTTTTATCCAGTTTTACTGTTTTCTGAAATATTATTGTAATTTTCTATAATTTCTATGATTTAGCAAAAGTTATGAACTATAATAAATCAGGATGTTTTATATATGGGACTTTTAGTACTAAGAAAGCTGTGTATGTTTTATAATCTATATTTGGAAAATATAGTTACATTTTTAAGTTAATTATTTTTAAAACTTTTACAAAAATATGAATGGACCATAAAATCATATTATTTTGAGCAAGAAAACCTATAAGTTTACTTTTACCAATCTTCTATTTAGTGGATTAGAGAGTGAGGACCAAATAAATATAATAACTATCCCAACTTTATATAGCCTGTAGTAATTAGTCCAAGATAGGAACTTAAGCCTACTGATTTTATTTTCAAGGTTTTTTTTTTTAATTTATTTACTATATTGTCAAATAAAAGAATAGAGGAGGGCTTTAGCCTGGTATTCAAAAAAGTTTAAATTTAGAGAAGAGCTAATATTTTTGTGACGTTAGCTAACTTTAGCAATCATGAGAGGGTCCATTATCCAACACAAGATTGTGCGTTAAGGTTTATAGTTGTAGAACTTGAATTCATTTGTATTTATTTACAATAAAGTTATCTCAATAAATAGTTGTTTACTAAATCCAAATATATATTAATAAACTTTATTCTTAATGGTATATTTTTACCTTTGAATCGTCCTAAAAAATTTGAAGTAACATCCAAAAGTCTTAATAAGACAGAAGCATTTTCCTACCCAATAATAGTTAATGTTTACTAAGCATTTTTACATGTATCTCATGTAATTCTAAGAAAATTCATAAGTTAACCCAGAGAAGTTCAATAACTTACTTGTTCATTATATAAAGTTACAATGTTAGCAGAATCAAGATTGAATGCATGTCTCTTGGCAAATCTCATGCCTCTTTTCATTCTCTCGTCTTTGCTACTCACAGTTAGCTTCTAAACTGTAGGGAGATATTTTCTAGCATTTCAGTTTCAAACACACTCTCTTTCCTATGAAGACTAAGATTTCCCTTTCTGCTTTTGATTTAGGTACAGCAATCAGTTATTTTGATACTCTGTTTTTGTAATCTAACTAGATAAAATATGAAAGTGGCTTTTTTCCTCAGCTTAATTTGTTTGCTAACAATATAATGTTTTTCTTTTTTCTTTTTTTAATTATTCATAGGTGAGGTTAAACTCAGGCCTGAAGCTAGAAAACGACTTCTAAGTTATATAAATGAAGAGCCACAAGATGCTAATGGTTATTTCAATCTGGGAATGCTTGCCATGGACGACAAAAAGGACTCTGAAGCAGAGATGTGGATGAAGAAAGCCATAAAATTACAAGCTGACTTCAGAAGTGCTTTGTTTAATCTGGCTCTGCTGTATTCTCAGACTGCAAAGGAATTACTGGCTTTGCCAGTTTTAGAAGAGTTACTCAAATACTATCCTGATCATATTAAGGGTCTCATTTTAAAGGGAGACATTCTAATGAATCAAAAGAAAGATATACTTGGAGCAAAAAAATGTTTCGAAAAGATTTTGGAGATGGATCCAACCAATGTGCAAGGAAAGCACAACCTTTGTGTTGTTTATTTTGAGGAGAAAGACTTATTAAAAGCTGAAAGATGCCTGCTTGAAACATTGGCATTAGCACCACATGAAGAATATATCCAGCGCCATTTGAATATAGTCAGGGATAAAATTTCCGCATCTAGTTTAATAGAACAGCCAATATTCCCAGTTAGTAAGACTTCAGAAAACAAAATTCCAACCGAAAATGCAAGAGAAATAAGAAGTGAACCCCAACCCACACAGGTAATAAAAACAAGTGATAATAAAAGTTCATCTAAAACCAACAAGCAATTAGGAAAAGATACAGACAGTGAGACCCCTCACAAAACAACAAAAGAAATAAAAGAAATTGAGAAGAAAAGAGTTGCCGCTTTAAAAAGATTAGAAGAGATTGAACGTATTTTAAATGGAGAATAGCATTATATTTTATTATGTGACAATGGTTTCAAAGAACTAAAGTCTATATCAATTGATGCTATGGCAACTTTGAAAAATAGCTAAGATTCATAACAGCCTATCATGAGCTGCCTATATGTAGGATCAAAATAAGATTTTTATTAAACACCCATCTTACACAGGTTATGTATTCTAAGATATTGCATAGTTTTCTGAGTTCTGGTGAATGTAGCCAAAATATTAAATATAGGTGGCTAATTTGTATCTTTTATTTTAGAAGGAAGATTCTTCCAGCAGAATTTAATTGACTACTCTCAATTAAAAAGTCTTGAGGCCTGAATGATAATCCCTTGGGGGCAAGTCCAACATTTGCTATTTCACTCTGTGAATTTCTTTTTATTACTGACTTGTTGAAATTTGGCTATGAATTGAAAACACTTATTGAACACTTATTTTTTCTTTAGTGACTTTCTGTTTAACCAAGGGACTTTGCCTATAAAAGAATACTGGCTTTATGCGTATTCTTTTATTGATTTTTAGAAGGAATGCTAGATGAAACATTTTAAAATAAGTCATGACATGTGAGATTAAGAATGTATTTTTATAATTGTGTGCTGTTCTTCACTCTAAAATGCAAATTTCAATCAGGTAAAGTTTTAAATATATGTGTGTACATACAATACATTTTTAATGGTGCTCATATATACTGTATTTTTATTTTCTTAACATACTGAGAACTTCACAACATGAACCACATAATCATGATTATCTTTGACTTATATTCCGCAAACTATTCATATTTCTTAGGGTCATAGTCATATTAAGAAGTCTCAAAAACTATAACTTTATTTAAACTTTTGATTTAAAACACACTAAGTTTCTCTTTCATCTTAAGATGTATTATCTCTCTAGTGTTATTTGAATTTTGTTTCCAAAAACAATGTGACATTTATTTTTAAACACTAAGTTCTTAATATCATGTTATGGTGTATATTTTCATTAAATATTTATTTTGACTACTGAGCTTTCATAAAAATTTAAAGCCGTTTTAATTCTATTAAGTATGGAAAACAAATTGCTATATTAAATTTTCCTATATGTGCGTGTATTACAGTTTAACAAAAATTCCATAATTTTGGCCTGCTGTCCAGCTCTAAAATACAATTACTGGTAGCTAGTAATTGAATTAATAAATTGATCATTGGTTTTAGCATTTGAATCTGAAAACTGTTAAAAGAGTAAATACAAATCAAATTTATTAATTTAAATCTAATATTTTTCTTAAATGTATTTCAAGTGACTTTCATATTACTTAATAAAGTTGGTATTGACTTAAAATGTTAAAGCTAACATCCTGGGATAGTAGCAAATTCTAATTATGAAGTAAAAAGCTATATTTTGTTTTTGTCTTCCTTTTTCTGAGTTAACTAATTTCTAATTGTTTTGTTTCAAAAACCATTTTCCTGTAATTTTTTAAAAGAAATGTTTTATAAATAGGTCACAAGAAATATGGTTTGCATTAAGGACACACTTGTACTAGGTTCCCCGATGCTCCTGGATTACTTTTTAGGCAATGTAAAATAAGCACTGACAGTAATGGTAGTTAATTCTTAATGCAGGAGATTCTGTTAATCATTAAATACCTAATTTCAGTTCTTAAATTATGGCTTTGTGACTCCAGATATACAGTATAGTGAGAATACCTCATATGCTATGACTTGAAAAATGAAATCTATATTATTCTTATCTTCTTGCCACATATCTTGAAACAAAGTTTCTGGGTATGATCTCTTTAGGTACAGTAGCAAGTAAGTATAGTTTAGAAAAGTAGAAGGGAATCTTTCATGACAGCAGACCATAATAAAAGCTTGAGCAATATTTTAGTAAAGTTATATAACATTCAGAAGTTAAAAGATATATTAATATTATCAAATGATTTTTGTAGAAAAAAGAATTTCCTCTTTACTAACTCTTAGAAGAGTGCCTACCATGTAGGAAGTGCTCATATATTTGAATTTTAAATAATTTATTTAAATCAGATTCAACCTGAAATTTGTAATTTTTCCAAATCAATGTTTTGCAACCCTCATTTTATATTACAATCATGTATAGGGCTCTTAATATGAACCCACCCACAACAGTTAAAACTGGATTTTTTTAGACTTGGAGCTATTAAATTTTTCTAAAAGGTCCCCAAGTTATTCTAATTTGTGGTTAGAGTTAAAGACCAGAGTTCTAACTTAATTTTTAAAAATCCTACTATCTCTCCTGTATTAACTTTTTAAGTAATATAACCCAATTAAGATTTTTTAAAATATATTTTTATTGATTTCAGAAAGGGAGAGAGAGAAACATCAATGATGAGAGAAAATCATTGATCCGCTGCCTCCTGCACGCCCCCACTGGGAATCAAGCCTGCAATGCAGGCATGTGCCCTGACTGGGAATTGAACCACAATCTTCTGGTATATGGGTTGAGGCTCAACCATTAAGCTATGCTGGCCATGCTCTCCAATTAAGTTTTTATTTTTTTAATTCCATTAAGAAATATGCTCTTCTGATAACTAGTAAAGTATGTCTTTACATAATGACATCAATAGCTTCTTGGAAACTGCTACTTTCAGTGGAACAACATATGATGAAACCAGTTTGCCACAGGCTAATAGATATAAATAACAGTTACTTTTCTACAGCATATTTCCGGTCATAAAAACCTCACGAAACTTCTAAATAAAGACCCAAAACACTTCTGATAATAAACATTGAAATGAATGTGTGTTATACATAATTTAGGGGAGATTAATAAAAACAAGTAAGATAATTAGTTTCCAACCCATTTATTCCAGCTCAATGTCAAGGCAGGCTGGAGCTGTTCCTAGCAGCTCAGAGCACAAGGCAGGTACCCGTCCTGGACAGAATGCCCTCCCATCACAGGAAACACTACACACCCACACTCCATCAGACTGGGACTACAGACACTCCAATTAACCACAGTGCAAAACTGGGAAGTTGGGGGATATTGAGTATCTGGAGAAAACTCAGGCAGACATGGGAGAACATAAAAGTTCCACACAGACATGGCCCAAGCTGGGAATTGATTATTTTTGCCCTCATCAACATAACGTCAAAATGGCGTTGAAAAGATGATTCTTGAGGACTTGCTGTATTTATTCCGTCTTAGTTCCATCAAGTTTACTTATGTATAAGATGATTATTTCTTCTATTTATATTAATAATAGAAATTTATTCAAGCTGTTTAGTTCAGAAAAAAAAGGGATGTGTTTTTTTCCTTTTGGAGGGTAGGGACATTTTAGCCCAGTTTGCTAACCTGTGGTTCAGAGTTGTGAGCACATAGAAGTTTGGAAAAGAAAACTTATAAAAGGTTTGTGTGCTGGTGAAGGATGTAGTTTTAGTTCTGTTTTACAAAAGAATCTACTCCCCTTGAGTTCTAGGAAAGCTTTGACAATCCCCAAGGGGCAGTTAACCCTTCACTGCTTCTCGGAAGGAAAAATAAAGTTTTTCATATATTATTCCTATATGTGTTTTGCCTTTGAACATTCAAAATTGGGGATTTTATCTTACAGTTATTTCAGTAAGTAATTTTATGAGGTTGATGACTCGTAGGACAAAATTTTGTTTGCAGTTTTGTGTTTACTTTTATGTAAATATTTGGTATGTGACTTGCACAATTTTAATAAAAACATGGCTTTCATTACATCTAATTTGAGGTTTCAACTTCATATTACAAAATGCTTTAAAGATTTCAATGAAAATATATAGATTTGTATGTCAATTTATAACTAGAAATCCACATATTTGTCATATTTATTTTTATAAAAACCTCCTCTATTTGTCTTCCTGACTAAATAGTACTTAAAATGAACCCCTTTAAATTATCTGGTACCTTTGACCAAAATTTTATCTATTAAAAACTGTCAGCATCCAAGGTCTGCAAGAAAGTAATTTAAAATTGTATGCATTTTATATTACTGTGGTGTCTGTGTGTACCATATTTCTAAATATTCAGTATTAAATTGATACTTTTAAAAACCTTAACCTGAATGAATGGCCTTTTAATGTTAAAATGAAAAAGACAATCTGGCAGATAGTTTTGTTAACAGTCATCTAATTAAGGCATGTTTTAAATTAGCTCCTGACACTGATACATTTTTTAAAAAATCTTTATTGTTGAAAGTATTACAAATGCCCCCCACTCTTTTTTTCCTTCATTGCCCCCCCACACACACACAAACACAACCTAGGTCCTACCCCACCCCAGGCCTTCACCACCCTATTATCTGTGTCCATGTATTATGCATATACTCGTATACAAATAAATTCTTTAGTTAACCTATTCCTGCCTCCATCCCCTCTTCCCTCTGAGATTCTTCAGTCTGTTTCATGATTCCATGGCCCTGATACTATTTTTTTCATCAAGTTTTTGTTTTTGTTCATTGGGTTCCTTCATTTGTTTTGATTTTTAGGTTTAATTGTTTTGTTTTGTTGTTGTTTTTTGTATTCGTTTGTTTTTGAACCCTTACCTGAGGATGTTTTTTCCATGGATTTTTAGAGAGTGGAAAAGATGGTTAGAGTCAGAGAGAAACAGATGTGAAAGACCCATTAATTGGTTACCTTCCCTACACACTCTGACCTATATGGGGAATCAAGCCTGCAACCAAGGTATTCACTGAGTGGCCAGATTATTATGATCTCTGAATGCATAATAATCTGGCCACTCAGTGTATATTCTATATAATAAAAGGCTAGCATGCAAATTGCCCCCTCGACCAGGAGTTCGACCAGCAGGCAGGCTGGAAAACCACTTATGTCCCCTCCCCCTAGCAAGGCTGGCCGGACCCCACCCATGCACCAATTCATGCACTGATCCTCTAAAGTTATATGTACTATCTAAGAGTAATATATAAATTAAACCATCATGCCCACCAGCCAATCAGGAGGGGGCATACAAATTAACCCAACCAAGATGGGTTATGAGTGAGCAGCCACGAGTGAGCAGGAGGCTTGGGTGTCCCCAGTAATGGAAGAAGCCAAACTTCCTGTACACCCTGGCCAGCCCTGGATTCCACTCAAGGCTACAAAGTTTCAATTATAGAAGATAAATAAATCCCAACAAAAATGACGTCAGCCACAGAGCTAGAGAGAGCAGGAGGTTTGAGTTTCCCTGGCGATGAAGGAAGCCAAGTTTTCCACCCACCATGACCTGCCCTGCCCTCTGCTCAAGGCTACAAAGTTTCAATTATAGAAGATAAATAAATCCCAGATACCAGGGCTTCTGCTTGGGTTGCCAGGGGGCATGGCTGGCCTGTAAACCATTACAGATCCCCTCCCCCTGCCCCAAGAGAACCCCCATCCTGATCCAGGACGCCCTTCAGGACAAACCAGCTGGCCCCCACCCATGCACCAGGCTTCTATCCTATCTAATAAAAGAATAATGTGCAGCTGAAACCGGTTTGGCTCAGTGGGTAGAGCGTTGGCCTGTGGACTGAAAGGTCCCAGGTTCGATTCCGGTCAGGGGCATGTACCTTGGTTGCAGGCACATCCCCAGTAGGGGGTGTGCAAGAGGCTAAAAAAGTCAATAAAATATATTTTTAATTAAAAAAAATAATATGCAAATTTACTATCACTCCAACACAGGAGATGGCCAGCAGGGGAGGGCAGTTAGGGGGGACCAGGCCTGTAAGGGAGGGCAGTTAGGGGTGACAAGGCCTGCAGGGGAGGGCAGTTAGGGGCAATCAGGCTGGAACTAGGGCAGGTAGGCATCATTCAGGCTGGCAGGGGAGTGGTTAGGGGGGGTGATCAGGCTGGCAGGCAGAAGTGGTTAGGGACCATCAGGAAGGCAGACAGTCAAGCAGTTGGGAGCAAGAAGTCCTGGATTGTGAGAAGGATGTTCCACTGCCCATTTAGGCCTGATCCCAGTAGGATCAGCCAGATTATTATGCATTCAAAGATCATAATAATCTGGACACTCAATGTATGTCCTTGATCAGAATTGAACCCATGACCCTTCAGTCCTTGGACTGACACTAACCACTGAGCAAACCAGGTAGGGCAGATTCAGTTGTTGACAGATATGCATTTTGCCATTTTGTTGTTCATAGTTTAGATCTTTCTTCTCCTTGAAGAGAACCCTTTAATATTTCATGCTGCAATGATAAGCTATGTATACAGATAATACCTTAATAAAAAAATAATTAAAAAATATATATATTTCATGCAATAGTGTTTTGATGGTAATGCTTTATTCCGGATATGCAAGGATAGTATGATATCCGCAAATGAATAAACATGACATCACATAAACAAAATGAGAGACAAAAATCACATTACCATATTGATGCAGAAAAGGCATTTGACAAAATCAAACATACTTTCTTGATAAAAACTCTCAGCAAAGTGGAAATAGAGGGACATAATAAAAGCCTTATATGACAAACCTACAGCCAACAGCATCCTCAAAGGGCAAAACTAAAATAATTTCCCCTAAGAACAAAACAAGGATGCCCACTTTCACCACTCCTATTCAACATAGTACTGGAAGTGCTAGCCAAAGTGATTAGAAAAAAAGAAAAGGCATCCAAATTGGAAAAGAAATAAAACTGTCATTATTTGCAGATGAGATGATATTGTACATAGAAAATCATAAACATTCCATTCAAAAACTACTAGAATTAATAAATGAATTTGGCAATGCAGCAGGATACAAAATTAACACCCAGAAATCTATGGTTTCCTTATGCACCAATAATGAACTCATAGAGAAACAAAAAGAAAAGTCCCATTTACCACTGCACCAAGAAAGTTAAGAGGACCGAAGCAAGATGGCGGCCTGGGCCGCCATCTCCTCAACAATTTGGAAAAAAACAACAGATAAAACCAAAAGGGATTGCACCAGACCCACAGGAAAGCTGGCAAAATGGGAAGGCTACAACTAGACACAAAGCACGATGTCGCTGCTGCCATGTGGAGTTTAAAACTACAGCGAAACTGAAATGAGGGAATGAGGGAAGCCAGACCTCGCCCCGCCCCGGGGCCCAGGGAGTGGGCCAACCCTGCCGTCGCTGCCACGGGAGCTGATGGGGGCCTACGCCGCCGTCTCCGCGCCTTCGCCGCGCCTTCGGCTCCTGCCTGGACGAGAAGCCCGTGAGCGCGACCTCCCAGCCCACCCGCAGTGCTGGAGAGGAGAGGGCGCAGCGTCTCCCCTCCCACACAACCAGCTCGGCCCAGAAATGGGAAGGCTACAACTAGACACCAAGCAGGGCGCCGCAGCTGCCATGTGGAGTTTAAAACTACGGCGAAACAGGACCTACTGGAGATGCTGCCGCCGGGAATGAGGGAAGCCAGACCTCGCTCCACCCCGGGGCCCAAGGACTGGGCCAGCCCGCCGGCCATGGGAACCAGGGAGCTGATATTGATCCTTAGGAGCCTGCCCACAGCCATCCCGAGGAGCTGCCGCGGCGTCTCCCGGCCTGTGGCCAGCTGGGCCCAGTCTCCGCACACACCTTATTGGTGGGGAGCTGGCTCAGCGCATTCCCTTTGCACCCCGGCGAGTCTTTCCGCTGCCACCGCCAGCAGCCGGCTCCAAAGCTTACGCTTTTTAATACTACAGGGGAAATTGAGACACCGGAGCTACCGTCGCTGCCACACCCACTGCCGCCCCCGCAAATGGGTATCCACCAAAATCAGAGCTCACTACGCCCCTGGCTCAGAGAGAGTGTGGCTTCAGAATTTAGCCTCTGCGTCCACAGCAGCTCCACTTCCACAACAAAGGAGACACCATTGAGGGAAAATTCTCTGCCCGCAGCCACCTCAGCCCGCCCACAGCCTTCCCAGCACACCCGCCGTGCGGGTGGGGAGCATGCACGGCACCTTCCGTTAGCGGCCCCGGCGAGTCCTCCCTCAGCCACCGCATGGCCGGGCTGAAGCTCCCGCCACTGCCGCCATGTGAACTTTAAAACTACAGTGGAAATTGAACCACAGGAGCGACCGTCGCTGCCGCACCAGCCACCGCCACCCCCCACCACCACTGCAAATAAAGGAAATCCATTGAGAACAGAACTCACTACGCCCTGGGATCAGAGAGTGGGCAGCCTCAGAACTTAGCCTCCGCGTCCGCAGGTGCTCCGCTTCCACAACAAAGGAGACACCTTTGAGGGCGGTCTACCTGCCTGCAGCCATCTCAGCCCGCCTGCAACTGTCCCAGCCTGCCTGCTGTGCTAGCAAGGAGCTGGCGCGGCACCCCCAGTGCGAGACCCCAGCACCCGAGAGGGGTCGTGTGCCCCGGGTGAGTCATATGTCCAGGGGGCCGTGTGCCCCAGGTGAGCCATGTGTCCCAGGGGGCCGTCTGCCCCGGGTGAGCCGTGTGTCCCAGGGGGCCGTGTGCCGTGGGTGAGCCGTGTGTCCCAGGGGGGCCTGTGCCCCGGGTGAGCCGTGTGTCCCTAGGGAAGCAGTGGGACCCAGGGGGAGGGGCGGTGAGAACCAGAGGAGGAGCGGACTCTATTCATATGGTCCTGAGATAGCCACCATAAAACAAGCAGACTGCCAAACATGGAGCGGATTCTATTCATGAGACCCTGAGATAGTCACCATAAAACAAGCAAATTGTCAAATGACAGCAGGGAGGGGAAGGAGACCTGGGGGGAGATAAGAGAACAACCTAAGGACTGGTATGCATGAATACAACCAACGAACACAGAACTCTGGGGAGGGAGGGCATGAATGGGAGTGGGGGGAGGGGCAATGGTAAGATATGTACACATATAATACCTTAATAAAATTCATGTGAGGGGAAAAAATAAATAAATAAAATTTAAAAAATAAATAAATAAAAAATAATTTAAAAAGAAAGTTAAGATACCTAGGAATAAATTTAAGGAGGTAATAGGACTGTCCTCGGAAAACTATAGGACATTGAAAAAAGAGATAACAACATAAACAAATGGAAAAACATACTGTGTTTATGGATTGGTAGAAACAACATTGTTAAAATCTCCATACTACCAAAAGCAATCTATAGATTTATTGAAATCCCCATTAAAATACTAATGGTATATTTTACAGACCTAGAACAAACTCTCCAAAAAGTGGAATAAAAAAGACTCCGAAGAGCCACAGCAATCCTAAGAAACAAGAACAAAGTAGGTGGAATCACAATACCAGATATCAAGCTGTATTATAAAGCCACGGTTCTCAAAACTGCTTGGTACTGGCACAAGAACAGAAATATAGACCAATGGAATAGAGCAGAGAACCCAAGCCATTAGGCTCAATTAATAATTAACAAAGGAGGCAAGAGCATACAATGGAGTAAAGACAATCTCTTTAACAAATGGTGTTGGGAAATTGGACAGATAAATGCAAAAAAATGAAACTAGACCACCAACTTATACCATAAACAAAAATAAACTCAAAATGGATAAAGGACTAAAACTTAAGATGGGAAACCAAAAAAATCTTAGAGGAATCCACAGGCAGCAAAATCTCAGACATATGCCGAAGCAATTTCTTCACTGATACAGCTCCTAGGGCAATGGAAACTAAAGAGAAAATAAATGGGACTACATCAAAATAAAAAGCTTTTGCACAGCAAAAGAAACCATCAACAAAACAACAAGAAAGCCCACTGCATGGGAGTGCATATTTGTCAATGTTATAGCCTATATGGATCTTTTATGTATAAGGAACGTATACATCCTAACAAATGGATGGAACTGGAGAGCATTATGCTAAGTGAATAAACCAGTCAGTGAAAGAAAAATACCACATGATCTCACTCATTCATGGATAATAAAGAACATTATAACCTGAGGAACAAAAAGATAGATACAGAGGCTGAGAAGCACCGAACAGACTGTTAAATACAGCAGGAAGGCTGGGGAGGGTTTTGGGGGCGTGATCAACTGAAGGACTTGTATGCATATATATAAGCATAACCAATGTTACAAGACAATGGGGGTGGTGGTGAGGGTATGTGCCAGGAGGTAGGGAAAACCAGGGAAAGTTCCATGGGGAAAAAGGAGACATATGTACTACTATTTGTAATACTTTAAACAATAAAATAAAATAAAAGCAAAACAAATACTACAAATACATGCAAGTAATTTATTCCTTTTAATCTGTCAGAAGAAAACTATCTGATGGAACGTAGTCATGGAGGACAAGGCAAATAGGAAGTGCAATAACAAAAGATCTTAGACTAATGAACCAATACAGCAGTAATTAAAATGAATGTAAGTGAGTTAAACCTAATGAAAACCAAACTTTAGTAGTATTGTTTTTTCACATTTTAATTATTTTCAATTAAATTTTATATAATATATTGGACTAAGTTGAATTATAAATATAAGATTCATCAATATTTTGTCTACAAAATACACTTGAAAATATATAGAGAAGTTAAGCAAAAGTATGACAAAAAAAGGTCTACCCGTAAAAATGAACCAGAGAACAGGAGTTTTACTGGGAGGGAGCTGGGCATTGATGTTCTGGAATTGTTCTGTTTCTAGATCTGGGTATGTTTGCATACACAGGTTTAATTTTTGACAATCCATTCAGAATATGTCTTTTTTGTGGATGTACAATAAAGTTTTAAAAAATTCAATAATATTAAAAGATGTATTTAATGAAATGGGGTAAAAATGTAGGTGCAACGTATACCAAAAGGCCCTCCGATCTCAGTGTAGTAATAAGTTTATATCAAATAAGATAGGCAATGACTGGAAGAATGTATAATAGAATACAAATTTTAAGATAGGTTTATCTAGATATAATTGGTGTACAGTGAACTTCCCATGTGTAGAGTGTACAGTTTGTTCAGTTGTGACACATAAACACCTGTGAAACCATCACGGTCCTGATAGTGATCAGTGATCATATTCATCCCCCTCAAACTTCCCCTTGCCCTCTGTAATCCCCCAGTCTCACTTCTCCCTTCCTGCCCATCCCTAAATCACAGATCTGCTTTCTGCCTCTATCAATTAGCTTACCTTTCTACAGTTTTATATAATGGAATGATTTTTGTTTGGAGAAATTAAAGGGTCTGGCTTTTTCCACTCTGCAATAGACCGAATATTTGTCTTTCCAAACTGTATATATTGAAGACCTAACCTCTAATGAATTAATATTCGAAGGTGAAGTTTTGGGAAGGTGATTAGGTTTAGATGAGGCCTTGGTGATGTCTCCCCACCCAATCCCTAATAGAATCAGCGTCCTTACAAGAAGAGGAAGAAAGATCAAAATCCTCTCTTCCTACTATATGAGGGCGCAACCAAAGGTGCTGTCTGCATGCCAGGAAGTGAGTTTTCACCAGGGATCAATCCTGCTGACACGAAGCTTGGACTTAGCCTCCAGAACTGTCAAAAATAAACATCTGTTGATTTCAGTCCATGTGAGTCCCTCAAACCTCAGAGGGGAGGTAGGGGAGGGTGGGGGTAAAAAGGAGAGATCAACCAAAGGACTTGTATGCATGCATATAAGCCTGACCAATGGACACAGACAATAGGGGCGTGAGGGCATGAGTCGGGGGTGGGGGGCAAAGGGGAGTAAAGGACACATATGTAATATCTTAATCAATAAAGAAAAAAATTATGTGAAAAAAATAAACATCTGTTGTTTAAGCCACACAATCTTTGTTATAGCAGCCCAAGCTGACTTAGAAACACTTAGAATAATTAGGGATTTATCTCTGATGTATATATTAATACTTCATTTTTTTTCTTCTTTTTTATTGTTTAAAGTATTACAAATAGTAGTACATATGTCTCATTTTCCCCCATTAACCCCCCCTGGCCTCCCCTACCCCCCAGCACAAGCCTCCCCCTCCCCCATGTCTGTGTCCATTGGAGATCCTTATATGCATGCATACAAAGTCCTTTGGTTGATTTCTTACTTCCCCCCTCCCCACAACACTCCCCTGCATTCCCGCTGCAGTTTGACAATCTGTTCAGTGTTTCTTTGTATCAGCCTCTATTTTTGTTCATCAGTTTATGATGTTCATTATATTTCACAAATGAGTGAGATCATGTGATATTTATCTTTCTCTGACTGGCTTATTTTGCTAAGTAAAATGTTCTCCAGGTCCATCCATCCTGTTGCAAATGATAAGAATTCCTTCTTTTTTACAGCAGCATAGTATTCCGTTTCTGAAGATGAACCACAGTTTTTTTAATCCACTCATTTGCTGAAGGGCATTTAGGCTGTTTCCAAATCTTAGTTATAGTAAATTGTGCTGCTATGAACATAGGGATGCATATATCCTTTCTGATTGGTGTTTCTGGTTTCTTGGGATATATTCCTAGAAGTGGTATTACTGGGTCAAATGGCAGTTCCATTTTTTTAAAAAATATATTTTATTGATATTTTACAGAGAGTAAGGGAGAGAGATAGAGAGCTAGAAACGTCGATGAGAGAGAAACATCGACCAGCTGCCTCTTGCACACCCCCTACCGGGGATGTGCCCGCAACCAATGTACATGCCCTTGGCCGGAATCGAACCTGGGACCCCTCAGTCCCCAGACCGACGCTCTACCACTGAGCCAAACCGGTTTCGGCCCATTTTTAATATTTTGAGGAAACTCAAAATGCAAGCCCTTGTCCTCCATAACTGTTCTCCACAGTGGCTGCACCAGTCTGTATTCTCACCAATAGTGCATGAGGGTTCCTTTTTCTCCACACATCCTCTCCAGCACTTGTTGTTTGTTGATTTCTTGATAATAGTCATTCTGACAGGCGTGAGATGGTACTTCATTGTTGTTTAATTTGCATCTCTCAGATGATTAGTGACTTTGGGCATGTTTTCCTATGTCTCCTGGTCTTCTGTATGTCTTCTTTTGAAAAGTGCCTTGGGTCCTTTGCCCATTTTTTGATTGGATTATTTATCTTTTGTTAAGTTGTATGAGTTCCTAATGAAATAACTTTCCATTATAGGCTTAAACCAGTCTTTCTTCTTTCATCAGTTGAACACACAAATGCAATTTTTTTTGTCTCTGGTGCAGTAATTTATACTTTATCACTATATATTTGTTTAAATACTAATCAATAAAATGATTGTAATTCTTTTGTTTGTAGCATACATTTTTTACTGTGTACTTAAAATTTACTCCACTTCTACAAATGGCCATTTGAGAATTTAGTCCTCCCTCATGAGATCAGTCCATGTGTTTCTGAAGGCATAGACAGAGGCTAGATCATATATGACTTAGACCACAGTCATTCAGCCACTCAGCATTCAGTTCTGACCCATCTACTGTCTTTCTCTTAGAAATGAGAACTTGCCCAAATCAAAGCCAATGAAATGATTCACGATTTTCCTAAGAATTCACTTACTTAAAGTGAGAGAAAATATAAGTTTAACAATAGGGGAACCATCTTCCCACCATAAAGAGAGATCCTATGTAAGAATGGAACCAATACAAAATAGACAGATCATAGAGGCAATAAATTAGGTCATAGTGATATCATTAGAGATCTGGTAAAACTGAATCTGAAAAGCCGAAGTGTGGACAACTCAATTCCAGTCTTGGAAGTTGATATTTTGATTAAGTGTAAATACAACAATGGGTCAAAATGTCTATTGTGTGTCTTGTGCTGAACAAGACAACGGGACTGAAGAACTTGTTTTTAAAAAATTATCAAATTGTAGTAAGGTCAAACAAGAATAGAGAAGTTTTAAGCTGCTCTATATCTGAAAACAAAGAGATCCAGTGATTTGTTCTACCTACAGTCAGAAGTCTGAGACAGCTGCAACTACAGTGTCAGGGTTGGCAAGGGTTAGCAAGCCAATCCTCTGCCCAAGCAAAAATAAGTTGTGAGAGACTTAGCAAGAATGGGAGTTGAGAAAATTATATTTTAGTATCTTAAGCCCCTATCACATTCTTCCATTTAAGCAGTCATTGCCTAAGGAAGCCCCATTCATGTCCCACATGATTCAGGTCATTCAGCTCAGGGCTAAAGAGACTGGCAATGCACTCTGTCTGTATTAGTTTCCTGAGGCTGCTGTAACAAAGTAACCACAAACCTTGGATGGCTGAGAAGATTCTTCCCTAGGGCTTCCAAAAGGAATCAACCCTGATAACACCTTGATTTCAGACTTCTAGTTTCTAGAACTTTGAGAGAATAAGTCCAAGATTTGTGTCACCAGGACTGATTGATCCATGGTGAAAACTCTCTTCCTGGCATGCAGACAGTACCTTTTGTTGAGTCCTCCTCTGGTGGAAAGAGAGAACTCTGATCTCTCTTCTTTTTCTTGTAAGGACACTGATCCCATTTTGGGCTGGGTAGGGAGAGAGAAATCTATTCTCTCACAGTTCTGGAAACTAGAAGTCTGACATCAACGTCTTATCCAGTTTGATTCTTTTTGGAAGCCCGAGGGGAAGATCTGTCCCATAACTTCCTCCTAGCTCTGGCAGTTGTCAGCTGTCCTTGCCTGATCTTTGGCTTGTAGATGTATCACTTTAATCTCTGCTTCCATTCACAGGGTATTTTCTCTGTGTGTCTACGTCTTATCTTCTCTTCTTATTTTATTAGATTAAGGTCCCACTGTACTCTAGTCTGGCCTCATTTTAACTAGTTATGTCTGCAATGACCCTATTGGCATAGACAGTCACATTCTAAGGAATAAGAGTTAGGATTTTCACACATTATCTAAGAGGACAAAATTCAAGCCCTAACAGTGACCATGGTCAATTTCTAGAGGACAGAATATCAAAGGTTGATTTCTGGATTTAGGGATTGATTCTTCATGATATCTGTCTTTGTTTACTTTCCTCTGATATAGAGTGAATGGAAATAGACTGAAAGTATACTGAAAGTTTAAATACATTTTATCACTAGAGAAATCTCATGCCTTACAAACAAGAGCCTCAAGTGGTCAAACCTTAAAATAATCCTCAGGTTCCATAACCTGGGCTTAAACAAGGTATACTGATCAATAGATGATTCAATAAAGAAGATGTGGTACAATGGAATACTACTCAGCCATAAAAAAACATGAAATACTGCCATTTGCAACAACATTGTAGATCATGAGAATATCATGGTAAGCAAAATAAGCCAGACATAATAAGTCAAGAACCATATGATTTCACTCATATGTTGTGTATAAAACTGAAAGCAACAAATGAACAAATAAGAAATAAAAAAACTTATATACACAGACAACAGTATAGACATTGGAAAAAATGTGGGGGTGGGGAGGGAGGTAGTAAATGGTAAAGGGAATCAAATATATGGTGATGGAAGAATATTTCATTTTGGGTGGTAAACACACATTGCAATATACAGATGATATATCATATATTTGTACATTTGAAATCTACATACTTTTATTAACTAATGTTGCCCCCAAATTTTTAAAAAACATATTTTATTGATTTTTTACAGAGAGGAAGGGAGAGGGATAGAGAGCTAGAGACATCGATGAGAGAGAAACATAGACCAGCTGCCTCCTGCACAGCCCCCACTGGGGATGTGCCCACAACCAATGTACATGACCTTGACCAGAATCGAACCTATGACCTTTCAGTCTGCAGACCGACGCTCTATCCATTGAGCCAAACCGGTTTTGGCTGCCCAAAAATTTTAATTGAAAAGTATCACAAGAGCCCTGGCTGGTTTGGCTTGGTTGGAGCTTTTTCCTATGCACAAAAGGTCTTGGATTCAATTCCCAATCAGGGCACTTAGGCTATTGCAGGTTCAATCCAAGGTTGGGGCACATGAGGAAGGCAACCAACCAATGTTTCTCTCTCACATTGATGTTTCTCTCTCCTCTCTTTCTGTCTCTCTCAAGTTTTAGAAAAAATTACAGGAGAGCCCTAGCCTGTTTGACTCACTGGATAGAGCATTGTCCTGCAGACTGAAGGGTCCAGGGTTCAGTTCTGGTCAAGGGCATTACCTTGGTTGCAGGCTTCTCCCTTGTCTGGGACTTGTTCGGGACTCAAGCAGGAGGCAACCAATTGGTGTGTTTCTCTCACATAGATATATGTTTTGGTCTTTTCCTCTCTCTTCTACTCTCCCTAAAAATCAATGGAAAAATATCCTCGGGTGAAGACTACCAACAACAACAACAACAACAACAACAACAAAATTTACAGAAGACCTCTCAGATATAGTCATGGAAAACAATTGTCATAGCAAACCCACACAAATCATAGATCTAACCTTACATCAAACTTCACTAATAATTTAAAGAATACATGCAAACACCTAGCTAAAATTAATAAATTTCCTATTTTTCTTGTAGGAAAAATAGTTGTATTAGAAATATTCCATTATAACATTTTATAGATAAGAAATACCTGTATCAATATCTGGTTAAAGTCATTCTTTCCCCTTTGTCCCCACTAGGGAAAAAGTGGTTTATTAACTTGCCATTAACCATTTCTTTCCCAACAATGGCAGAAAGAGCCTTCTAGAAAGCAGAACTGGGACAGCCAGAATGTTTTATCAAGGAACTACATTAAATTTTTATGATATGATATGATATGATATGATATGATATGATATGGGTTATGTTATCACGAATCTCTTTATGGTTGTTCTCTTTCCTGAATGGTAATATAGAAAAAAATGTGCATTTGATGTTTAGGGATTCATTAAACTATTTTGTTTAGCATTACTTCAGACTAGCATTACTTCTCTAGGCCAACTGAAGTTAGAGATGGGTCTGATGAAAGACTGTGTAATGAGTTAATATTTTGGATTTTGAGCTCCATGCTATAAATTAATGATATTTTGAGTGTATTCTTTTTGGTGTGTTTTCTTTGGGACACTGAAAAAGTTATTGTGCAGATAGAGGTTCTTTTGAAAGTGATTAGATAGTGAAACAGGATAGATAAATGAATGTACGTTTTTGAGGTTGTCTATTGCTATCCAACATAAATTCACTCTATTTCTAGTGACATCTGGAGATCCATTTAGGGATGCTACACTGGAGGGAAACATGATCCACATCTACAGAAATAAGTATATCCCATTGCCATGGCTGTAGTCATTTCCAGCCAAGTTCAGGAATTTGTATGTGATATGACCAGAATTAGTAAGATGCTGGAATTTACCAGAATATATTGATCTTTTTTACTGTATTTGATTGATTGAGTCTAGAGTTAGAGCAGCCATCTTAAAAGCAGAGAAGATTCCATAATCTGACAGGAGAGGAGCATGATGAATGTTCAGAAACAAGAGAAAGCATCTGGGTCCCAATGACATTGCTTGGTCCCCAGGCAAGATTCAGTAGAAGCCAAAAACTTATTTGTTTGTTTTTTGTATATCAGAAGCAATTACATTCCTTTTTTCTTAAACCCTTTTGGATTGGGTTTTCTGTTACATGAAATTAAATGAAATTGACATGTTTTAAACATTTAAACACATTTTCAGTGCTTTGTAATCCAAGAAACACTTTTTTTTTAAAAGCAACATGTTTTTTTTGGAGCTAGTCTGACATTAATAAAAGACAGTTTGGAACTGATAAAATTTCACAACAGGAAGAAATATCAGTATTATTTTTTCACATTTTGGGGGGTTTGTTCCACTTTCAAAAACCTATAAAAAATAAAATGCCTGATTGGTGTGCTTTTTAAGGTCCTACATGGTCCTTCTCTCACTTATCACCTTATTTCCCCTCACCCATATCACTCCAGCTAAACCAGCCTCTTTGATGAGTGTTCACCTCAGGGACTTTGTCCTTCCCATTCATTCTCTTTGCCTCTGGAACACTCTTCCTATAGGCAGGTATCCACATGGGTTCCTAAACTCATTTAGATTTCTTCTCAAACAACTTTGAACACTAATTTCAATAAAAGAAAGAAAAAAAGAATGTGTAAGGGTAAAAAGCTGTGAAAGAGATAACAATTGATTATGGGACAGAACATAGTAATAAATAAAAAACTAGCTCTTGAAAGAGAATTGTAAAAAATGACAAAGACCCCTGGCCAGCTTGCTCAGTGGTTAAAGTGTCAGTTTCTGGACCAAAGTTTCACAGATTCAATTTCCAATCAAGGGTTGCAGGCTCCAACCCCAGCTGAGTTCAGAGCTCATGTGGAAGGCAACCAATTGATGTATCTCTCTTACATTGATTTTTTTCTCTCTCTCTCTTTTTCTCCCCCCTTCCTCCCTCTCAACTTTCTCTAAGAAAATAAATGAAAAAAATATTCTCAGGTGAGGATTAAAAAATAAAAATAATAAAATAAATAGATAATCCTATATAATAAAAGCCTGATATGCTAAGTGTCTGGTTGTCTGGTTATCCATTCAACCAATCAAAGCATAATATGCTAATGATATGCTAAGGATGCTCAACTACTTGCTATGACATGCACTGAACACCAGAGGGCAGATGCTCCAACCAATAGGTTAGCTTGCTGTTGGGGTCAGGACTGATCAGGACTGAGATGGGCCAGACACACTCCTGCAGCCCCTCCCTGCTTCCTGTGTCCCTCCCTGGCCCTGATCGCGCACCAGTGGGGTTCCTTGGCCTAGTCTGCACCCTCTCGTAATCCAGGATTCTTTGGGGGATGTCAGAGAGCCAGTTTTGGCCCAATCCCACAGACCAGGCTGAGGAATGCCACTGGTGGGCAAATTTCATACACTGGGCCTCTAATTAAATAAATAAAAATTAATAAGAAAATAAATGTATTTCCATGGAGGCCATGTCTTCAAGTTCACTGTCTTAGGGCACTGACTTCTTAAGATAGATGTACTTACTGTTGGCACATACTAGGGTAACTATGGCAGGTTGTGGAGATTTCAGAGAGTAAAAGGTTATGTCCTTTTAAGAATATTTTCTCTGCATGGTGCTTTCTTCTTTCTGGTGTCTGTTTTTGATCATTATTTCTCTGTTCTTATCTTCCTTACAAGATGGCTCTATATGGGACCACATCTAGGACCACTCTTCAGAAGGTCTTTGAGAATCTTAAATAGCCAATTTGACTGAGGTGTAGCTCAGAGGACAGTGTCTGTGAGATAGAGACATTTTTTCCCATTACTTTAAAGCAGTGATTTTGTTCTTTCTTTTTTTAAAAAAAAATTAAATTCTTTTAAAGCAGAGATTTTCACTCAGTGTACCACAAAAATTTTTATAACATGCAATACCTGACTATTTAGTCAGAGACCCTGACCTCTTCTCCCTTTGATTGTCAGATAAGAAAATGACAACAGCAACCACATGGCAGTCTGGTGTAAATGAATCAAAATAATATCATTTTCTTTTGTCAGATTAGCAAAAGACATTTTTGAGTTCGTCACAGAATTTTAGTCATCGTTTTATGTATGCCATGAAATGAGAAAAGTTGAAAATTGCTGCTTTAAAGCAAAGCTGAAACGGTGAGACAGAGACATGTAGTAGGAGAGTCCATCCAGAAGCAAGTGGGGAAGGGCAGTAAGTCCCTCCTTGTGCCTTCAAGTAGAAAAAGGAAAAGAAGCCCTTGAGACCCACACATAGTTTAGGCAGGAGTCATAGTCCTTAAAAACTTAAAGTATGCACACACATTTTGATGTTAGTTTTTTTTTTTTTTTCTTTGTAGTCAATCAGGATTACTCCTGGCAAGTGTGGATTGAATCAAGGGTGAACAGGAGCTAGAGATAACTTTAAAATGACTCAGGAAGTGGGAACCCAGGCACTAGTGTGGTGGTTTGACAAGATTACCAAATTAAATGTTTGGTGAAAGTAGAGCAATTAAGTCAATCAAACCACAGTTGTTGAATAGGGAACACTAAGCCACTTACCTGTAAAGCCTATAACTTTGTCAGCTCTCAGAAGACCGGGAACATGGGATGACTGTGGGGCTGCTAAGCTATCTGTGATACTAGTATTTCTTTGTATTTTTGCAAACCACATTACTGGAGGTTCATTAGTGTTTGTGCATGTAAATATGTATGAGAGCCTAAGTAGCCTGACTAATACTAGTAGTACGAAAATTTACTTAGTAATAAGTAATTGTAATGGGTCACAGGTTCTTTAAATATATATACTTCAGAAATCTAAGTCATCAGATGCAATTTAATTAATTCTGTTTTTTAAATCTATAATATTCATGCTGAATATTCAGAACATTGCTTGCAAAGTATATTTAAATCAAGGAAATATTTAAGTAATAATATTTATCATTTAATGATGGAAACTATACTAGGAATCTCAATTGATCGCCATATCTAAAGGAACAAGTTATAATTTACATTTTAAAAATGATAAAATTAAAGTTTAGAGAGGTGAAGTAAAATATATAAAGAAGGAGCTAATGAAAAACTCAGGATTTGAGCTCAGATGTGTCTGACTATGAAATTTGTTTATTCCACTAGACTATTCTCTCTCATAACATGTTACCAGTTTATTGGTGAACACTTATTTTAAACAAATATTTATTTGCATAATAATAACTGTCATATATTGAGCACTGACTTTAGCTTGTCAGATTAATTTCATGGTGTAAAAACAGACAGGTAAGTGAAAAATTGCAAAAATATCTGAAAAATTATGTATATTATTTATTTATTTTAAAAATATATTTTATTGATTTTTTACAGAGAGGAAGAGAGAGGGATAGAGAGCTAAGAACATCAATGAGAGAGAACCATTGATCAGCCGCCTCCTGCACACCTCCTACTGGGGTTATGCCTGCAACCATGGTACATGCCTTTGACCGGAATTGAACCCAGGACCCCTCAGTCCGCAGGTCGACGCTCTATCCACTGAGCCAAACCGGTTTCGGCATGAAAAATCATGTATATTTAAGCAGTTGATTCTAAGAGGCTCATGCTGTGAAATGCATGAGGAAACTGAATTCAACAAAGAAAGAGCAGATTCAAGTAATCCATCTCATAGTCACTCTCTCATGTGCCCATTGGGTGGAATGCTAGATAGAGTGGCATATATTATTTACATTAGTTTCTCTTTCTTTCCACCTATTGCTGGTGGGAGTGGGCCTTGTGTAATATCCTAAGAAAAAGAATTTTCTGAGACTCGATCTGGAGGAGGAGGTATAGAAGAAAGCTTTCTTTCTGTGGAATTAAACCCCTGAGTTTCCAAGGTCGCATTTCCCTCTGTTCCACCATAGAATTGTAGCTGTGGCTTCAGCAGAGCCAGTGTCCAAAATTTTCGTTCCATGTTGGGACAGACCAATTCAGCATTAGGCTGGCTTAGTTTGTGTTCCTGCCTGCAGTCTATTAGTCCATTGTGAGTGGGGTCTTCATGGCCATGGCCATATGGAAGAATGCAAGAGAGCCAAGAGCCCCAAGAATGCGAACTCCTTTATTTCTGGGATTATGTATTCTAAAATTTTTTTGTGGGCTTGCAGTGGTCCTATCCATTCTGGACAGCTCGTGGTTCCCCAGGCTAGATTGATAGCAAGTACCTTCCCTATGTTGCCCCAACTTCACTGTGCATGTGTCTAACTCCCCTTTGGACCCCTTCCCCCAGTAACCTGTGGGACATGGGCTGGTGGTTCCCTGAGTGGTGTGAAATTGCAGCTCCCTGGTGAAGCTGCCCAAATGACATGCCTATATCTGGCCTCCCCTTTGCTCCTTTTCTGTTATTAATAACTAGCTAATGACAATGGTATCAGAAGCATGATATTCATTCAACTAATTTCAAGGTGACTAGAATGGAATGCTAGTTAACTGCAACAAAAGTGTTGAATTTATCCCCTTTGCATTGAGGAGTCATTTTTTAAGCATGATGTCCAAAATTTGTGTGACAGAGTAGAAACTGCCATTATACATGATGGCATTTACTTCTTATGTGAATAGGTATTAGATACATTTTGCAGGTTAAGGAAACACAGGTCAGAGAATTGGTGCTTCCCAATTGTGTATCCAAACAATGAACTATTTTTATAAAAGAGGCAGGTTATATATGAGTAAATAAGTTTATGAACCATCTAAGTGTCTTCTCCAGTTAGTTATGAGTTCCCCAGAATAGTGACTTTGGTAGGCTGAATAAAGACCCCCAAATGATATCCATCTCCCAATTCCTGGAATCTGTAAATGTGTTACCTTATATGGCAAAAGGGCTTTTATAGATGTAACTAGAGGCCTGATCATGAAATTAGTGCAAGAGTAGGCCTTCACAGCTGCAGCAGCTGATCGGATCCCTCCCTCACAGCCACAGTGTTTGTCCCAATCCCTTCCTCACAGCCACAGGAGCTGCCTCGATCCTGTGGCTGCAGCCCTGGCTTCGTCCGGAAGGTCATCCAGAAGGACATCCTAATGGCTGTTGGGTCGATTTGTATATTACGCTTTTATTATTATAGATTGATTTAAGCATCTGTAGATAGGAGATTATGCTAGATTATTTTGGTAGATCCTATGTGGTCACAGGGAGCCTTACAAGAAAGAAACAGGAGAGTCAGAAGCAAAATGGAGATTAACAATGGAAGCAGACATAACAGACTGGCTGGTGGCCAAGCAGAGAGAAAGGGCTGATTGAATAAAGAAAGTGAAGGAATTCGTTAAAGAACATACAGACATATACCAAATGGACACAGCCTTTAGATTGGTAAAGGCTAAGAGAGGGGAGGGGTGGCCGGATGAGGGGGCAGTTGGTCAAAGGGTGGGGGACACCTGCAATAATGTCAACATTAAAATTTGTTAATAAATAAACAAACAATGAAAGTAGAGTTTGCTGCTGTGTGCTTTGAAATGGAGGGAGGGATCAGGAGTCAAGAATCTAGGCAGCCTCCAAAATCTAGAAAAGACTAAGATTACACAGAACTCTGGGGAGGGAGGGCATGAATGGGAGGTGGGGGGGGGGTGGCAATGGTAAGCTATGTACACATATAATACCTGAATAAATAAATAAAAAGAAAAAAAAGAGAAAATACTAAGATTCTCCCCAGAGCCTCCAGAAGGAATATTGCCTTAAAAACACCTTGATTTTAGACTTTTGACCTTCAGTACTGTGAGAGAATAATTTTTTAAACCATTAATTTTGTGGTAGTTTGTTGCTGTTGTGCCCCTGTACCTGAATACCAAAGACCATCAGGGAGCCGCATCCGAGGTAACTGCAGGAAGTCTGGATTTATTTTGGACCAGCCCGAGCTCAGTCCCACCAACGCCGGCAACAACGAGGCGAGAAAGAGAACGAAAGTCCCATTTCCATGGGTTTTATACCCGGGGGCATATCACCCTGATTGGTTGGGTTAGGGATAGGGGATAAGGGATTGGTTGGGCTAGGGATGGGGATGATTGGTTGGGTTAGGGATAGGGGATAGGGTTGTCGGGGGCTGGCTCCCCCCTCCCCCCCGCAGGGAATGAGTACACAGAGGTGTCCGCTGGGGCCTGGCACATGTGCGCTGGTCCCAGCTGTTCAGTTGCAGCAGCAATAGAAATCTTACAGTGATTTTATTCTATACTCCTTGAGAATGGAGTTCAAAAGTTTGTTTCCAAGAGTCCATTCCTTTCCAAAGATGATGCTTTCCCCGCACTTGTATTATCCATCTCTCTTGGGCACTGCTGTGTAAACATTCATATAGCCAAATATTCAATCCTTCTTTTAAAAAAAATCCACCCGCAGTGGGGCGAGGCTGAGTGGAAGTAGAGAAAAACTGGGAAAATGGGGACATCTGGGATAGTGTCAACAATAAAAATAAAGTTAAAAAATATCTCCCAAGGAGATTAAAACTGGTGGCAGAGTAAGTGGGTGCTGCACAGACATGGTCCCAGGCGCAAAGTGGAATTACAACTAAATACAGCAAATGTTCTTGAATAATCAACAGAAGACTTGCAGGAGAGAACCCTGATACCTGAGGACTAAAAATGGAGACCACATGAGACTGGTAGGAAGGGTGGAGGCAAGAAAGGGCTGGTCAGGTGCCCACAGACGGCAACTGAGGTTCCTGAGAGATGTCTCAGCTGTGGGGGATTGCCACTGAGAACTCTGGGATCCAACCCCCAAGCTGGGCCTCCAGCGGAGAGCACCAGAGCCGAGAAGGGCACCACATAACATCTGGCTGTGGAAAGCAGCAGGGTTGCTGTCTGCAGAGAGAGACAGCAGGAAATTCGGGCACAAAATTCCCCGTGGAGCCACCCACCTTGTGCTCTGATGGAGGGAGGGAAGAGTGAACTGGAACTGTGTGAGCAAAAGCCAGGAGTGCCTCTGGGAGGGGGACCCAGGAGATAGAGCTCGGAGGGCAGGCACCCCCACGTTTCCTGTGCTAAGTCATTCCCTCATGCAGCGGAGGACATCTTTCCCACATAGACACTTGCCTCGCCTGGGTGGAAGACAGTTGGACCTACCCAGTGGGGAAACACCTTGCCCTGAGGCCACTTAAGAGCCTAAAAAACAACAATTAGCCTCCAGGCAGAAGCAAACTGCTCCACCCTGTCAGAAAAATCTGTCCCCACACCCGAGGACAATTGCCTGGGGCCAATCAAGTGGGAATCCTATTGGTCTGTAGGCACCGGCAGTCTCTGGAGGCTTTGAGTCTTTGCTAATCTGATTAGTCAGAAACAGCCTTTGACACGGTCCTGCCCTAGAGATGGAGAGGTGCCGGGGATCTACCTAATACACAGTCACAAACCCAAACAGACAGCCAACATGAGGAGATGAAGAAATAAATAACCCCCAAGATTCTTCTCTGGTTTACTGAAAACATGGAGTACTGCCTAATGTAATAATGTCTATAATTTAGTTAAAATGGTAATTAAAACATATTTGATCAAATCTATTTATAATTTTATCAAAACTGTGATTACAGGTTTAATCAAATTCTTCAACAGTTTTATCAAAGTCACAAAATCTATTCTCATATGCTACCAAGAACCAAAAAAATAATAAGCACAAAAATACATAAACTATCAGCGTGATTGCAGAATCCATGTAACATTTATTTTAAAATGGTCACAATGGTGACTAGTTCATTACCGCTGTGGGAAATGAGATCGGCCACGCCCAAGCCACAGAGGCCAGACCCCAGCTCCCAGGTCTGAGCCTCTTGTGAGAGCCACTCAGACAAGAACCAGAACAGGCCTGGCAGTGAGGCGGGCATGCCCCAGGGCCCCCAAGACAGCGGTCAGATGAGGCGTCTGAACAGCCGGACCATACATCTCAGTGGTCCGGGAGGAGGAGCCCCGGGTCCTGCTTCCCTGAGTGCTGAGTCAGAGCGATTAGGACAGAGGATCTGATCACGAGGGCTCTGGCACAGGTTCCGGAAAGGAGTCAAAACCCGAGGGATCCAACAATGAGGCCTTGAGTCGGGGCTCAGAACATGGGTCAGAGGATAGCGACTAGGTTTTATTTCACAAATAAGCACCTCTGGAGGAAACTTTTTAAAAAATATATATGAAGCTGTGATACAGATGTTTCCAATGCTTAGTCAAACAGTTGTGGAATTTTTCCTAAGGCAATGTATTTTATATGTTTGTATATTGCTGAGCCCAAGCGACATGTCCTGTGGTAGAGTCCAATATTTGAATCTCTGTGCAAGTGAAAGAAGTGACTGTTCTTCACTGTGGCACAGTCCCCCCTAGCAGTGAAGGAAGCCTGCAGTGAAGATAAACCCGGTGCTGAGCCATTCCTGCAGGTTTCACTGAAACTGGCAGTCTCATGCTCGGTGTTAAGCAGCGTCCCGTTCTGACTCTTATTACAATCTTTTACCAAGTGGGCATTAATGTCTTTGTTCTGTTTTAAACTTAGATTAAGAACATTTTTATTTTCTTGGGGAAGAGGGACTTACTGTATAATTGCACCAAAGTACGAATGTAAGGAAGGTTTTCTTCAGTAGTGTAATACTGTAGTGGTGTAGATAAAAATCACAAAACTATACATAATTTGTTAAGTTGAATAAGATGTGTAAAATGCTTTTTTGTTAATAGAATGCAGAGCTACGTAAGCTGTATAATAAAATTCTTTACAAACTTAATAGAAAGTATCTACCAGAAAACATATTTATTTTATATCAAGTTAGTATAATATAATTCAGGTGGGTATGTATAGCCAACATGATTTTCCCAGGAAGAGAACAGGATTTTAATCTTGTAAGATGTGTGAGCAGGAGTATTTTCATAAAAATATGACTATTTTATCTTTTGAGACTGGAATTGATAAAGTCAATATTAAAGTGGATGAGATTAGCTACCAGTAGATATAAACTAGATTTAATATGTTTCTAAAAGTATGTTAGTATTAGACAAAGGTATCTTCAGAATCAAATGAAAAGTAAAGGTCATTTAAAAACTTTGATCTTGATAAACTGGTCAAATTCACAGGATATGATTGTCGGCTTAATTAATCAGAACCTGTGCTGATTTGCTCAAGCATATAGCTTCAGATCCTAGCTGTCTGAGGCATGTAGAATGTACTCAACAAATAGTAAATAAAATTTCCCTATTTCATGTGTGCAAATTCTTTACTATTATAAAATTGCAAGGGGCCAGATGGGGTGGGGGCCAGACATGGTGGAACTCCCTTTTCCATGGCCAGCACGGAAAGAGATGAACAAACCGGTTCTAAGTGGAGGTAGCCAGGGATTGAGAAACAATAGAAAGAAAGAGATCAAGAGGCAGAAATATATTTCTGGGAGCTGGGTTTGAGGCCATCCTTTCAGATGGAGAGGCAGGTAGTATATGACCACTCATGTAGAGTATTTATTTTATAGGATCAAAGGAGCATATTTGCATTCTTAAGTAGGCCCTAGCATTCCTGGAGGTTGACTGGATTTCATATCTAGACCAGCCCCTGCCGACACCTGGGCTGCTATGAAATCAGAACTGATAACATGTCCAGCCTTATTGGGGAAGCATGTTCCCAGGGCATGGCTTTGCCTATCACCTTGAGTTCAGCTGAAGATAATTTAAGAAAATGCCATGTGCCTTCCCAGGTTGCCCTCTACATAAAATATTCAATATTATATATGCCATTGGGGGCAACAATTGATACACTAATTAATGAAGAAAAAAAGTCATGAACATAAAAATAACAGCACTATTATCTACTGATACTTATTGTAGACCAAGCTTGGGGCTAAATGCTTTAAATGCGTTGTTTTATTCAATGATTGGGGGCAACCAGGCCTTCAGGGGAGGACAGTTAAGTGTGACCAGACTGGCAGGGGAGGGCAGTTGGGAGGGACCAGGCCAGCAAGGGAGGGCAGTTGGGGGGGACCCAAGCTTGCAGGGGAGGGAAGTTGGGAGGGAAAGGTCAGCAGGGGAGGGCAGTTGGGAAGTACTGGGCTTGTAGGATAGAGCTGTTGTGGGGGGCCAGGCTTACAGAGAAGGGTGGTTGTGGTCAATCAGGCAAGCAGAGAGGGCAATTAGGAGTGACTGGGCCAGCAGGAGAGGGCAGTTGGGGAAGGCCAGGTCAGCAGGTACAGTCAGTTGGGGGTTACAAGGACTGTAGGTAGGGCATTTGAGGGAGGGGCCAAGCCTGCAGGAGAGAGAAGTTGAGGGGGTTCAGGCCTGTAGGGGAGGGCAGTTGGGGGGATCTGGCCTGCAGTGGAGGGCAGTTGGAGGGGGGACCAGGACTTTAGGGGAGGGCAGTTGGGAGGGACCAGGTCAGCAGGAGAGGGTGGTTGTGGGGGACCAGGCCTGCAGGGAAGGGCATTTGTGGGCAATCAGGCAAGCAGGGAGGGAAGTTAGGGGTGACTGGGCTGGCAGAGGAGGACAGTTTCGGGGAGCCCAGGACTGCAGGGGAAGGCAGTTGGGGGCAACTAACAGCAAGGGAAGGCAGTTGGGTTGGACTGGGCCTGCAAGGGGGGGTGCAGTTGTGGGGACCCAGACCTGCAGGGGAGGGCATTTTGGGGGGCACCCAGCCTTGCAGAGGGAGGCAGTTGAGGGGGACCAGGACTGCAGGGGGGGGGGGTAGTTGGAGGGGGGGATCAGGCCATCAGGGGAGAGCAGTTTGGAGTGACCAGGCCTGTAGAGGAGGGTAGTTAGGGGCAACCAGGCCTGCAGAAGAAGGCAATTGGGAGTGATTGGGCTTGCAGGGGAGAGCATTTGGGGGATGACCAGGTCAGCCTGTGCCCTCTTACAGTCCAAGAGTGTTAAAATGATGCATTTCTGAATGAATGAGATTGTAAAAGATTATTATTTTTCATGATTTTACTTATCTATCCTATATAATAAAAGACTAATATGCAAATTGACCTAATGGCAGAATGACCAATCACTATGACATGCACTGACCACCAGGCGTTAGGTATTCATGGCTTGAGAGTGCCTAAGCTGTCAGTTGAACATCCCCCGAGGACTCTTGGACTGCGAGAGGGCACAGTTTGGGCTGAGGGACCTCCCCTCCCCTCACTGAGTGCATGAATTCCATGCATCAGGCCTCTAGTATTTTATAATGTCAAACAGACATTTTTTTCTGATAAAAATAAAAAAAGTAATAAAAACTAAAATTGATAAAAGAATTAGATTAAAATCATCCCTCCATTTCAAATCTGATTATGTTTTGCTGCCCAGCTTAAAAAACCGACTGACTCATTTGCTGCATAAAAATCCAAGCACGTTATGTTTGCATCTAAAGTCAGTTCACATCTGGTCTTACTTACAATATTGACTTCATTATCCTCTGCATCTCTTGGGTCCTCTGAATACTTTTGGTAAATACCAAGCCCTTTTTGTCCTCTGCTGAAGAACTTTTAACCTTCGATCTCTGAAAAACATCACCTCTTCTGTGAAGGCTTCCCCATCTTCCTAAGAGTTAGTGGTTTCTCAGCTAGCTCTCATAGCATATTTTTATATGATTTGATTATTTTCTTTCTAGTGTCTGCCATTGCAAATCTCACGCTTGCAACACTCCAGGTAAATACAAGTAACATACTAGCACATGCAACTGTGCTATTTCTGTCTCTTAGGAGTGGCAATGGATACTGTCACCAACTAGATGAAATAAAGGCAGAAATTTGTAAAAACAAACAAACAAACAAACAAAAGCAAAAACAAAAACTCACACAAACAGAAACAACACAATAAACCAATAAAACCAATAGAAAATCATCAGACATGTAAAATCCTTCACATGTAATTAGAGTTTATACAATATCCTATATAATAAAACCCTAATATGCAAATTGACCAAATGGCAGAACCAACAGTCACAATGACATGCATTGATCACCAGGGGGCAGGTGCTCAATGCAGGAGTTGCCCCCTGGTGGTCAGTGTGCTCTCACAGCCAACCTGAGCTCACAACCTGGCGGGCACAGCAGTGATGGTGGGGGCCTTTCCCACCTCCAGAGCAGTGTTAAGGACCCCTTGGGGATCCCCACCTGCTGGCTTAGGTGGACATCCCCCGAGGGGTCCCATACTTCGAGAAGACACAGGCCGGACTGAGGAACTCCTCCTCTGCGCCACCCCCAAGCCCCGCAGTGTACAATCTGCTATGCCCACCAGCCAATCAGGAGTGTGCATGCAAATTAACTCCACAAAAATGATAGGTAATTTGCATATGTAGGCACCTAGCAGCGTGGGTCCTGGGGACAGCTTTGGGACCCAAGCTGCTCCGAGCCTGTAGGCCCACGCATAGGCCCTGAGTTGTCAGTGTCCCAGAACACCCGTGGCCACTCCTAGTCTATGGGCCTTGGTGCAGATGTGCCAGGGGCAGGGTGGCAGAGGGTTGAGCAGGGCCTGAGCAGAGCCAGAGGGCCCTGCCCAAGCCACAGCAGAGGCTTGATGGGAACAGGGAGCCCTGCCCAAGACAAGGTAGAGGCTTGAGCAGAGCTGTGGGGGCCCTGCCCAAGCCTCAGTGAGGCTTGAGCTGGCAAGGGGGCGGGGGTGCCAGCCTCAGCTTGGCAGCAGTCCTGCCTCTGCCCATGAGCTGCAGAGGAAACACCTTTTCTGACCGCTCATTGGCTAAGCTCCCTGTATGCCACTGGTAATGTTCTTGGTAACTTGGGTAATAAGAATACAAAAAGGTGATCTAGGGTTTTTTTTACTTCACTCCTGGAGAACAAAAATGAAGGTCCGCTGCTGGAGGGGCTAAGAAATGTCATATCCTGCCCTAGAATGTTTGGCTCCGTGGATAATGCCTTGGCTTGCCAACCACAGAGTCTGGGTTTGATTCTGATTTGATCAAGGGAATGTACCTAGGTTTCAGGCTCCTCCCCTGGGGCCCAGGTCAGGGGCTCATGCAGGCAGCAACCAATCAAAGTATCCCTCTCACATGGATGTTTCTCTCTGTCTTTTCCTCTCTCTTCCACACTCTCTAAAAATAAATGAAAACATAAAAAAGAGAAAGATTAAAAAATAGAAAAAAAGAAGTGTCATATCTTATGAAAGACACATCTTGAAAATGCCTAAAGAAAGTTGTCATTTTTTTTTTTTTCTTGGTGAAGGGACTGGAGTCCACGTTGATGAAAACACCTTGGCAGCTGTGGTGGCTAGTAATGGCTGCAGCAGTGGGGTGATGGGGTTGGTGCCTTTCCCTAATCAGCCCGGTCACCTCCTGCAGGAGGAGGCCAGACTGTAGGACATCCCCTGATGGCTCCCAGTCTGTGAGAGGGGCAGGCTGGGCTGAGGGACACCCCCTAATCCATGAGTGAATTTAGTGCACCAGAACCCTACTTTAACATAAACATAAAAAGTAGATGTACAGATGGATGGATGGATGAATGGACAGATAGAATGAATAGATAGTAGAGTACTGTTCTTCTTGATTATGCATTAATAGAACTATGGTCATATACAGTTCTAAATGAACATGAAAATAATCTCTTTTTTAAAAAAACACAATCTCAGCGGTTGTAAATTGAGCTGTTATGAACATAGAGGTGCATATATCTTTTCTGATATATGGTGTTTCTAGGTTCTTGAGATATATTCCTAGAAGTGGGATCACTGGGTCAAATGGGAGTTCCATTTTTAGTTTTTTGAGGAAACTTCATACTGTTCTCCACAGTGGCTACACCAGTCTGCATTTCCATTAGAAGTGTATGAGGTTTCCTTTTTCTCCACATGCTCTCCAGCACTTGTCATTTGTTGATTTGTTGATGATAGCTGACAGGTGTGAGATGGTACCACATTGTTGTTTTGATTTGCATCTCTCAGATGATTAGTGACTTAGAACATGTTTTCATATGTCTCTTGATCTTCCTTATGTCCTCTTTAGAAAAGTATATATTTAGGTCTGTGGCCCATATTTTTATTGGGTTATTTATCTTCCTTTTGTTAAGTTGTATGAATTCCCTGTAAATGTTGGAGATTAAATCTTATTGTAGATAACATTGGCAAATATGTTCTTCTATGCAGTGGGCTTTCTTTTTTTTTTTTTTGGTTGTTTTGTGGATGGTTTCTTTTGCTGTGCAAAAGCTTTTTATTTTTATGCAGTCCCATTTGTTTATTTTCTCTTTAGCTTCCATTGCCCTACAAGCTGTATTGTTGAAGATATTGCTTTGGCATATGTCTCAGATTTTGCTGCCTGTGGATTCCCCTACAAATTTTATGGTTTCTCATCTTACATTTAAGTCATTTGTCTATTTTGAGTTTATTTTTGTGTATTGTGTAAGTTGGTGGTCTAGTTTCATTTTTTTTTGCATGAATCTGTCCAATTTTCCCAACGCCATTTATTGAAGAGACTGTCTTGACTCTATTTTATACTCTTGCCTCCTTTGTCAAATATTAATTGAGCATAATGGTTTGGGTTGATTTCTTGGTTCTCTATTCTATTTCATTGGTCTCTATGTCTATTCTTATGCCAGTACCATGCAGTTTTGTAAAAAGTGGCTTTGTAATATGCTTGATATCTGGTATTAAGATTTCTCCTACTTTGTTCTTTTTTCTCAGAATTGCTGCAGCTATTCAGGGTCTTTATTCCAGATAAATTTTTTGGAGAGTTTGTTCTAGGTCTGTGAAATATGCTATTGGTATTTTAATTGGGATTGTATTGAACCTATAGATTGCTTTGGGTAGTATGGACATTTTAATGATGTTGATTCTACCAATCCGTGAACACAGTATGTTCTTCCTTCTAGTTTTGTCTTCCTCTCTGTTTTCAGTGTCCTGTAGTTTTCTGAGTACAGGTCTCTTACCTCCTTAGTTAAGTTTATTCCCAGATATCTTACTTTTTTTGGTGCGATGGTAAATGGGATTGTTTTCTTATTCTCTCTTTCTATAAGTTCAATGTTGTGTATAGAAATGCCATAGATTTCTTGGCATTAATTTTGTATCCTGCTACATTGCCAAATTCATTTAAGTGTAATAATTTTTTGATGGAGTCTTTTGGATTTTCTATGTACAGTATCATGTCATCTGTGAATAATGACAATTTTACTTCTTCTTTTCCAATTTGGATGCCCCTTATTTCTTCTTGTCTGATTGCTGTGGCTAACACTTCCAGTACTATGTCGAACGGGAGTGGTGAAAGTGGGCATCCCTGTCTTGTTCCGGTTCTTAGTGGAAATAGTTTTAGTGTTTACCTATTGAGTATGATGCTGGCTGTAGGTTTGTCATATAAGGCTTTTATTACATTGAGGTGTGATTCTTCTATTCCCACTTTGCTGAGAGTTTTTATCAGAAAAGGTGCTACTGCTATAAAAAAGGAAGGAACTCCTACCATTTGCAACAGCATGGATGGAGTTGGAGAGCATTATGGTAAGTGAAATAAGTCAGTCAGAGAAAGATAAATATCATATGACTTCACTCATTTGTGGATTATAATGAGTAACATAAACTGATGAACAAAAACAAATCTAGAGACAGAGAAGCATTGAACAGAAGCTCAAACCTCAGAGGGAAGGTAGGGGAGAACGGGGGTAAGGGTGAGAGACCAACCAAAAGACTTGTTTGCATGCATATAAGCATAACCAGTGGGCAGAGACAGCAGAGGGATGAGGGCATGTATGGGAATGGGGGGACAATGGGAGCATATAGACACATATGTAATACCTTAGTCAATAAAAAAATAGTATCTTTCAAATTCTTTTCCTGGTTAGCTTTTCAATGTTTTGGGGATAGCATGCTAGCTTCAGTCAGTTGGTAGTGGCTACCTACAGTCCTATGCTGGTTCATCGCTATTCAGCAGAAAGGAGGAGTATGATCAATGGCAACAGGCATGGGATAAGGAAGTGAGTGGCAATGTTACGCCCAGACTTCGTGATCCCCAAGGACCACCAGGGAGCCGAGTCCGATACAATAAACAAAAGAGCCTCTTCAATGCTAGCATGGACTCTGTCCCACTCACGCCAACAACATGGCTGAAAAGAGGCCGAACTCCGACAGGTCACGGGATTTTATAAGGGTGGTGATTTCACTGCTTTGGCTGACCCTGATTGGTTGGGTGAGGGCTAGGGTCCAGTTACACAAAATGGAGGATAGCTCTGCCCTGCCCTGCCCTGCCCCACAGTACAAAATGGAGTCAGGAGTTAGCCTTGCCCTGCCCTGCCCTTTCAGCAGCATGTGCCATCCCTGGGCATGCCAACCTTCAGAACACTTCGATAATGGGAATTTAAGAGCGGTAGGGCGGTATAAACTTTCTTCTTTTGCTTTCTCATTCCTTGATTCCCATCTCTTCTCACAGGGTCTATGTTCTGGGATAGTATCTCAAATGATGCTTTTCTTCATAGTCAAGTTCCATACAAACGCAGGTTGATAAATTAAAACACCCTTAGTCTTTAGAACCTTCAACATAAATAAAAAGGATTAACATGGTACATTTTAATGAGTCTGTAGGTAAAATCACTTAAAGCAACTCAGTTTGTTCTAGTGGCTGAATAAGCAACGTTTCTTGATAGTTTGGCTACCAGTTTGTACTAATGAGCCTTTTTTAAAATAAGAAATTCGGGGAGTTATTTGGCTGGGGTTTGCAAAAAACAAGGTATCATGCTAGGGCTTGTTAAAAGTTCCCCTGTAACAAATTCAAAGTCATACAATATTATTAACTGTGTCTTGGCAGCTCATTTTCTTCTTGTATAAACAGTCAAAAAAGCAGCTCTGGATTATTTAATTCCCAGAAAAGAAGAACTGGAACCATTTAGCCTGCTTAATATCAAAAGCTACCTGATCCAAAGGCAAATCAGGAGGAATTTCACAGAACACTTTATTTTAGTTACATCACCCGATAAACAAACTTTATGACTGCACATAAAATAGAATTTTTTAAAAAAGCCCTAATGAAAATGTTGCAACATTCATTTATTATATTATTTCTCCATTTTTAAATTTTTTTTTATTCAATTAGTTTGCGTTCCATATTATTTTGTATTAGTTTCAGGTGTATAGCATAGAGCTTAGACAATCATGTACTTTTTTACAGTGATATTGCCCGTACCCACCTGGCATCATACACAGTTATTAGAATATTGACTATAACCCTATACTGTACTTTACATCTTCATGACTATTTTGTCACTAACAATTTGTGCTTTTTAACCCCTTTACCTTTTTTCAAAAGCATAGTCCTAGTCCTCTCAGCGCCCTCACCACTGGTCTTACTTACCCATACCCTTTAATGCTCTTTCTCTAATTTTCCTTTTTCTACCACATTTTAGGAACTTCTAGGAATTACAGTAATCCCTGTTGTTTGTTTCTCTCCCTTAATATTTATCTTTTTAAAAAAATATATTTTATTGATATTTTACAGTCAGGGAAAGAGATAGAGAGCTAGAAACGTCAATGAGAGAGACACATCGACCAGCTGCCTCTTGCACACCCCCTACCGGGGATGGGCCCAGAACCAAGGTACATGCCCTTGACTGGAATCGAACCCGGGACCTTTCAGTCCGCAGACCGACGCTCTACCACTGAGCCAAACCGGTTTCGGCAATATTTATCTTTTTAAGAAGTTACTCCATTCTCATGGTATGAGTTACCAACTTTGTATGGATTGATTGTAAAATGTTTACCTTAAGTTCCGAACTTTTGATAACTGTAGATTAATCATGCTCAAAACAAATAGTAAACTCTTATCTTTCTTCCCAGAAAATGATGCTTTTAATATATGTACTCATACACTCATTCTCCATTGAATCAATACGTATTATCTCTCATTTGGGTCTTTTATCAGGACCTATAGAATTCATACAAGTGGTTAAGACCTAGTCATTTTCTGAAATTTTCCCATAGTGGCCTAAACTTTTCTTAGTTTAACTTTAACTTCAGCTATTCTTTGCAGGACCTAAAGAATTAGGCAAGTGACAGATAAATTTTGATTGGTGAAGATGATGAGATTTATAATTAAAAATTTCTCTGGTAGATCAGTGCAGACAATGGATAGTTGGGATATACCTAAAAGGCCATTTTAATTCTTCATGAACTTAGGAATGAGGGAGAATAGGAGGGTATAGGTCATAATTAATGTTAACATCTGATTGTGACGTTCTACATTGCCTCTTCCAGAAAACAATCATATTTGAAATGGTCCAAAACTGAAGTAAATGAGGAAGAAAGTATTAACACTTATACTGGTACCCATACAACTTGGGTGTGGTATTCAGAAAATATATTCTGGTTAAATGAATCGTTAATAGGTTAGATTCGTGGTGAAAATTTAAGTAATCATGGAGGGCTGTTAGGGGATATATTTTTTTCTCTAAAAGTGGCTTTCTCACCACATCTTCATTTGCATTATGTATCTGTCAACCCAATTTACTTCTGGGTAAGACTCCCCATCTCTTGCCTACTCTGACTAATCACATTTTACTCCTATCAGTCTCCTACATCACTTTAATATTATGTGCTTCTTTTTTAAAATATCTTTTTATTGAATTCACAGAGAGGAAGGGAGAGGGAGATAGAAACATCAGTGATGAGAGAGAACCATTCATAGGCTGCCTCCTGCACACTCCCTACTGGGGATCCTGTGCAAAACCCAGGCATATGCCCTGACCGGGAATCATACTGTCTGTCACCTCTGTGGGTCGGTGCTCAACCCCTGAGCCATATGGGCCAGGCTATTGTGTACGTCTTTGCCCCGGCCTGCGGGGCAACAACGAGGGCACGCAGAAAGCACCTAAGAGAATGAATCAAACAAGGAGCGAGAAGGAATGAAGGCAAGACGGGTTCCGATCAAGCCTCGTTTCTCTATTGAAGCGTTGCGGTTTTTAAAGGCTCGGAAGGGGAGGAACAGGATAAGGGATTGTCCTGGGGTGATTGATTGGGGACTGGGTATCGGTCCTTAGCTGATTGGTTATTCTGATGTGGGATTGTCCTGGGGAGATTGGTTGGGGACTGGGTATCGGTCCTTAGCTGATTGGTTATTCTGATGTGGGATTGTCCTGGGGTGATTGGTTGGGGACTGGGTATCTGTCCTTAGCTGATTGGTTATTCTGATGTGGGATTGTCCTGGGGTGATTGGTTGGGGACTGGGTATCTGTCCTTAGCTGATTGGTTATTCTGATGTGGGATTGTCCTGGGGAGATTGGTTGGGGACTGGGTATCGGTCCTTAGCTGATTGGTTATTCTGATGTGGGATTGTCCTGGGGTGATTGGGGACTGGATATCTGTCCTTAGCTGATTGGTTATTCTGATGTGGGATTGTCCTGGGGAGATTGGTTGGGGACTGGGTATCGGTCCTTAGCTGATTGGTTATTCTGATGTGGGATTGTCCTGGGGTGATTGGTTGGGGACTGGGTATCTGTCCTTAGCTGATTGGTTATTCTGATGTGGGATTGTCCTGGGGAGATTGGTTGGGGACTGGGTATCGGTCCTTAGCTGATTGGTTATTCTGATGTGGGATTGTCCTGGGGTGATTGGTTGGGGACTGGGTATCTGTCCTTAGCTGATTGGTTATTCTGATGTGGGATTGTCCTGGGGTGATTGGGGACTGGATATCTGTCCTTAGCTGATTGGTTATTCTGATGTGGGATTGTCCTGGGGAGATTGGGGACTGGGTATCTGTCCTTAGCTGATTGGTTATTCTGATGTGGGATTGTCCTGGGGTGATTGGGGACTGGATATCTGTCCTTAGCTGATTGGTTATTCTGATGTGGGATTGTCCTGGGGAGATTGGGGACTGGGTATCTGTCCTTAGCTGATTGGTTATTCTGATGTGGGATTGTCCTGGGGTGATTGGGGACTGGATATCTGTCCTTAGCTGATTGGTCTGGCCTTTGGTGCGCGCGGGCTTTCTTGGCGCTCACGCTCGTGGGCTCAATCAGGAAGTAGGGCTGACCAGGAAGTGAGACCGAACTCTTGTTTTTATGGCTCCCGGCACTTCTTGAAAAATGTCAGGTGGCAATTCCATGTCATTCCACTCGTGTTTATCCTGACTCCCAAGAGAGTAAACTTCTGAATGTCAGAAACCAGATTTTCTAATCATCTAATAATCTCTACAGAATGCTCTACACAGGGGAGATCTAAGTGCCCGTTAGTAAATGACTGGATAAAAAAGCCATGGTATGTTTACACCATGGAATACTATGCAGCAGTAAAAAAGAAGGACCTCTTACCCTTTGAGATAGCATGGAGGGACCTGCAGAGTATCATGCTAAGCAAAATAAGCCAGTGAGAAAAGACAAGCATCGCATAATCTCACTTATAAGTAGAATCTAATTATCAAAATAAACTGACAAACAAAATAGATACAGAGACATGGAAGCATGCCACAGACTGATGAATCTTAGAGGAAAGGGGTTGGGCGGGAAGTGATTAACCAAAGAACTTATATATGTATTGCACATGGACACAGACAATAGCACAGTCAAGGCCTGGGAAGTGGGCAGGATTGGGGTGTATGAGGTCAACATGGGGAGAAAAAGGAAACATCTGTCATATGTTCAACAATAAAGATCCATATAAGTAAGTTAATTAATTAAGTAGTTTAAAAGTTTGGTGCCTAATTCTGATGTAATAAAATATGTTAACAATGATCATATCAAGAAAATATTCAGTTTATTCTATGTTAGAAGGGCTTCATTTTGAACATGTTGGGTTGTTTGTTCTACTGAGTTTGTGTTTAATCCACACTTCTCACTTTAGGAAAGTTGCTTTTAGTTTCCAGGAAACAAATGTTCCCAGAAGATTAATCTTTCATTCGTGTGTTTTCAGTGCACTGCCTCATTCCATGAAGTAAATTTCCAGATGTTGATGTGTTTTCTTCCACATCTGTTCGTGAATCCTGATATTTTGTTTTCTTCACATACAAAGTTCTGGACTTGAAATATGTTTAGTACATGTTGAAAACAGCTCTAATTAAATCACTTTTTTTAAAAAGCATTTCCTTCATCTTAGATACCCTTTCTATACTAACTCCTGACATTGAGAAGTCTTTTCAACTTGTTCTTTATCAGTTCTCACCAATTTACTGTTACTTTATCTGAATTACTAGTGGTTTCTCAATGTCCCATAATTTGCCTTCTCCTCTAAGTACAAGCATTGCCCACATGTACAAACAACTTCCTACAAGTTGTTTGAACCTGAGAAGCTCTGTTACATTGTCTCTCAACTATGTTTTAGAGTTTAATGCAACTTTCCAGTGAAGTCTAAGGCTCTCCAAAGATGATTAAATGTGCTTATTTCCTATGTCTGCATTGTATGATGCACATTTACAGTTCTAGTCTATTTTTATCACTTAAAAAAAATAAATATATTTTTTATTGATTTCAGAGAGGAAGGGAGAGGGAGAGAGAGATAGAAACATCAATGATGAGAGATAATCATTGATCAGCTACATCCTGCACACCCCCTACTGGGCATTAGCCCTGATCAGGAATCAAACTGTGACCTCCTGGTTTATAGGTCAACATTCAACCACTGAGCAACACTGGCCAGGCTAAATAACTTCCTAAAGCCTTCATAAAACTACTTCATCACTTGAGACTTAGCTATGATTAATATAGACATAGCTAGAAGAAATTAATTAGGTGGTGCCCTCACTGGTTTGGCTCAGTGGATAGAGCATTAGCCTGAAGACTGAAAGGTTCCAGGTTCAATTCCAGTCAAGGGCACATGCCTGGATTGCAGGCTCAATCCCCAATAGGGGGCATGTAGGAGGCAACTGATCAATGATTCTCTCTCATCATGGATGTTTCTATCACTTTTTGCCTCTCCTTTTCTCTCTGAAATAAATTATATATATATATATATATATATATATATATATATATATATATATATATGAAATTAATTAGATGGTTTGTGACAAAAGATGTTGAGTATCACTTTTAAAATTATATAAGTTTAAACTCCTTTGTATTATGAAAGCACTTTATTTGGAATTTTTTCCAGTTTTATTGAGATATAATTGCTATTACATTGTATTAGTTTAAGTTGTACATCCTAATAATTTCATATTTGTACTAGAGACCTGGTACACGAACTTCATGCATGGGGGAGGGAGGGTGTCCCTCAGCCCAGCCTATACCCTCTCCAATCTGGGATCCCTTGGGGGATATCCCACTGCCAGGTAGGATCAGGCCTAAAAGGGTAGTTGGACATCCCTCTCAAAATCCAGGACTGCTGGCTCCCAATTGCTTCCCTGCCTGCCTTCCTAATTGCCTCTAATTGCTTCTGCCTGCCAGCCTGATCACCCCTAACCCTCCCCTGCTATCCTGATTGATGCCTAACTGTTCCCCTGCCAGCCTGTTTGCCTCCAACTGTCCTCTCCTGCAGGCCTGGTCAACCCTAACTACCCTCCCCTGCAGGCCTGGGTCCCCCCCAACTACCCTTCCCTGCAGGCCTGGTCACCTCTAACTGCCTTCCCCTGCAGGGTTGATCACTCCCAAATGCCCTCCTTTGCAGTCCTGGTTTCTCCCAACTGCCCTTCCCTGCTGGCCTGATCACCCACAACTACCCTCCCTTACAGGCCTGGTCCCTCCCAATTGCCCTCCCCTGCTGGCCATCTTGTGTGGCAATTATTTTGGGGTAGCCATCTTTGATCACATGGGGGCAGCCATTGTATGTGTTGACATGATGGTCAATTTGCATATTATTCTTTTATTAGATAGGACAGAGACCTGGTGCACAGGTGGGAGCCTGCTGGGTTGCCCTAAAGGGTATCCTGGATCAAGGTGGGGGTTCTCTTGGGGTGGGGGGGCAGCTTGGGCAAGGGGCCTGTGATGATGTCCCCTGGCGACCTAAGCGGAGTCCCTGGTATCTGGGATTTATTTATCTTCTATAATTTAAACTTTGTAGTCTTGAGTGGAGCCAAGCCTCCTACTCGCTCCATGGCTGCAGCCATTTTTGTTGGGATCTATATATCTTCTATAATTGAAACTCTGTAGCCTTGAGGGGAGGCCAAGGCAGGCCAGAGCTGCGAAAGTTTGGCTTCCTCCATTGTCGGGGGCAACTCAAGCCTCTTGCTCTCTCCAGCTCTGTGGCTGATGCCATTTTTGTTGGGATTTATTTATCTTCTATCATTGAAACTTTGTAGCCTTGAGCTGAGGCCTGGGCAAACCAGAGTGTGCAGAAAGCTTGGCTTCCTCCATTGCTGGGGAAACTGAAGCCTCTTGCTTGCTCTGTGTCAGCAGCCATATTGATTGGGTTAAGTTGCATACTTGCTCCTGATTGGCTTATGGATTTAGCAGAGTGATGGTTAATTGGCATATCACTCTTTTATTAGATGGAATATATTTCAAAATAATTGGCACAATAAGTTTAGTTAGCACCCATCACTTCACATAGTTGCCATTTTTTCTTGTGATAAGAACTTTTAAGATTTACTCTTTTAGCAACTTTCAAATATGTAACACAATATTAGCTATAGTCTCCATGCTGTCTGTTATATTCCTAGAACTTATTTATTTATAACTAGAAGTTTCTTTTGAATATTAGAACTTATTTTTCATGAAAACAGCCTTCTTGTGAGTAAAAACTTTGTATACAAAATTATTGACTTCTAGATTGCCATATCAAATACTACAAAAATTTTTATTACCCTTTCTATTATGGAAAATATTTTCATCAAGATAAATTTCTGTTTTAACACAGTTGGAACAATAAATAAATATAGAGACTATACAGTTTATTTAAGATTGTGTGTTAGTTTTCTATTCCTGTAAAATAAATGATCACCAACTTAAATGACATGAAACAACAGAAACTTATTCTCTTGAAGTTCTGTGGGTCAGAAGCCAGATGCATGTATCACTGGGCTAAACCCAAGGTTTTGGCTGGGCTGTGCTCCTTCCTGGAGTTTATGGGTTCGAGTTCATTTCTTTGCCCTTTCTAGCTTTCAGAGGCCACCCGCATTCCTTGGCTTCTGCTCCCCTTCCTCCAGCTCCAAAGACAGCAACGTGGGCCAAGTCCTTCTCACGCTTCATCTCACGGATCCTTCTGTCTGAGGCATCTCTCTCTCATCACAGCCAGGAAAATATTTCCATTCTGAAGAAATAGTGGCATTAAATTGGGCCCTCCAAATCTACATGACACCAGCTTATTTCTACACATGAAAATTTAAAAAGTATAACTTAATGTACAATAAAACAAAACAAAACCCTGCTTTCAATCTATTTCAGACATTAAAAAGAGAAAATTCGCCAAAACCGGTTTGGCTCAGTGGATAGAGTGTCGGCCTACGGACTGAAAGGTCCCGGGTTCGATTCTGATCAAGGTTATGTACCTTGGTTGCGGGCATGTCCCTGGTGGGGAGTGTGCAAGAGGCAGCTGGTCGATGATTCTCTCTCATCGATGTTTCTAACTCTCTATCCCTCTCTCTCTTCCTCTCTGTAAAAAAATCAATAAAATATTTATTTTAAAATAAAAAAAGAGAAAATTCAACCTGAACCTTTTTTTCTCCAAGTCTTTAAAAATAATATTTATTGATTTGAGAGAGAGAGAAATGGAGAGGGAGAGATGGAAACATCAATGAGTGAAAAACATTGGGTCAGCTGCATCTTGCACACCCCCTGCTGGGGATCAAGCCTGCAATGAGGGCATGCACCCTGACTGGGAATCGTATGTGGCCTTTATTATGTTGAGGTGTGTTCCTTCTATTCCCATTTTGCTGAGAGTTTTTAAAAAAAATCTTTATTATTGAAAATATTACATATGTTCCCCCTTTCCCCTCAGTGACCTCTCATCGTCCACCATCCACTCCCATTTGACTATGTTCTAAAGCATAGTAGTTTCCTGAAAAGGGTTGCTTAGGAGGAAAGTTTTTTTTTTCTCTCAAAAACATCTTAAGGTGTCCATTTAACAGGAAAGGAATAATAACCTTTTCTGGAGAATTACAAGAAGGGGTCAGATGCAGCTGCTACTCTGAAAAATAGTATTATGCAGCAAGTAGACAACAAGCAAGACTATACACGAGAGAAGTCTGTCCAGGTTACTTCACTGCCTAAACTAAAACACCAAAGGCTTGAGGGACCCATCTCACAGAGCTCTCCTAGTAGTACAGAGATATTTCTTAACCCATGACAGAAAAGCAGCCAAATTCTGAGGCAGAAGGGAGATGGAAAACAACAAAAACCCCCATTTCTGGTCCCAAGAAAGAAGAGGAAGAAACGGTGGGAAAGGGAAGTGTAAAATGAATGTATGAAAACTTTTCCCCACCTCTTAGCCCCCAGCTTCATTCCAGAGGAAGGAAAAGGTGATTTAGAAAAGTGAAGGTAACTTTCGGGATAACTCCATCTTAGCTGTTAACATCTTAGCTGTCCCCCCCAATTTCTACTAGTGTTTAAGATGCAGAAAGAGATCACTTTGTGTAATGCTCTTACCCCAACATGGGGCTCACCACACTTCCTTTCTGTTCTATGAGAAGGGGGCCTTAGCCTTAACTTTCCCAAGCTGCTTTCTAGACTTAAAGACATGAAGGAGCATTAAGAGTAGAGGCTTACTGTGGGGCCCACAGGAAGGGTCACATTACCCCTGGCAGAAGCTGTGTCACTGACATGGAAGAGCCTCTTGGGGGCAGCAGTCAACAGAAAATACAGTCAGCTATGGGAATGCCATCACAATCTGGCCCAGACAAGGGGTACAGGTTTGTAGTAATATTTTCACAGGCACGTTGGACACTGCTCTCACTGGCACCGATGCTAGTCAGGCCTGCTCCAAATAAAGATTTATTTTTCTAAAAGTTAATCTTTAAAACACCTATTTTAAGGACATAATGACAGTAATCCAATCCCCTGCCACTTGGAATATGATATATATCTCATTTCTATACATCACCAATCACTTATTTTTAAGTTTCTAGGTGACATTTAAAAACGTAGACAAATTCAAATAACCTATCAACTCATTCAGTTAGTTTGCTTCAAAAATTGATTTCACTAAATCATCATGCTTAGGTTTATAGAGACTTAATCAGAATCTTTATTTTAAAAGATAATCTTAGCCAAATGCTCATTCTAAATCCACATAGAAAAAGTCACAGAGGTTATTTTTTTAACAAGACTATATCCTCAAACACATTGGGATAAATAATTTCTGAGCTATGTTAAAATATTGACATGCCCAGCCAGCATGGCTCAGTGGTTGAGCATTGACCTATGAACCAGGAGGTAACAGTTCAATTCCTAATTAAGGTACGTGTTCAGATTGCTGGCTCAATCCCCAGTGTAGGTGTGTGGGAGGCAGCCAATCAATAATTACTGACATTAAATATAAAATAATAATTTTAAAACAAGTTATTATCTTCCACTACCTTCAGAAACTACATTAGAATATTGAAAGCCTATTATGTCCCAACAGAGACAAAAACATTTTCAAGTAAAATCATTATCTACCAAAATATAAAATCATATTTTTTCTGAGCCAAAAAAACACATTAAAGAAGAAAATTAATTTGCAATAAATGCACATCTTTTTAACACACATGCTTTAGTCAAATTATACATGTAAAATCTATTTTTAATAATGACTTTAAAAAAAGAATTTTAAAAAGATGTGCCACAATTATATTCATGGGAAACACACAAAAAATTTGGTTAATATCCTCATAAGCTTCATATAAGTCAGTGTTTTCTCTACTCTGTCAAGCAGAATTACCCAGGAGCTTTCTAAAAAAGACTGATGTCTAGTATCTGTCATTTAAGTCATAATCTCTGAGGGAATAGTTCCTGGACTTTGCTATTTTGTTAATGATTCTTCAGCAAGCATTGTGAACATGCTTAAAACATATGAAAAAAATAGAAAAACTGAACAAAAATCAGAAGACACCAAATAAAAATTTTAGAACTGGAAAATATAACAAATAAAAATCTCAATGGGTGGCTCAACATCAGAATAGAGTGGACAGAGGGAAAAAAAAGTGAACTTGAAGATAAGATAATAGAAATTCATGTGGGGTGTGTGTGGGGGTGTCCCTCAGCCAAGCCTACACCCTCTCCAATCTGGGTTCCCTCTTACAATCCAGGACTGCTTGCTCCCAGCTGCTCACCTGCCTGCCTGCCTGATTGCCCCTAAACACTCTGCTGCCAGCCTGATTGATGCCTAACTCCTCTCCTGATGGCCCGATTGCCCCTAACAGCTCTCCCCTGCCAGCCTGGTTCCCTAACTGCCCTCCCCTGCTGCCCTGGTCACCCCTAACTGCCCTCCCTTGCCAGCCTGGTCACCCCTAGCTGCCTTTCCCTGCCAGCCTGATTGACCTCCCCTGCTGGTTCAGTAAACCCTAACTGTTCTCCCCTTAAGGCCTGATACATCCTATTTAATAAAAGAGTAATATGCAAATTGATAATCATTCCAACATGTAAGATTGCTGCCCCCATGTGGACACAAGATGGCTGCCACAAGATGAGCTGCAGGGGTGGGCAGTTGTTGGCGATCAGGCTAGTAGGGAAGGGAATTTAGGGGAGACCAGGCCAATAGGGAGGGCAGTTGGGAGGGACCAGGCCTGCAAAGGAGGACAGTGGGAATGGTAAGGCCTGCAGGGAAGGGTAGTTGAGGGGGACCAGGACTGTAGGGGAGGGCAGTTGGGGGGAAGCAGGCTTGCAGAGGAGGGGAGTTGAGGGGAACAAGGCCAGCAGTGAAGGGCAGTTGGGGGGACCAGGCCTGCAGAGGAGAGTAATTAGGGGTGACCAGGCTGGCAGGGTAGGGCAGTTATGGGTGACCGAGCCAGCAGGGGAGGGCAGTTGGGGGCAATCTGGTTGGCAGGGGAGCAGTTAGGCATCAATCAGGCTGGTAGGGGAGTGGTTAGGGGTTGATCAGGCTGACAGGCAGGTGAGCAGTTGGGAGCCAACAGGCCCGGATTGTGAGGGGGATATCCAAATGCTGGCAGTCAAACATCCCCCTAGGGGCCCCAGATTGGAGAGGTTGCAGGCTGGGCTGAGGAATACCGCCCCATCCCCCCAGTGCATAAATTTTGTGCACCAGGTCTCTAGAATATATATAAATATTTGATAGTGATAAGTGCTATAAGCAAAAGTAAGGTAAGGTAATGGGACAACTATTTTGAGGGACTATTTTAAATAGAATAATCAAGAAAAACTTTTTGGAGATGCTTATATTTGAGCAAAAGCCTGACTGAAATGAGAAACATATAATAAATAAATGAATAAATAAATGAATACATCAACATAAATAAATTATTCCTTGATATAAATAAATAAATACATAAACAATTAAATATTTTGTTTGCATGTCTATAGTACAAGCTAAGTGAAGGATATATAAAATCACATCACCACTTATGGACACATAAAAATTTCAAAGCTTTATAATCTCAGTGACTTACTCTGGGTTCAATCCTCTCTCAACAGAGAAAATCATCTTGTGTAAGGCAGCAAATGTTTAAGTGAAGTGAATGAACTTTTTTACAATTGCTAATTCACTTAGTAAAATACTTATTATTTCCAAATAAATCTATAATAGTAAGACCATAATATGCTAATTAGACTGGATGTTCTTCAGAACGAAGCCAGGGCTATGAGGGAAGCCTGGATCCTGGGTGCCAGAGGGAAGCCAGAGCCGGCAGCCAGAGGAGGGAAGGCCTACTCTTGCACTATTTTGTGCATCGGGCTGCTAGTTTTATTATAACTTACTATATCCTCATTGACATTAAAATTAGACAATTAAAAATGTTGCCACTGGGAAAAAGCCACCCAACTCCATTAAATAATATTTAAAGAGGTAACATAATTTTTTAAATGATACAAAAGAAAAGTGTTTTATGACAAAAATGATGACTTTATATTTTTTATTTCTTCTTGTTTTACTTTTTACTTAAAAAAATAGTAGTATTAGAATACTTAAATTTTTTTCAAGTAGGAATAATATTACTAAACTGTTGTCCTCTGAATGTACTTCAAAGTAGAAGAGGAGCTATAATAAGAATTGCATGCTTCTTTGAATATTTTCCAGGAACTTACATGCCATTTGCTCACCCACTTTATTCTATTTCCTAATTCAGTCTACATTTAAAAACCCTAAGTCACCCTGACAGATTGCTCAGTGGTTAGAGCACTGGTCCACTGACCAAGAGTCACAGACTTGATCCCTGGCTCTTGTCAAGGAACCTGTGGGAGGCAACCAATCTCTCTCTCTCTCTCTCTCTCTCTCTCTCTCTCTCTCTCTCTCTCTCTGTCTCTCTCTCCCCTTTCCTCCATGCTCTTTAAAAAAACCAATGAAAATAATATCCTTGAGTGAGGATTAAAGTAAATTTAAAGATAAAAATAAACACCTCAAGCTAAAAACTGTGGTATTGTCTATTAGCTTCAAACCTATATTTAGTTTAGGTTAAAAAATTTTTTATGTTTCCTTGAGACAATTCTCTATATTTTGTTGGTTTTACCAAGTCATTTTTTCCAATTATTTTTTTCTTTATACATAATTAGATTAAATATTTTCAAATATTTCTGAGAGCAAGTATACCTGTTCAAGTAATTCAATAAAACCTAATCAGTGAATTATAGCACTTTCATCAGGAAAAAAAAAATTAAGCTTTCAAGAGGCAGTTTGCCAAAACAATTGTTTCAGATTTTATGAAGAATTATTCTAAAACTTCAAACAGTAGCCAACAAAATGTCAAAACAAATTTTAGCTTTGACCATATGTGTCAACTATTCAAATATGTGTTAATCAAGCTAATTATGCCAAATAAAGTTAAAATAATTGAAACATGGTGTTTTCTGATTTTATTTTTCTTAATAGTTCACAGAGATTTTGTTTTTAAACTATGCCTTTTGTATGAAAGGGAAGATGATTGTCACTTGGCATCTTTTTTACTTTCCGGACATAACTGATTATTTGGGGGCTAAAGATGTACTGAAAATATGAGAAAATTCAGTTCAAGTGACTTCACTGATCTTAGAAGAAAATATATAAACTTGAAAAGGAGCTCTCTTAACCCTTGGGTTTCCCCCTCCCCCCACCCCACCAATGTATTATATCAGGTGAATTAGGAAACTAGACTGAGGGAATGAAACCATTATCATGATCACCTTTTTTGTTGTTGTTTTGTTAATCCTCACCCGAGGATATTTCATTTTATTGATTTTCTTAGAGAGAATGAAAGGGAGGGAGAGAGGGAGGAAAGGAGAGAGAGAGAGGAAGAGAAAGAGAATCATTGATATGAGAGAGACACTTAGATCGGTTGCCTTCCACGTGTACCCTGACCAGGGTAGCTATGTGCCCTTGGGACCAGGAATCGAACTCAAGACCCTCTACTGCGTGGGCCAAGGCTCTAAGTACTTAGCAACACTGTCCAGGGCTCATGATCACCTTCTGATGAGGACTTGCTTTGTGAAGACCTTGATCTGACAGCATTATTTTTATTACTATTTTATTTTATTTTATTTTATTTTATTTAATCTTCACAAGCATTCCATACCTAGGTTGCTGTCATTGTTCCAATCTTGTAGAGGAGACATCTAGGTTTCCGGAAATTAAGTTCCCAGTTCCTAGTTCCTAAGGGGCAGAGCTAATGGTACCTAATGCCTTGATGCGTTTGGTATCAGAGCTATAATGAAAATATTTTATAAGCAAATTTTTTTTCTCCCCTGAACTTTTGAATTATATATCTTTCTGTTTTTCAGTGGACATGGTTAAACTTGCATGCCAACCACACTTAGTTTTAACATTGCTTATTTGCTTTGTTTTTTCTTTCTGACTCCAAAAGTCCAGGGCTCAGAATTTAATTTTTTTTGTGTTTGATTATTTTAGTTATTTATTTTGAGATGAAAATAGTCTTATGCAACAAACTCTTATCCAAGATACTTAAAAATTTTGTTTTAACTATTCAGAACCCTGAGGAGAACTAGTATGCCAGGTCTAAGTTTTGATATCTCTAAAAATCATTTTCTTTTATGTAATCTGATTCCAGAAATTCTAGAGATTTGCGACTAACTGGATGTAATTTTATTATCTCTTATATAACAAGTACAAATTTAACTAAAGCACACTGAAGAACACTTACAAAACAGCAATTCTGAGAAATAAGTGATAGAATTATTTTTAAAGCACCTGAAAATCTATTCCATGTTCTAAATGTTGTAAATTAGAGCTTTAATGCTGCCTACAAATCCTATACATTCCCCAGATCACATTTCAATTGCTGCTTATTCTTTTTCTCTTCTAATTCAAACTTTTAGAAAGCATAGGCTATACACACTCTTTCTAATATACCTTTGTTTTCTTTCACTACTAACCTTTAGCTACCTTTAGCTTCCGACAGTGAGACTTTTGTCCTCACCAGTAACCTTTAATAGTGGACTCCAAAGAGTGAATTTCCGTTAGTGTATTTTACTTTTTCTCATCTTGGACAATGTTGGCCACCCTGACTCCATTCTCTTGAAGTCTGTGATATCATATTTTCCTGTAATTTCTTCTACATACCTTTCTTATCTCACTTGATGTCTTCCATATTTCACTTAATAAATACCAGGATTTCACATGATAACATCCTAAGTTTATTATTTTTTTTACACTCTTTTTGTGGTAATTCACATCCATGAATTTTATAAATGTGTGAGCTAATTACTACCAGATCTGTATCTTTAACCCAAACCTAGTAATTCCCGAGCTCCAAATGAGTAATAGATCTCTCCACTTAGAAATTTTCCAGCCAGAATTTAGCGCTTCCAAATATTCTCCTAGATCTATCTTGATGAAGAATATCCCCATATATCTACTCTTTAACCTAAATACCTTGAAATTTCTTAATATACTTATTCAATACATTCAAACTACAGTGGGCCTCTGTATCTGCAGGTTTTACATTCATGGATTTAACCAACCATGGATTAAAATATATTCAGGAAAAAAATCCCCGAAAGTTTCAAAAAGCAAAACTTGAATTGGCCACATGCTAGGCACTATGCTAAATCCATGCTAATGAACTGATGTGCAGTCATTACTCTGCTGTAGCCTGTACACACATATGGGTTATATGGAAGCACTATACTATCCCATCTAATAAAGAGGAAATATGCTAATTGATCATCACACCCTTACAAAGATGGCAGTGCCCACAGCCAATAAGGAGGGAATATGCTAATTGACTGCCATTGCCCTCAAAGATGGTGGCGCCCACAGCCACAAGATGGTGGTGCCCAGTCCCCTCAGCTCCACCAGAGTGGCAGGTGTGCAGCACGGCTGGGCCTGCCCCCAGGCAGGTCCGGCTGCTCCACACACATGCCTCCAGAGTCCCCAGTCCCCTCAGGTCCCCAACCATCCAGGGCTGGCCTGAGGCACAGGCAAGCCTCGGACGATGGCTGCCCAGCTGCCCAGGGCCAGCCAAGCCTTGCACTGCTGGCAGTGGCAGCAGCAGAGGTGTGATGGAGGTGTCGCTTTCCCCTGATCGCCAGGTCACCTCCTGCCCCTGAGGGCTGCCGGACTGTGAGAGGGGGCAGGCTGGGATGAGAGACCCCCTCTTCAGTGCATGAATTTTCATGCTCCAGTCCTCTAGTTTTATATAAGGACCTGGAGAATTAATGTTTTGTTTTGTTTTGATCTGCAAGGTTCCTAGAAACAATCCCCACCACACCCTGCAGACATGGAGGGACAACTGTAGTTTTCATGTTTTAAAAATTTTCCCTTGTTAATGTTTTTCCCAACTGTTTTGAACTCTCTGATATGACTAATACTGCCTTAATTCAGAATGAACAAAGTTTACAAAATACATTCAAGCAAGTAGAAAATTTTTGAAAACAAAAATGGCATATAGAAGCCTATATATAACAGATAAAAGCACATTTATTCCTATCAAGTGGGAATAGAAGATGACTCAAAGCACTATTTCCCCTCTCATCTCCTTTTGGGACTTCCGTGATAGCTTTGTATCCTCTAGGGCAGTGATCTTATACCTCTTTCATCTCATGGCACACATAAACTATTGCTAAAATTCTCCAGCACACCAAAAAATGTTATTTTTTGCTGAACTGACAAAAAAAAAATAGGTATAATTTTGATTCATTCACACCAGATGGCTATTTTTGTATTGGCTAGGTCCTTTATTTATTTTACAAGCTAAGAGAAAAGAGGTCAGGGTCCCTGATTAAATATTCACCTATTGCTTGTCTTAAAAATACTTGCAGCACAGCAGTTGAAAATCACTACTCTAGGACTTAGCAGAAATTACTTTTAAAACACTGCCTTCAAATTGCTAAGTGAGAGAGACTAGACCTTCAAAAGGCTACAACTATGTTATTACTTTATATGGCAACTAGAAAAAAGAAAACTATAGGAATAGTCAACAGATCATCAGTCCTTGGGGATTAGAAAAGATGGGAGGAGATGGCTATCCAGGAGCCACACAGTGGAATTTTTAAGATGACAGAAATGTTCTGTATGGTATCATTGTTGTGGATAAGGTTTTCACAGTCAGAAAAAGAACTTACAAATAAGCAAGTGGGGGGAAGACTAGAATGAACCTTTTGGTGCTGGATTGGAAATGGAAATTATAACATAAACTCACGTTTTATAGATGTACAGAAAGATAAATACAGAAATAAATATATATGGGTGTGCATAATTAGTATACAAATACATATTTCATAGTTCTGTCTGCTGAGAAGGCTCATAAGCAGTGACATCTTAATAGCAATAAATATTCCAAATGTTGAGACCTTGGTTTTTAAGTATAATTCTCTAAGTAGAGGGATCTGGGCCCTTTAGAGTAATGGTTTATGCTAGGACTGGTCAGGGAAATGAAAAAAATAAGACTAAAGCTTTGTGTAATTCGAGAAAGTAAGGAAATGCAGATAGATGATAGAAAAGTAGCCTATATAATAAAAGCCTAATATGCTGTGTCTGGTTGTCCTGTCATCCGTTCAACCAATTAAAGCATAATATGCTAATGATATGCTAAGATAGCTCAACCACTTGCTGTGATGTGCACTGATCACCAGGGGGCAGATGCTCCAACTGGTAGGTTAGTTTGCTGCTGGTGTCTGGTTGACCAGGACTGAGTGAGATGGGCCGGACACACCCTGGAGCCCTCCTGTGGTCCCTCCCTGGCCCTGATCCTGCACCAATAGGGTCCCTTGGTCTTGCCTGTTCCCTCTCACAATTTGGGACCCCTCAGGGGATGTCAGAGAGCCTGTTTTGGCCTGATCCCACAGGCCAGGCTGGGGGACCCCACTGGTGCATAAATTTTTGCATCAAGCCTCTAGTGCAGAGATAAAATTACATCGAAACAACAAAGAAGTCTACCTGAAAGAGTTCCTGTGACCCATGCTAGAACAATATGAACAAAATAAATAACAGTGTTATTGGATTATAACTCCCCGAAAACTACAGTTTATATTAGTATAAGTGAGTGGTTGATAAAAACAAATAAATGGAGGAAAGAGATAAACCTTCATTACAGAACAATTACACATTATAGTTGTAGAAGAAATGATGGAAATAGAAAAGTCACCATTAGAAGATCACAGCAATACTTGCTGTGGACGAGACCCACTAATGAATACTATACTTAGCAGGAAAAACTGTGAGAAACAGGGTATTTGCACAGACTCAAGTGATTAGGGGATGTTACAGAAATTTTATGTGGCCTATGAGTGGGTCCTTAAGAATTTTTTCTAAGATGAAAGAATAACACTTGCATTATTCTTATGTTTAGTTTTGTACCTATAGTTCCTTGGTTGTGACTTACACATTATAGACCACTTGATATTAGGGTTTCTTGTATACTAGTGAAAAATAACAAATGCCTAATAACATATTTTCATCATTTTATATTTATATGTTTAAATACACAGCCATATTAAAAGCATTTTTTTTGTCAAAGCTATTTAATGATACTGGAAAATGATTATGAGAAAATATGTAAAAGCAAGATTCAAACTGTGTATGTACTATAAATAGAATTTTATTTTTACAAATATGTAAAAATAGCTGGGTTGGCTTCATGGGTAGAGTATCAGACTGTGGACCAAAGGGTCTGAGGTCTATTCCCGTCAAGGGCACGTACCGAGGTTGCAGGTTCCTCCCCAGCATGGGCCTGGTTGAGACACATGCAGGAGATGACCAATCTATGGGTTTCTCTCACATGGATATTTATCTCTGTCTTTGCCTCTCTCTTTTCCACTTTTCCTAAAAATCAATGAAAATTATCCTTGGGAGAGGATTAAAAAAAATATGAGCATAGAAAAAAGACTAGAAATAAATATGTCAATAGGTTAATATTTGTTTTATCTTTACTAGTACAACTGGAAGGTGAATTTTCTCTTTTATACTATCTTCCAATGAATATGTGTTTATTTTACTGCCAGAAAGAAAAAGCAATAAAACAAAAGCAACTTCCATGGTTGACATTTGTTCAAATCCTTCCTCATGTGGATCCTGGTTAGGCAGCGATAGGTTCAACACATTCTGGCACTGGCTGCATGTCCCAAAGGCCCCAAAACAGAGGAGAGCCATCCTAGCAAAGACATACTAGAGTAGAAAGTGTCACAGGTTATTTGTCAAAAAACTTATTAAGGAAAATTAATAACCCCAAATCAGGGAGACTGAATGTAGACACCCAAATCAAAAAAGGTAAAACATGTAACTTCAAGTAAGAGCCAGAGAGCCCAGAGTCAAAGCCAAATAAGGAGGGGGGAAAAAAAGGAAGAAAAAGATAAGAATAGGAGCAAGTTATGAAGAAATTTATAAGGCCCTTGATGATTACCATGAATTCTCAAAAAGGGCCTGTAGCTAATTTCCATTTGGGTTACTGGTTCTCAGGAGGTTAGACTGACTAGAAATGCATAGTGTTAAGGTTACCAGGAGAAATTTGAAAACAAAACAAAAATCCTGAATTAAAAATATCCAAATTCATTTTTATGAATTTTAATGTGCTTTGTAAAACATCCACATTTTTTGTACTTTTCTTTATTTTTTAAAATAAATATATTTTATTGATTTTTCAGAGAGGAAAGGAGAGGGATAGAGTTAGAAACATCGATGAGAGAGACATCGACCAGCTGCCTCCTGCACATCTCCTACCGGGGATGTGCCCGCAACCAAGGTACATGCCCTTAACTGGAATCGAACCTGGGATTTTTCAGTCCGCAGACCGACGCTCTCTCCACTGAGCCAAACCGGTTTTAGCTGTCAAAATTTTTGATGGCTCACATTCAATCTCCTCTCTGGAATCATCTGCAGTCCCTACAATTAACTGTGATTTTTCTCTCCTGTCAAGTTCTAGAGATTTTATTATGCTATTTGTAAAGAACACAAGTTTGTCTGCACAGTGACACAGCAAACTGGCCCTTCAGGTTTGAAAACTTACAGAAGCCTGGGTTGACATATATTATGCTGTTTCATGTGTCATATGGTGTGTAACTTTCAGTGAACTAGTTTACTGACTAAGTGCTACCAACATACACATAATTATTAAGGGAAACACGATAAGGAAGATTCTCACCCACTTGGAAGCTATATTTTATCTTAGTAGCTACTACTTTCACATACCTGCAAGGTCCTTCCCTGTTTGCTTTCGAGCCATAAATTATTCTTTAAAAACTGGACTGTGTCCCACTGTCAGAGTCCACACATTAAATTATAATCTAGTACACTTCCTTTACCTTGCCTGGTAACATTTAATATAGGCTTCTAAGACACTGACATTTCCTAGTTACACATGTAACAGTATTTCTGTTGCTATTAGGACAGAAGAGAGAAATGGAATAGGCTGTCATCCTTACATTTTAAAGAAATAGAGATATCAGCAAATTGCCATAAATGTTTTTTTTCTCACATTACTCAGATTTTCAAATTAATGAAATGACTTCAATATTTCTGATCCCTTAAAGTTTCCTTCTGGGCTGTGATAGTCTTTTTTTTTTTTTTTTTTTTTTTTTTGCTATTTATGATTATGTTGTGTGGCCTCTAATAATATGCAAATCAACCTTCTTTTCTCATTGATTCTATGATTAACTTCTGTACTCAGAAATGAACTTTAGGCAACTTTTTACTTGACTTCTCCATCAGGGTGCCTCAAAGATACCTTATGCTAAAAAACCAGAATCTCCGAAACTGGTTTGGCTCAGTGGATAGAGCATTGGCTTGCGGACTGGAAGGTCCCGGTTTTGATTCCAGTCAAAGGCATGTACCTTGGTTGTGGGCACATCCCTGGTGGGGGGTGTGCAGGAGGCAGCTGATCTATGATTCTCTCTCATCGATGATTCTAATTCTCTGTCCCTCTCTCTTCCTCTCTGAAAAAAAAATCATTAAAATACATTAAAAAACAAACAAACAAAAACAAAAACAAAAAACCCAGAATCACTGTATGTACCCAGTTCTGCCACTGCTGCTTAAAGGTTTTCTTCTTGCATCTGAGGGATGTTTTAGTGTCTCTCTCCCTCACCTCCAACCAACCTCAAATACTTCTTATGGCACACACACACAAAAAAATTGCAAATAGATTACAAATTACTGGGATTTTAAGTGGTCAGAGTGGTAGTGTAGGAAGTATCACAGGGTTGAGTATTTGAAACCCCTTTCTTTTCCAATTGCACAACCTATTGAGAAATAGGGTGTCAGAAACTGGATATTATAATATTGTCTGAATTGCTACCTCCCCGGGTCTGTTAGAGAAGGAAGAAAAGACATTCAAATCCTTGGTATTAGCAGATGATTGATATAAAATATGGACCAATTTCAATCATAATGGAACCTGCCATTCTCTCTAGGAGAAGTAGTTGAAAAGTGAGGCAAGAATATGGAATTAAAGTTAAGAAAGTCCACCCTCACATTGATATTTCTCTCTTTACTTTTCCTCTTTCTTCTATTTTCCCTAAAAATCAATGGAAAAATATTAACCAAAAAAAAAAAAAAAAAAGAAAAGAGGAAAAGAGTTTATAGTCATAGAAATCAAGTGAAGAGGATGTTTTAAGAAGAAAACAGTTAAATACAGTTCAAATGCCACCCTTGCACATGATATTCTCTGCTGGAATTCTGTAAGCTCTAGCAAGCTGGCATTTCTCCTTCAAGGCTCAGGCAAGTGAGATCTCTGTGAGACCTTCATTGGTTTATTTAGTTCTCCATCATCTATATTTGCATTGCAAATGATACTTGTCTTCTGGAATTTATCATAAGTCAATGTCAATATTTATACCTCTTTATTTCCCACCAGAGTAGAAACTTTATTTCCCTGTAGAAATTGTATAGTGCATTATAAATGACAAATATATTTTTCGATTTAAGATGTTTATCACTGCAAGAATATAAAAAGATAAATTAAGTACCTACATTGTAAATAACCTAATCTTCATTATATGAATAGATTTAATTAATTCTGTTATAATAACTCTAAATGGAATATTAGATATATCCTAAAAGTCATATTTTTAAAACAATATTCAGCAATTTAAGAAGAAAAAAATAACAAACCCTAACATAGATAGGAAAAATGAAAATTGCAAAATAGTTTATAAAATTATATAGCAATATTTAAAATTTACATGAATACATAAAACATAATTTTAATATCTAAATAATAACTTATTATGTTTATTATGAGTGATTTCATATTCTCTTCTTTATACCTTTCAATTTTTCCCAAATAATAAGTATTAGAAAAAATATTAATATAAAAAAATAATTATGTAAACTTTGGCTCATTGGCTGCCTTTCTCTGGTACCCAGTGTTCTTTTTCTTTTCTTCTCATTTTTCTTTTCTTTTCTTTTCTTTTATTATTTTTTAATAAATCTTTATTACTCAGATTATTACAATTGTTTCTCCTTTTTCTCCCCCAAAGCTCCCTACCACCCAGTTCCCTTCCCACCCTCTGCCCTTACCTTCTCTCCCCCCAATTGTCTTCATCCATTGGTTATACGATTTCAATCCAGTCTCTCACTGCTTCCCCACCCCCTTATCCTCCTGATAATTATCAGTCCACTCCCCTTCTTTGCCCCTGATTCTACTATATTCACCACTTTCTGTTCCTCAGATTTTCTTTTTCTTTCTCTTTTCCTTTTTTCCCGTATATGAATTTCAAGTGGGACACTCTCTCTCATTTGTTTTTGTAGGGAAATACAACAGAGTGTTTTGTAGCTAATGGCTGCAGACTGTCCAAATGTCTCAGGACCACACGAATAGAATCCACTCCTCCTCCCGTTCACACCCCCCGCCCCCCCCCAGGTCCCCCTGCTTCCCCAGGGCACACCGCTCTCTGTGGTACCCAGTGTTCTTCACATAGTTGATATTCAATAAATTTTGATAAATTGCTAGGAATATTGTGGTCACTGGTTTGTTGACATCTTTTTAAAGTTTTCAATCATTCTGTTCTTATAAATTCTCTATTGAGTTGATCTGAAAATATTTACTTTATTAACCAAAGAACTTATATGCAGAGCCAGTGGACACAGAAGCACCTAGAGAATGAAGGTTACTAGCACTGGGATAGCTATTATCAATATTTGAGAAAAGATTCAACAGTTTATGATGCTAAAGACCCAGAGCAGCCTTTTTCTCTAGACTTTGTCAAGGCAGTATGATGGTTCAATATGGTTTTTGGTTTTATGTGCTGTCTTAGTAATATAATAAATTTAACCTCCTTGCTTGGTACTTTCCAGTTATCTAACAATTATGCCTTGACCTCTCTTATTTATTCACTACATCCTTATTAAACATATTTCTGCTTTAAGATCTTGGCTGTTTCAAGTCTCTAGTCTTCCATATAGATGAGTTTTTTAAAAAAGATGAACTATTTCATCTTGAAATATTTCATATTTCATGAGTTTTTAAAAAAAGATGAACTATTATTATAACTAATTCAGCTATGGCTTTTTTGAGTAAATAAATAAGCAAAAATTAATGATAGTCATAGATTGATAAGAATGAGTATATTTGGGATACATAGGTAAATAATGAAGACACTTCTATTTGGTATTTTGTGGTTAGTTTTTTCTACAGTCCCAATTAATAATTTTTCAACTACTTTTCTTATTTATTTTGATTTTACTTCTGATGTAATTTTACATACACTTGTAATTATAGATAATGAAATAATATACAGGGTGTCCCAAAATGCATACAAGTTCTGAATAATTATTGATTACAATGGGTTAAATCTGAAAAGAAAGAAACACCAATTGAGATATCAGCTATTAATTGTATATACATGTTTTAGGACACTCTGTATATTTACATTTCATGATTCTATTTATATGAGGTATTTAGAGTAGTGAAACTCATAGAAGCAGAAAGTAGAATGGTGGTTACTAGAGGTTTGGAGAGGGAGAAATGAGGAGTTGCTGTTCAGTAGGAATAAAATTTCAGTCATACAAGATGAAAAACTCCTTGAGATCTGTTTATAGTCTCAATTGTTGGCAATACTGTATTCTACACTTAAAATTTTGTTGAAAGAGTAGATCTCATGTTATTTTTTCACCACAATTTTTAAAAGCTATATTCAAAGTAATATTGACAAATGTTTAACCAAAGGTAAATGCTCTTTATGACTTTTGGTGAGCTTGTATCTTAACAACAAATGTAGAACTTAAGATGTGGAAAATATCCTTAGAAGGCAAGATAATGCAATCTTGAGTCCATTCTAAAATCTAGTGGAATTCTGTGACCTTTTGTTCCATAGGATACGCCTTGAGGCCAGATCTTGGTAAGGTGCACACTGACTTCCTAAGAGTCTCATGTAGCTTTTGTGTGGTCTCCCAGGAGATAGTCTGAATCATCAAGTCTTTCATTAAAGCTGCATCAGAGGAGTTCTCTTTGGACTCTATTTAGGGCCACCTAGAAAAGCAAGATCATATTGTAGCCTAGTGTTATATGTCTATTATTATAATTTAGCTATTAGGACTATTTCTTGCATCCTCCTTAGAAAAATACAACAGCATGAGATTTCAAATTATTTCAAATCTTGGATTTTAACTTTTCCTTTGTTTTAGAGAGTCCTCCTGTTCAGGTCATTTTGGCAGATTTCCACATCAGTGTAACACTAAGGCTCACAGGATTTCTACTTGACAGATGAATGTTTATTTATGTCTGTTTGGTTAACTTTGCTCTGTGGCTGAGCAGCTGTTTCCTTCTGGTTATGAAACTAGGTTGGGTTAAATTAAAACGACATTGCCATTTTGTTTCTCCTTCCACTGCTGCTATTATGTGGGAGGATAAAACAACTTCAGGCATTTATTCAACAAATATTTATTCAGCCCTTATTATATGCCAGAAACTGAGGATAAGGTTGTTAACAAAAAAACACTTCAGTTCCTGACTTCACAGAGCTTGCGGTCTAGGGGATCTGAAATGTTGACTCCCACTTCTAAAACCCACCCAGACTCAGAGAGGTCCAATCTCCAAGTACAGGATTTTTAAAGATACTGCTTCCTTCCCCCAAACTGCATTCCACTCTTAATTATGGAAGATATGTGTCAAAGCTGAGCACCTTCCTTTTACTTAGATCATAAATTCCACAGATAGGGATTTGGGCAATTTCCTAATTTTGTTATAAATGGAGATTCCTTTATTGTTTTTCTGATGTGCTTGTTTTTTTGGTTATGCAAATGTGTACTCCTTCCATCATCTTTCCAGGAAGTCTATCTTGATTTAAATCTACACATTAAAAAAGTGAATGACAAACTAATTCTCCAAATCTTTTCCATCTATTTTAATTACTAATTCAACTACTCTTCAAAAATGATTTACATAAGCCCTAGTTGGTTTGATTTGGTTCAGTGGATAGAGTGTTGGCCTACGGACCTAAGGGTCCTGGGTTCAATTCCAGTCAAGGGCACCTCGGTTGTAGGCTTGGATCCCTGGTTGGAGTGTGCAATTGATATGAGACACATCTGTATTTCTCTCTGATTTTCCTCTTTCTTCCACTCACTCTAAAAATCAATGGAAAAATATCCTCAGGTGTGGATTAAATCTATATATGTATGCCATTGTTAATCCTTCATCCAAAGATGACCAGTATTATATTTTAACTAGAGGCCAGGTGCATGGATTCATGCACCGGTGAAATTCCTCACACCAGTGCACGATAAGGGCTGGGGAGGGAAGGCAGGAGATTGGGTGGCCAGGGAGGGTCTATGAAAGGGCTCCAGAGTGTTTCTGGCCCATCTCATTCAGTCCCAATTGGCGGGACCCCAGTAGCAAGTTAACCAGTCAGAGTGTCTGCCCCCTGCTGGTCAGTGTGCATCATAGCAATTGGTTGAAAGGTCAAATGAACAGTTGAACACTTAGCATATTAGGCTTTTATTATATAGGATGTATATCTTTCCAAAATATTTAGTAATGCATACACATATACAGGGACATAAAATTTTTTTTCTCCTTCCTTTTAATTTAAATAATTAAATTTATTTACTAGTAAACCTACAAAACCATTTCATAACCAGTTTTTTAAAATCTTCATCTGAGGGAATATTTATTGGTTTTAAGGGAGAGAGAAATAAAATAACTATAATGCAATGATGTAAGAGAGAAACATGGATCGGCTGCCCCCTGCACATGCCCCACAATCCAGGTATGTGCCTTGACTGGGAATCCACCCCCAACTCGGACTGTGCTCTAACTAACGGAGTCAGCTAGCCAGGGCTGTAATTAGCTCTTATCAGAACATAAATTATGAACATTTTTAGATTTCAAAACACCACCCTCAAGTTTAGATTTTCTTGAATATTTTATTCTTGGGAAATCTCATTTGGTGCCCTATAGTTCTTTGTAAGACTTGATCTCTGTTACAATTTATTTTTTGGGGGGGTAGTCTTTTAATACGTAATAGCCCATGAGTATTTAAATAGGCATAATTATACTTCAGGATTGTATTATGAAGTAATATTGGTTTTATACTTTTTCTTTTCCCTATGCAACAAACATTGATAATTGGATTTTGCATTTTTCTCTGGCCACTTTCTATTAGTTTCAAACTGCTCTCCTTCCAAATTTAGTAATGATTATTTTTAAATGAATGTGTTAAATCTCAACTGTTGCATGAAAGCAGCCACCTCACAAAATCAGAATAAAGGGGGAGGCAAACATACCACCCACCCTGGAGCCAAGGCATCACCAAGGTGACCCCATCATCTGTCTCTTTCTTCCACAAAAGAAGTCGTGGCATTCTTGTCTGCTGGTTTCCCAGGCTGCAGCCAGGAGAAGGGAAGAAGAGAGGTATCTCCCCGACTCGTCACACACATTCAAACAAGCACAAACAGAGGCAAAGTTCAGAAAATTTATCACTGAGTCACATCTAGTTCTGTCTCCCACCGCTTGGTACTTTTATTACGTTCTTAGGTTAGGGAGAAAGGGGAGGAAAACCAGGGAGACCTTATAACCTTTCCCTGATAAAGCAGGGGATAAGAATAACTAGAAAGCATTTAATTTTTACTTCAAGCCAGGTATTGGTCTCAGAAGTCTTTCATATGTGTAAACTAATTTAATCATAATACCAGTCCTATGAAGACATTACTATTATCATTTGCAGTTTATAAAGTAGGAAATTGAGAAACAGAAATTTAGCAACTAAAGCCAAACAAATAGTGAATGTCAGAATAGGATTCAAACCCAGGGGTACTGATGTTATAGCCCTCCCTCTCAATCAGTTTGCCATGTCCCCTTTTTTAGCTTTATTGAGTCAATAAAGTGAAATGCATATTTGGCAGGCCAGGCATCTACATTTTTTACAAGACTTATCTATTTACCTTTGATCAGATTAATCTCAAAATCAGAGATAAAATAAATTGATTATTTTTAATCCCCAGTGACACTGTTCTAGCTCTTCCACCTCCAATTATGTTGTCAGTACCACCATGCACTCTGAGGCCCAAGAACATCCTTCTAGACTCCGATTCTCCTTGTCTTTCAAAACTCCTAGCTGGTGGTTCTGCTACTGCCAACCCATTGCACATGGTTGCAGATCCTTCTCAGCTACTGTTTTATCCCATTGATGTCAATGTTGTCGTGACCCCACCACACCTTGTTACAGGTGCCCCGCGGCCCAGTGAGACTGGTCTTGCACACCTCCTGGAGCAGAGCTTTCTCTTCCTTGGAGCTGGGTTCCATGTTGGGGCCACTTCTCCAATTTCTCCTGGATGACCCAGGACACTATCCTCCATTGAAGACGGCTCCACCTTCAGCTCCAGGGGACCTCCATCCTTCCTCGCTTGATCTTAGTTCCTACGAATTAACTTCATTTTGTGCCAAGTCCCACCATTCATTAGCCTTTCATCCCTATTTTGTTATTTGCTTTCCTTTTTTCTCTTCCCCCTATGGCGAGAAGTAAAATTTTCTTTAGTAGTTTTATATGCACCTAAACATAAACTATATATATATATATATATATATATATATATATATATATATATATATAATTGATTTTTTTACAGAGAGAAAGGGAGAGGGATAGAGAGTTAGAAACATTGATGAGAGAGAAACATCGATCAGCTGCCTCCTGCACACCCCCCACTGGGGATGTGCCCGCAACCAAGATACATACCCTTGACCGGAATCAAACCCGGGACCCTTCAGTCCGCAGGCTGACGCTCTATCCACTAAGCCAGACCGGTTTTAGCAACCTAAACTATATTGGTAGATCCTTTTACAAACTGGAATGCTTGGTTTCCAAAAATTCATTTAACATATTTAGCTTGTATACTTCATAACATTTCTGACATTATATCCAGTTCAGATTCTTAAGTTGCTTTACACTAGGATGAATTAACACAATTTAATAATTCCCTCCCTTTGGATCAAGGTGAAAGGCAAGTAATTGTGAAGTCTGTATTCTATACAATACAAATTATCTGATTTGAGGGAAATGTGTGCTATAAAAAGTCTTTTCTACAAAATATATTTTATTTTAAGTGAACTTCAGACAGTATCATTTGATAGTACGAGAAAACTCAAAGTTGATAGGAAAAATAAGAGGAAAATTTGTAGATTACAGCATTAAAAACATCTAGAAACTTACATGAACAATGTTTATTGGTATTGTAGAAATTTTGTGAAAAACTTAAATGTTTGAAAATGGGATAACTATTCAAGGATATACTTATAAAATAGTGACACTCATTAACATTACAATGAAGCAATTGGGAACAATTAACGACTATGGTATTGTGAATATTTTTAAAGGTTGCCAAAGCTACCACTAGTCAATTGATAGTATTTCTATTTTTCTTCAACTATTCTTTAATAAAATACTAAGAAATGAAGCAGGGGCTTTACACAGGCAGTCGGACATCCCTTTCAAAATCTGGGGCCGCTGGCTCCTAACTGCTTTGTCTTATTGCCCTTAATCCCTCTGCCTGCAGGCCTGATGGCCCCTAGCTTGCCCACTGCTGGCCTGATTGACTCTAAGTTGGCCCCCTGCCATCTTTTTTTTTTTTTTTATAATATATATTTTATTGATATTTTACAGAGAGGAAGGGAGAGAGATAGAGAGCCAGAAACGTCAATGAGAGAGAAACATTGACCAGCTGCCTCTTGCACACCCCCTACCGGGGATGTGCCCGCAACCAATGTACATGCCCTTGACCGGAATCGAACCTGGGACCTTTCAGTCCGCAGACCGACGCTCTACCACTGAGCCAAACCGGTTTCGGCCACCTGCCATCTTGATCACCCCTAATTTACCCCTCCACCCCATGGCCTGATTGCCCCTAACTGCCTCTGCCTTGGCCCCCAGTCTGGCCTCCCTTTGCAGGAGGCGACCTGCGGATCCGGAGAAGGCACCACCCTGTTACTGCTGCCACTGCTGGCCTGAGCCTCAGTCCTTCGCAGATGCTGCAGCTTTGTCTGGAAGGATCTCTGGAAGACATCAACTCTAATTAGCATATTACCCCTTTTATTAGTATAGATTTGGGGACCATTACAACCACGCAGAACTTAAAGAAAACACATGGCCCTGGCCCATGGCAGGGGTCCCCCTCTGGGGCTTAATGGAGAGAGCATTGGCCCGTGAACTGAAGGGTCCCAGGTTTGATTCTGGTCAAAGGCACATGCCTTGGTTGTGGGCTCAATCCCCAGGAGGGGGCCTGCAGGAGGCAGCTGATCAGTGATTCTTATCGTTGATGTTTCTGTCTCTCCCTCTGCCTTACTCTCTGAAATCAATAAAAATATTTTAAAAAGAAAAGAAAACACATGGTTTTCACTTTGGACTTCGTCATTTTACAATATCCTTTGTGCAGTATTTTAACTTCCCTCAACTTTCTTTTACCCACCTTTAAAATGCAATCTATTTTGGTGAAGAAGATCAGGAAAGTGATTCTAGTGGGTAGAAGTTTTTTTGTTGTTGTTGTTTGTTTGTTTTTTCGAGGGGATGGGGTGATGAAAATATTTAAAAACTGAGCATGGTGATGGTTGTACCACTCTGAATTTACTTTAGAAAACCAGTTCATTGTACACTTTAGGTGACATGTACAACATATGAATTGTATCTCAACAAAGCTGTTCTTTTATTTCTTTTTAAATAAAGACCAGTCTTATAATCAAGTGCAGATGTTTTCAGAGGTCCCCCATGATTTGTTTACTGCATCCCAAATCACAGCTGCAACTCCCAGTTGCCTCCAGTCCTGGTGGGTCAGGATGATGTGGTTTGCAAAGGAGAAGGTGACAAGAGGCTTGTGGAATTTCTGCCACCCCATTCCTGTGGTCTTCTCATAGGGCACCAGGGCCATTTCCACTGTGCCAGCTCTCTGCTTCCTTTAACCTGTTGGGCAAAAGAATCCTGCTTGCTCTGGCCAGAAAGTGCATTCTCTCTTAGGTGGCCCGAATGCTTTTTTTAAGGTCGTTTTATGGATTCAAAAGAATAAACAGAGATGTGGGAATCTCTTGTCAAAATCCTTTTGCATGGTTCTTCCAGTCTCGTGGGAAGTGAGATGTGGCTCTGAATTCATCCCAAAGGGTGTCTGTGGGCAAAAGCACCCACAATGGCACATATCCTACAGGATGCCCTACACACTTCGCTCTCAGGACCCAGGGGGGCTTGAGGGTGAGCAAGGTGGTGGTGCCAGCACAGGACCCTAAAAATAGTAATGCTTTCTCAACTTCCCAGGCCCACGTGTATTGCAGCTGCACCTGCCGAGGTAGACAGGGTGTTTCTGCTGTTTTGTTTTGGTCTGGCCTCCACCCCATCAGCCACTGACCGTGCCTGCACTGAGACTGTGAACGGTTTGATGGTCCTACTTTTTGGTGGACAGTGAACATACACTCACTTCTTAGAGATTGGAGAAACTAGTAGCTTTCAAGTGGTTCGTGGGGAGAGCGCGGCCCCAGGTTCAGAACAGACTCTGATGTCCTTGGCGAGGAGGCCTCCCTGGGCTAGGGGCTGACTGTGGCCATGATTCCTATCATGGCAGGGGTCTCCCTCTGGGGTACTGTCCAGCCTGGGTTAGGGCTACCTGTGGTTTGAAGGCTGGCCACGCCCCCTCAGCTCCCTAGCCTGGTGTTCTGTTGAGCTTTTGGTTGTCTTGGACGTTATGGATCCTGGGTTTTTATATATTAGGATACACCCCAAATATATATCTCACTCATTGATCTGTGGGTCAGTTGAACCTTTCCTTAATTTGGCTGGGCTTGGCTGCAGGCTGCAGTGTAATATCAGATATAGTTCAGGTATACTTTATATATCTTATTCTATGGACTTCTTGGGGGCATTCCATTCTCATGGAAATGGCAGAAGTGCAAGTATACAAGTCAAATTATACAAGCACATTTAAAACTATGTTTAAAAAAACTCCCACTTACATTCATGCTATGTCCACTAACATACCACCAGCTTAAGCAAGTTGCTTGGCTAGGTTGAATATCAATAAATCAAGGCAATATAGCCTGCTTGCATTAGTGGGATACTCCAACTTTAGATGCAAAAATTATGAGTGTATATTTCTATTACAGAGAAGGGGTGAAGAATTGGGGGAAACTGTCCAATTTACCAGTAAAAGAAATGGAATTTAAAGTGTTCTAAAGTTCAGAACTGTCAGGGAAATATAAAAGTCAACATTTTATATTAGGTGAGTCCAGCATACCTGCTATAATCTCTAGAATAAGCAAAAAAAGAATAGTAAAAGTGTGTATGTGGCATTACAGATCCTGGAGGGATACACGTATAGACTTTCTGGCAATTTTGAGCTTACAATCAGGGAAGGGAGCAGCTCTGGAAACTAGATAACGTCAAGGCTGAAGTCACTTAGGTCAATCTGATACCTGTATTTTGCTCCTCTACTTCAGGCCTCCAAGTGTGAGCATGACATCCTGAAATTGTCTTCTTGACAGAAGATTCTCTTATCCTTTAAAGGAGCCAATCCTCTTTCAAACAGATAGTAAATTTTCCTGATAAAAGGAGATTCGTGTTCATGAAGATTCAAACTTGAGCATGATATTTTGCCTTAGTATCTCAAGCATTTCGTTTTGTGCCATTCAGAGAAAGGTCCCACAGCGCCAACAAGATTAACATGTGCAGAGCAAGCAGTGATGCCTGTGCTCTGCTATGTTGCTATTGGCTCTTCTCTCAGCGTGGGGAATCACAGGACAAAGGAATAAAATAGCTGCCTGTGTGTTACTCTGTTCATTACAGAGTCTCCATCTGTATTTAATATTCACTGAATCCAGGTCAACATAGGGGTCAGTTTCAGTCAGTATGCGTCATATTATCTAACTTGAGGCCCAGTGCATGAATTCTTGCACCAGTGGGGTCCCTCGGCCTGGCCTGCAGGATCAGGCCGAAATGAGCTCTCCAACATCCCCTGGAGGGGTGAGGGGGTCCTGGATTGAAAGAGGTGCAGGCCAGGCCAAGGGACCCCACAGGTGCATGATGGGGGTCAGGGAGGGATACAGAAGATTGGCTAGCTGGGGAGAGACTGCGGGTGAGCTCCAGGTATGTAAAGCCTGTCTAGCTCAGTACCAATTGGACAGATCCCAGATCCTACTGGTTGGAATGTCTGCCCCCTCGTGGTCAGTGCATGTCATTGCAAATGGTTGAGCAGCCTTAGCAAATTATTAGTATATTATGCTTTGATTGATTGAACGGATGACTGGATGACCAGACACTTCACATATTAGGCTTTTATTATAAAGGACTAGAAGCCTGTTGTACGAAGAGATTGGTGCAATAGGTCTTCCTTCCCTTGACTTCCAGCACCAGTTTTCCTCTGGCACCCAGGACCCAGGCCTTTGTTCTGGCCAGTCTGCTTTCTTCATCTTTGCTACAGACTCTGGAGTCTGCAGTTTTATTTTTTTTTTTGCTGCAGCACTCCAATCCTGTGGACCCTTTGCCCCCCACCCACCCTCTCATAGCAGATGTCTTGCCCTGCCCGGCCACTCCCGCCTGGAGCAGCTGGGCGGCTGCCATCTTTGGCCTTCTAATTTGCATACTCACTCTGATTGACTGTGGTCATAGCAGAAGTGTGGTTAATTTACATGTTTGTCTATTATTAGCTAATATACTCAGGATATTGCCTAAGGACCAGGAGGAACAAAACAAAGTTTTAGCCATGTTCAATCAGAAGTCATAATGTGAATATGTTTTTATTTAGAGAATGGCTGAAAACAGAGCACCCCTTAAGGATATTATTGCAGTTTAAAAGTCAATCATAGTTAAACCTATTGATCTAATTAGATCATTAGCAGCATTGTTTCTTTAATTGAGATACATTTTAATGAATTAATAACCAAAATAGAGACATTATCATAGAAAGCAGGCTGACACCTATGGGGGTGGCTGGGTTGGTGGTGGAGGAATAGAGCAAAAAAGAAAATAGTAGGGAAAAAATAATTTTTTTTGACTCCAATGAACTCAGTAAAAATAAAACACCAACAACAAACAAGTACAAGGAAAAATAAATAAATAAAATGTAATGATTTTTTATTTAAATTATCAAGAAAAGAGATCCATTTTATGATGAATTGTACCTTCCTAAGCATGATAAAATAACACAAGGTTATTTAGGATAGCAGTTTGCTAACTGTCAGTAATTGTATTTTAAAGACTAGAAGAGCTCATTTAAGTCTGTCTGGTTCCTTCTAGCCAAAAATGAACTTTTCTCTCACACTAGGTATTTAACCAAAACCAACGTATTTCCAAGTTCAGAGATGTTAGTACATGTATTGTTAGCTTGTGCCAAAGCTTTACCAACATTCCAGCTGTGGTTTTCCATAGAGGAACTGGAGTCCACCTCTTAGAATAACCCAACTGTTAACTTTCTCCTCTTTTGCTATAGACCATTATGAAAGTATAAATTTAGGGCTTTTAATTTCATCTTGACTTTGGCTCCATGGAAAATCTTTAACTTGTATTTGGTAAGTTTTCCTTCTTATTCCCCAATTTCTTTTATTGAATTTATTGGGATGACATTGGTTAATAAAATTATAGAGGTTTCAGGTATACAATTGATTCTACAATACATTATCTTTATATTCTACTAGAGGTCTGGTGTATGAAAATTCATGCACTGGAGGCAGGTCCCTCTGCCCAGCCTGCCCCTTCTCACAGTCAGGGAGCCCTCTGAGTGGGAGGTGAACCAGCATTCAGGGGAAGGCAATACCCATTACACCTCTGCTGCTGCCACTGTTGGCAGTGCAAGTCTTGGCTAGTTCTGGTTACCTATGCCTTGGGCCGACCTTGGGCAGCTAGGGGGCTGATGAACTGGAAGACTCCAGAGGCAGGAGTGCGGAGCAGCCATGGGGGCAGGCCCAGCCTTGCCTTGTGCCTGCAGCCCCAGCTGGGCTAAGGGGTGGGGGCACCACTGTCTTTGAGGGTGTGGCAGTTAATTAGCATAATTCCCTCATTGGCTGTGGGTGCTGTTATCTTTGTGATGGTGTGAGGGTCAATTAGCATATTCCCTCTTTATTAGATAAGATTGTGTGTTTACTGACCCAAGTCAAGATCTTTTCATCACTATTTATCCCCATTTTACCCTCTTCTACTTCTACCTCCACCTCTGATAATCACTATACAATTGTCTGTGTCCATTTGTCTTTCTTTTTATTTCTTTGCTTAATCTCTTCACCCTTCTCACCCAGCCCCATACCCTCTCTCCTCTGACAACTGTCAGTTTGTTCTCTGTATCCATTAGTGTGTCTCCACTTTTTTTCTGATATTTGATCTTAGGCAAGGGAAACTAAAGAGAAAATAAGACAAATGGGACTACATTCAACTAAAAAGTATTTTGCTAAGTGAAATAAGCCAGTCAGAGAAAGATAAGTATCACATGATCTCACTCATATGTGGAATCTAATGAACAAAACAGATCCAGAGACATAGAAGTATGGAACAGATGAATTTCAGAGGGAAAACTCTATAATTTTATTGATCAATGTCACCCCAATAAATTCAATAAAAGAAATTGGGGAATAAGAAGGAAAACTGTATAAGTTTCAGAGGGAAGACAGGGCTGGATGGGGAGTGATTAACCAGGAAATTTATATGCATCAGAGACAATAGAGGGTGAAAATAAGGGAGGAGAAGGTAAGAGGTAGAAGGGGCCAGTGGGAAAACAAACAAACAAACAAACAAACAAACAAACAAATGGAACATCTGTAATACTTTCAACAATAAAGAAAAATAAATAAATATAAAAAAGTTTTTGCACAGCAAAGGAAAGCACCAATAAAATGAAAATACAACACACTGAATGGGAGAACATATTCATGGATACATCTGATAAAGTCTTAATATCCAAAATTTGTAAGAACCTTATAAAACTCACCACCAAACAATCCAATTAAGACATGGGCTAAGGACCTGAATAGATATTTCTCCAAAGAGGACATAGAGATGGCCAATAGACATATTAAAGGATGCTCTATGTCATTAATCTTCTGAGAAATGCAAATTAAAACCACAATGAGTTATTCCAGAATTTCAAGTGGTCTTTCCAACCCATTTTCTTAAGCTCAGCCTGCCCTCACTCTGAACTTGGCAGGTAACAATGCCTCTTCCTATTAGAGAAAGGAGAGTTCATTGGAAAACTCCTTCAACCTCCTCACTCTCCTGTCCTAGGCTTCTGTGTATATCACTTTCATCTTTAGAGCAGGTAGAAACTTCTCCTTGTGCACTGGATCATGCACTGGAAAATCAAACAACTGAATTGTTCTCTTTCACTTCTTTAGTATCTCTAGGTACCTAGAATTTAAATTGGCAAAGTAGACCTCTTTTTCTTTTCTGAAACTTTCTTGCTCCTAATTTTACTTGTCTTCCGAATCACTCTTCTAAGAAAATTATGGAAATCTCAGTCTTTCAGAGTCTTACATCTTATTTGATGTCCCCAGTTATCTTATTTTCCAAACAAACTCACTTATGTAATAACCAAACCCCATGAATTCTATCTCAGAAATGCTTTTCAATTTTGTCTTCTTTTCATTTCTAGTCACTGTTTTTTTCTCATGTGCTTATAATTGCTCATTTCAACTTTAGGAACTATCTCCTAACTGGGTTTTCTTCTATTAGTGTTTTTTCATTATTATTATTATTTTTTTTTAAATCATCAGCCAAGAATATAGAAATCAGCTAATTTTTATAGATTTTTTTAGAGAAAGAGGAAGAAGTAGAGAGAGAAAAAGAAAGAGGAAGAGATTGATAAGAGAGAAACACTGATGTGAAAGAGAAACATTAATCGGTTGCCTCTTACATGCCCAAAGAGAAACATTAATTGGTTGCCTCTTACATGCCCAACCAGGCATCAAACCTGCAACCTAGGTATGTGCCTTGCCTGGGAGTCAAACCTGCAACCTTTTGGTGAATGTGATGATGCTCCAATCAACTGAGCCACCAAGCGAAGGCCCATCAGTGTCTTTTTTCAATCCAGCTCATGTTCTACATAACAATGGAAGAGATGATACCATTGTAGTAGCCCTTTTGTTAATTAATTAACAGAAAAGGAGTAAAGAGAAGGCCAGATAATATAGGCTTGGCATTTGTACAGCTTTGGCAGGAAGCTGCAGTTAAAGTCTCTAGGTCTGTTCCCCACAGACCCTAGGGGAAGGGATTGGACAGCAGGTGAATGCCAAGTAAGATCTGGGTGATGTGGGAGGTGCTTGTTTGTCAGTCATACCTGGAAACAGGGCAATGGCCATATGGGCAATGGCCAGAATAGGCAAGGGCACAAAATCTGAGATACATAAGCTCCTGAACAAAGGGAGTTTTCTCTTGTGGCCCTCTTGGCCCTCTTTCTCTCTTGGGACTCTTGTTGTGAGGGCAGGCTCTCTTGCCTTTGTTCACGTGGCTACTACCCATGTGGGACCCAGACAATGGATTGATTGACTTGGACTAGCCTGATGCTGTACCAGACTCAATTCAACCATGCAACAGCAACTCTGGACACTGGCTCTGCTTCTGGCTCTGCTGAAGTCCCAGCTTCATATATCCTAGGACTGGCTTAAAACCAAGAGAGATAATTTCATGTAAATTAACCTTCCTATCACATCTAATTAATTCTTCTGTGCAAGTCTTAGAAAATTCTTTTTCTCAAGATATCGTAAGAATCTGACCTCCAACTACCAGTGGGGCAAGTGATTCCCCACTCCCACTAGCATCAGAGAAATTCCACCAGCACAATCCTCTGATAATAGAGGGAGAGACAAAGGGAGAGAGATAGATAGAAGGAGAATGAGAGGGAGAGGGAAAGGAAAAGGGAGAGGGAGGAGGAGAGAGAGAAACTTTTTTGGCTTATTCCAAGTCACTTGTCACATTCTGTAGCTAATCTATTCTGGTGTCCTTAATAAGAAACCTACTGCTGTTCTCAAAATTATTCTTAAAGCTAGGCCAGTTGATGTATTTATGGCTTCTGATAGGTTGTTTCCTCCATCATCCCCACCTGAAAATTTCATATACTACTCAGTTTTTCCACTGCAGTTCAAATGTCACTTTCTCCCAGAAGCCTTCTGCTGACTTCTTCAGTGTTTTGAAGCCCTTCATGCTCCCTCATCACATGCTCATACTTCTATTGTTGTACTTAACTTGGAATTACAAATGTCATGTTTCAGTGATCAATTATTTTTTATAGCATACATTTAAACTTTCTTAATGTCTATTCAACTATACTTAATCACTTCTTATACTCTGTGTCCCTACTAGATTCTGAATTTCTTCCTTTTCTTTAAAAAAAACAACATTTTATTGATTTTTTACAGAGAGGAAAGGAGAGTGATAGAGAGCCAGAAACATCGATGAGAGAGAACACATTGATCAGCTGCCTCCTGCACACCCCCCACCAGGGATGTGCCCGCAACCAAGGTACATGCCCTTGACCGGAATCGAACCTGGGACCTTTCAGTCCGTAAGCCGATGCTCTATCCACTGAGCCAAACAGGTTTCGGCTAGATACTGAATTTCTTTAGTCAGGGTCCATAACTGTCTTCTTCATTTCCCTAATTCTATAAATTATCTATGTTTAGCACATATCAAATGCTCATATATGTTATGGAATAAAGAATCCAGTCATTCCTCCCCATTCTTCATTGAAGAGAGAAGGAGTCATCACTCCCCACCCCAGCCTGCGACTAAAGTGTCTTCATACTTGCTCATTGAACTAATTCACTTCCTATGTTATATTCTAAATCCATTTCTTTGAGCTAGTTTTCAGAGAAATAGTGATAATTAATTTAGGAGCTAAGGACATGAAAAAACTCATTGATTAGACTTGGTCAACTCTACATTATTTATTCATCTTAATTTTTCTGAGTCTTTTCTCAAGAACAATCTCTTGATTTAAGAGTCATTTAGGTATCACTAATTTACTCAGCCACTAGCTTGGAATTATAAACCAATCCACCCCCATTCATTTTGTAAATCATTAAACACAACAAATTCTCTGAGTACTTAATCTTGAAAGTAAAGTAGTGTGTGGCAATGCAATTGTTTTTCCCAGAAAAGGTTAAGCATATCAATGAAAAAGGAGAAAAGAATGCTCTGACTCAGTAACATCACTCCTTTATCAATTGCTTTATTTGGAGGTCTTCCTCTCAATAGTCTGACCTATGAGTAGACTGAATTGACTGGGTACTAGTGAGCTGATGCTGATAGTACAGAATCAAAGGGAACTGTCTCATAGGAAAAATATGACGCCCTTCTTTGGTTTGTGCAATTCCATGAAAAATACATTAATCATTTCTTCTTTCAAAGCTTGGGAAGTTGGCTTTCTCCTTCCTTCTTGTTTCCCTTGATTTTTCTAAAGAAAACAAAATCTCTCTCATATATCTAATTTGCAGGCTAACTATTTCTACCAACCAACATGTATTTACTGAATGCTTATCATATATGCTGTACATGATTCAAAAGCAATATTATGCAAGATTTAGTCTCTGACTTCCTCCAGGAGCCGGTAGTTTTGCTGAAGACACAATGTCTTGCCATAAAAATTTCCCCCTTCTCTTTCTCTCTCTCTCTCTCTCTCTCTCTCTCTCTCTCTCTCTCTCTCTCTTCCTCTTTTCTACTTGCCTTTCTCCCTCCATTTTTTCTTCTTCTTTTCTTCTAATTAAAAAAAAACAACTCTGTATTACTACATATTTATCCTTAGAACATCTGAGTAATTAACTTTCACTCCTTTGGTCTTTATCTAACCCTTTGCTTTTTTCCCCCAGTTCTACAGGCAGAAATAAAATATCTTCTAGGTTAATTGATTTTCTTCCCACAAGTGCTATAGACAAGTTAGAATATCCTGTCCCAATAAAACAGCTTTATGTCCCTCCATTTATGAATAAATAGAGTCTAAAACTGGGAGATAAAAGCAAGGCCCTGGGAGATACATAGCCCTGTCTGACAGGGCTCAGTGGTTAGAGCATTGGCTTGAATACCAAAGGGTCATGAGTTTGATTCAAAGGCAGTTACCTCAGTTACATGTGGGTTATGTGAGAGAGGCAACCAATAGATGTCTCTCAAATTGATGCTCTCCCACCCCTCTCTTTCTTTCTTTCTCTCCTACTTCCCTTCCACTCTCTTTTCTAAAGAAAAAAAAGGGCAAATATCCTTGGATGATAATTTTTTTTATTTTCTTTTAAAAAATATATTTTATTGATATTTTTCAGAGAGGAAGAGAGAGGGATAGAGAGTTAGAAACATCCATGAGAGAGAATCATCGATCAGCTGCCTCTTGCACACCCCCTACTGGAGATTTGCCTGCAACCAAGGTACATGCTCTTGACCGGAATCGAACCTGGGACCTTTCAGTCCGCAGGCCAATGCTCTATCCCCTGAGCCAAACCGGTTTCAGCAGATGATAATTTTTTAAAAAAGTAAAATAAACTAATATAAATAGACAAAAAATTGCATTCATTTTGCATGGAATTTCTCAGTTTTCAACTTGATATTCGGAAATAAAAATGGTTAAAAAGAATTTTAGGTTTCCTAAGAGAGTCTCAGTAATGTTTGCATTAGGGTGAATCAGCCTAATTAGAATTACTTCCTCTAAGTCAGTGTTTCCCAAACTTTTGACATATGTGTACCCCTTCTATAATTTTCCTAACGCTGAGTATCCCTCGTCAAAAAAAAAAAGGATGTATTTGAATAACAATCAAAATATATTTATTTTTTTTATTTTTTTGGTACATACACAAAATAATAATAAACAAAAAATAAAATTATTCATAATAAGATATAAGTAAAAGTTATATTATCAATAACATTTATTTGGATCAATGAGAAGGATGAAATTGACTTGACTCGTGAGAATGTAGAATTAGGTGCAGCTAAGCACGGTGCAGTGCATATCCCCACCAAACTCCGGTGCAATGTGTATCCCCACCAAACTCTTCCCGTACCCCTGGGGGTACGCGTACCACATTTAGAGTGTAAGTCACCATGCTTAACTATGCTGTCTTCACCACTGAGGTAGTAGTCAGTTAAAAAGTATCACAACTTTTTTACTTGTAGTGATATCGCTAAAATTAATACTACTGATACACTTTAAAAACGTTAAATATTTTGTTTTTGTTTATTTGTTTTCTTAGGTCAATATCCCTCTCAGTTCTCAGCATCCTGTAATTGTTTTTTGGGATAAGAAGGAAGAGTTGAAGCTCTCAAAGTTGGAATACCCATGGGAGTGCACTGCAGATGTGAACTAAAACTGTTAGATGTGTCACAGATGAGAATACTTTAAGTCACAGGCGGAAATCCTTCAATGTTGAGAAGAAAGCATGAAAGTTATTTTGGAACAGGAGACAGTGCCTGGATGAGTCACACTTCAGGGAAGAGAGCAAAGAGAGAGTATTAGGATCAATTCCTAGAAAAAGAGAATAACCCAAAGATAAGTGTCCCCCAAAAAGGAATAGAAAGACTTTGAAAGCAAGCTTTGTCTATTTAATAATTTTAATTAAAAGTGAATTTTAATGTCTATTCAATCTTAAAATAAATGCTTAATCCTCACAATATAATTGCTTTATATATTGTGGAGTTTTGTTCTGTTTTGGTTTACAGAATTATTTAGTTACCTCAACTCATCTTCCTTCTGTGAAAGTAATCTTTAAATTTATTAAAATTCAATCTTTTTTCTTCTCATACTTCTAACATCTTCTGTTCCCTACCCAAATAAGCAGACTTGATTTACTTTATTATTTTTTAGCCAAGAACATATGCTTCAATAGTTAAAACACAATCTTCTATAATAAGAATTATATAGAAGCATTGTGATAAAAAATAACAGACCAGTCCTTGTGCCACTGTAAATAATCTGCTTCAGCTATCTGGGATTACCAGTGAATCTCCATTTTAACTGCAGGGTTTACTGCTCAACCTCAGCTGTGAAGTGTCACCAGTACCTTAGACACACTGGGATCTGACTTAGAGGGATCCCTGCTGCACAGACAGCAGTTGAGGAAAGAAATGTGGTGAATTATTTATATCTTGCATATGTTGTTAACCTTCTTTCACTTAAAACATTAATTTGATGGAAGTTGTCCTCCAAAATGCATTTTAACTCCTTGGAAGAATTTCCACAGAAAGTAAACTATCAAACAGTATAATTCATTCTTTATTTAGAAGGCCCAACATTCCCCAGTTGGTTGTGCTGAGATTCGCCCCCAGGAGAGCAGATGGGACAAATCTGGAGGAGGCCAAGTGATGTGCAAAAAGGCACCTGCCTTATATAAGGCTTCTCCCATCAGCACCATTTTCTTGTATTTCACAAGTTTACTATGGGGTATTTTTGTTGTCAAAGGCCTCAATGTAGTAATTGTTTCAGACTTTTCATAACCTCATTTTTCTAAGATATGTTGCTATAGGAAATTGTCAATTTCATCCAAATTTTCACATTTATTAGGTTAAAGTTGTTGATAAAATAATAATCTCATTTTAAACTTTGCATTAATTGGTGTTTTTAAATTATATATTTATTTGTATCTTTTAGTTGTTTCTTTGACTAATATCATCAGAGGCTTATCACTTGTTTCTTGATCCTCATACAGAGTATGCCTATCTCTTGCCTTCTTATTTCCTTCTTTGAGTTTATTGTGTCCCTTTTAAAAACTTCCTGAACTAAATTATTAGCTCATTTCAGGCTCTCTTTTTTTCTAATAGAAACACTGAAAGGTATAAATTCCAGAGAGAAACCAAGATGGCAGCATAGGTAAACACCTATCTGCAGCCTCACACAACAATTTCAAAAAATACAACTAAAATATAAAGTGGACATTATCCAGAATTACAGGAAAGTTGACTGACTGGAAATTCTACAACTAGAAGGAAAGAGAAAACCAGAAGGAAAATCAGAGGAGCTGTAAAAGCCTAATGTATGGAGACACGGTGTGCGTGTGGGGAGAGGACGGAGGAGGAGAGGAGAGGGCGGCTGAGTGACTGGCTGGTGTTTCCTAGTGAGAAGGAGATAAAAGCTCTGGACTGTGCTGAGCCCCAGTTCTGACTGCACTGAATCCCAGTTCTGGGCGAGACCCTGGGGTCCCAGGCTCATACAGAGGGAATCTGGCTGTAAGGTGGAAGCTCAGGGGAGCGGCGAAAGGCAGAGCCCCCGAGTTGCGCACATTTCGAGCAGAGGACAGACAGTTATTAAGCTGCTGGACTGCCCTAGCGGGAAGGAGACATAAGCTCCCGACTGCTCTTAATCCCACTTCCAACTGCACTGAACCCCAGTTGCAGTCTTGTTGGGGGAGAGACTAGACTGGTAGCAGGCGAAACTCTAGGGCGCCTTTCTCTCAGAGGTGCTTTCAGGGAATACCAAAGGACACTGAGGTACACTGAGACTCAGGAACCTCAGAGGATGGAGCTAACCGGAAGCCAAGGCTGTAGGCTCCACCCTGAAACTCCTTCCCATCCAAGCTGAACTCAGAGGCTTTTGCAGTTTTCCAAGTCTAGTGGAATAAAGTTGTCTCCTGGCATAGACACAGCTGATCCTCCCACGCTACCAACTCAGGGAAGCAGCGAAGATAAAATATGAGGAAAATGCTGAGACAAGGAAACAGATCACAAACGAAAGAAATGGAGGACAAAAAGCAACTGGATATAGAGTTCAAAACCACACTTATAAGGTTGTTCAAGAATCTCCTAGAAAAGGCCGATAAAATAAACAAGACCTATGAAGATATGAAAAGGGATCAACTAGAAATAATAAAGGATCAACTAGAAATAAAGAATACATTCTCTGAAATAAAAAAATCATCCCCCACCCTACACACACACATTCCACAATTTTAAATATGTAATACATTTGTAATTATTCAGTTCAATTTTTTTTCTCTTTTTAACCATGAGTTTTCTGAAATTATATTTTAAAATGTTCAATTTTTTTTTCATTTATATTTTCAACTTCTAACTTAATTGAATTATGGTCAGAGAATGAGTGCTATAGAATATCTTTACTTTGAAAAGTTGTTATAACTTACTTCATGACCTAATCTATCATCAATGTGAAATTTCTAAGTCTCTTTGAAAGAATAAAATTTGCATTTTAGAACTTAACTTTTGACTACTTCTCCCATTTTTAATGATTGATCTGTTAATGTTTTCTATTAATGTTCTATTAACATATTAATGTTTTCCAGCTGGTCAATTTTGTTTTGTTTTTTTCTTCAAACATTTTTCTCCTAGATTTCAACATGCAAGTACCATGTTGTGGGAGGTAAGAGTATGATAGATAAGAAATCTCCGGCATGTCCTGAGAGAAGAATCTTTACAATTTTAGAACAAGGCAGTACCTTTGGAAATCAGAGCCTACTAGTATTCAACATTTGAAAAGTATCTCCTGGCATGCTACTGGGACCATAGGATATCAAGTCATGATGCACCTTCTTCTGATCTGATCCACATACTCATAAGGCTGAGCAGGCACAGCAGCGATCCACTCAAATACGGAAATGGTCGGCTCTGAGCAATCTGATAGCCAAGACCTTCCTGTCTCCCATATTGTAACAATGTGTCTCCCCCAGGGCTGCTGGCCCCTAGTAGTTAAATCTCCTCCAGAGTCAAAAGTTTCTTTGGGCCACTACGTGTTTATCACTCTAGCTTTAACTGTTCTCTTGATTTCTGACACCTGGGATTTTTTTTCTTTCTTTTGAGCTCAGCTGTTTAACATACCTTATTTTATTGCAATTCACTTTACTGTGCTTCACAGATGTTGTATTTTTTTTTTTTTTAACAAACTGAAGACAGAACCCTCCACTAGCAAAATGATTAACCTCACTTTTTTTTGTAATACTTGCTTTATTGCAGTGGATTAGAACTGAATTCATAGGATCTCTGAGGTATGCCTAAATTTAAAACTTTAAGAAAAAGTACTATCCAGCATCAGCATGCATTTCCAGCAGAAGGGGGCTCCTGTTGGTTGGTGTCTTTATTTCTGGAGGCCCAGTATACTCAGAGGGATACGTGGCCAAAGGGATTTCTCAAAAGTCAAATAGCAGAAGGATTTTCACCCTGCAAACTCATACAGGGCTTATGTAAGATATGTGCAATTGGAAACTTTGAAATCATCCCTTCTTAAAAGTCAGAATTTGGTTTTCATATATCATGAAATTTCTGATGTATCATGTTATGCTCTTCTTCCCTGTTAATAGAACAGAATTCTACTTTGTGTGTTTAGTTTCAGATATTGAAATAAACACTACATCAGAGATCATTTGTTGTGTATAGCAAGTTTTAGTCCTAAAAATGTTTAATTCCTGGCTATTATCATTCTAAATGATATAAAGTAGTTGAACCAAGGTTAATTAAGTCTTTGACTCTTCATTTTGAGTTTGAGAGGTGTCAAACTCAGGGGAAGATAAGCATTTTTCTGATATAACTACATTTTGAGACCTGTTCATAGGAAGATGGAGAGAGGCATCACCAGAAATTCAGATTGCTGTTGGACCAACACCGCTAACTCATCTGCTACACCAACCTCTATATAGTCCCTTGGGATTTATATCATGAAATTTGAAATTAAAAATGAAGGTTATAAAAACAGCAATAACCAATTGCTATGGGTTAACATGTCCCACAAAAATCATGTTAAAACCCAACATACCAATACCTGTGAATGTGACCTCATTTGGACGAAGGGCTTTTACAGTTGTAATCAAGTTAAGATTGAGGTCATCCTGGATTAGGATGGACCCTAATCCTATCTGAGCATTGTAAGAAGAGAAGAGACTCCCTAACAGAAACAGAGAAGACCACGTAGGGACTGAGACAGAGACTGTAACTGGTGTAGCTGCAGCCAAGGAACACTAAGGATTGCCCACAATTACCAGAAGCTAAAAAGAGGCAAGGAAAAATCTTCCCCTAAAGCCGCCAGAGATAGCATGGCCTTTCCACACCTTAATTTTAAATTTCTAATGTTCACAACTCTGAGATAATAAATTTCTGGTTTTTGTTTGTTTGTTTGTTTGTTTTTTGCCACCTAGTTTGTAGTAATGTGTTACAGACCCTAGGACAGGGAAGACACAAATTAACTTCAAAATATATCATTTACTTGGTCTTCAATTTTAATCATCGTCATCCCCTGGAGGAGGCCTAAACCGAGAGAGGATCCTATATGGGGAAGGGAGAAGCTGCGGGGAGGTCAATAAGGAGGAAAGGAGACATGTGTACTACTCTCTGTAATACTTTAAACAACAACAACAACAACAACAACAACAACAACAAAAGATTGGGAGAATAATGGGATGAGAAATTGGTATTGTTATAGATGGAAGCCGGTTTCTTGGAGAACCGCTGGAATAAGCATTTTCGGAGGCCCCATGGGAGGATGAGGTGTGGTAGAAAGCTTTATTTTTGAAGAATTAAATCACTGAGCTTCTCAAGTCCCTTTCCCTTTAGTCCAGTCACAGAAAAAGTGTAGTTGGGGTTTCAGTAGAGCTAAAAAAAGCAGTGTCCAGAGTTTCCTTTCCATTTCCATGTACAGCATCAGGCTAGTTGCAGTCCTTTGACTGTCTGAGGGGTTTGCATGGCCATAGGCCATGTGGGCAAATGCAGGGAAGCAGAAGCAAACGAGCCTAGCAAGCCCAGAGTCACAAGAGTTCCAAGAGAGCCAAGAACATAAGAGACCGAACTCCTTTGCTTCGGGGTTATAAATCTCAAATCTTCCGGGGCTTGTAGTGGCCATGCCCATTCTGGCCAATGACATCTGCTCCCAGGTGTGACTGACTTTAAGCACTTTCTCTGTCACCCAACTTTACTGGGCATGCGTCTATCTTCCCTTTGTTTTGCAGGGAACTTGCCTATAATGTCTATCCTTCCCTTTGTTCTTTTCCTATTCTACATAATAAAAGGGGGGTGGGGCTAGCTGGCAAACAGCCCCTGGCTCCTCATAGCAGCTGGCCCCACCCACAGTCCCTCCCCCCAGACAGCCCACCCCTAGTGATAAGGTGAGCTGGCTGGACTCCACCAGTGCATGAATTGATACACCGGGCCTCTAGTTTATAATAATAAAAGCACGATATGCAAATCAACCAGATAGCCAAACAGCAGTACGGCCATCCAGATGACCACACTATGACATGCACTGGTGCCAGGCCTACCAAGGTGGGTGTGATGCAATTGGTCATGGGCCTGGCCATTGCCCCATTTTCTCTCAGCAGAGGGAGGCCTAGGCCACTGGTCGGTGGGGCAATCAACCAGGGGCTCCACAATCACCCCAAACAGGGAGGCCCAGGCCACTGACTGGTAGGCTGTGGCAGGTGGGCAGGCCTCCCTCTGTGGGGTGTGATCGATCGCCCCCAAAAGGGAGGCCCAGGCTATGCAGCAGTGGTGCTGCAGTGGGTTGATGGGGCCTGCCTCTGTGTGGCGCTCTATCACAGAGTCCTTGCTAGGAGAGCAGAGCCTACTTCTTTGGGGTGAGCAATAGCAGAGCCCCATGGGGGAGACCGAGGTTACCTGGCCAGCGGTGCTGTGGTGGGTGGTCAGGGACTCCCTCTGCAAGGTGATAGATCACATGGCTCCTGGACTGTGTGATAGGGTACAGGCCAGGCTGAGGGACACCCCCCCTCACAGAGTGCATGAATTTCATGCAGCAGGCCTCTAACTGTTAATAGTTTGCTAATTACAATGGTATCAGTGTTTCCTTCTTAGATGATTACATTCATTAAAAATACCTTTTTTCCCCTTTTTAGGGTCTTGGTGTTAGGAGTGCTTACTTTTATCAAACTCTTTGGACAGTAGGGTGGGAAATATATACTAAACTTCTTATTATAAAAGTAATATATGATTTTCTATGCAATCAATTGTAGTGACAAGCATCCTTCCCTCCTCTTGTCTCTGCTATATTCTCCAGAGAGAGGCTGTAAACCACAACTTTCATGTCATTCTAGGAAGGTTTTATGTACATATACACATTTTCAAAGGCATGCATATCTAAATACAAATGTGATTGTCATATACATGATAAACTATGCCTTTTTTTCTTTAATATAATTTGTGCATCCATTTATAGTGATTCATGGAATCTCTCTCATTTTAAAAAAATTGAATGGTGTTCTATTGCAAGAATGCTTAACTAATATACCAAATATCTATTTACTAGGTGCCCAGTGCATGAATTTGTGCACCTTGAAAGGGACTGTGGGCCGCAAGGCTGTGGTAGGCACAGGGACAGGTCTCGGCCCATCCTCTGCATCCCTGCCTGGCCCCTCCCACATGTCCACCAGTCCCCTGTCTGCCTGCAGCCCTGCTCCGCTGCTGCTGCTCCTATGTGCTAATGGCGCCAGCCCTGCTCACACCCGCTGATGGCACAGAGTGATTGGGGCTGGTGCCAGCAGTGGGTGTGAGTAGGACCAGCATTGTCAGTGGGTGGGAGCAGCGGCTGCTGCTCCAATCACTAATCAGGAGCAGGGGAAGGTGGAGAAACCCTGAGGGGTGATTGGGGCTGGCAGCTGCCACTTGCACCTGCTGACCACACCAAGTGATTGGGGTTGGTGCTGGCAGCTGGTGTGAACAGTCGCTCCAGTGCCAGCTGTGGGTACAATTGGGGGTGGCACTGACTGACAGCAGGTACAAGTGCTTGGCATGACATGGCATGCAGGAGCAAAGAATTTTTAGTAACTACCAGAGGCTCACCCCAGTGCCCCTCCTTGGTTGGTGCCTCTGCTCACCTGCTCCCCTATCCCACCATGTTCCATGCTCTGCTGTCTGCTGCTGATGCCTGCCATGTTCCATGTTCGCCTCCTGGTGGTCAGCACATGTTACAGTGACCAGCTGTTTGGTTGTTCTGCTGTTTGATCTATTTGGTATGTTAGGGTTTTATACATCTAGATGGGCATTTAAACTGTTTCTGATATACCATTATGCTGAAACAAATGAGCTTGTGTGTATATATTTTAGGACTTGTACATATATATCTAAGGACAAATTCATAGAACTCAAAATATATAATTAAATGTAGATAGCTATTATAAAATAACTTCTAAGAAAAAATGTTGGTACATTTCCATATAACCTAATTCCTACAGCTAATTCAGAGTGCATGAAATTATTAAACAGTAAAATCACAAGATTGATTTGAAAAACTAATTATATCAAGCACATACTCAATTCTTAATTAAATTAAGTAAGTAATTATAAAGTGTTTTAGGGATGAAAAAGGGAGAGTCTTTTCTATAGATTTTGGCCTTTGTTCTCTTTCCATCAATAATAAGAAATGTCCTTGAACAGTCTTCCAGGGAAACATGAAAACATTATTTTGATGCAGAGATTTTCTAGAAATTGACTCAGAAGAAAGTGACCTAGTGAAATCTATCTGCAAGGATCTTTATTGTAGTAAAAAATAGATACTTAGCTAAAGCAAGAAAAGCACTATTGATGAAGGTTGTTCTTATACCTTTTTTTTAAAATATTTTTTATTAAGGTATTATCTGTGTACATAGCTTATCATTGCCCCCCCCCCATAGATGCCCTCCCTCCCCAGAGTTTTGTGTCCATTGGTTGTTCTTATATGCAAGCATACCAGTCCTTCGGTTGATCTCTTATCTCCCCCAGATCTCCCTACCCTCCCCCCCCCCGCTGTCATTTGGCAGTCTGCCTGTTGTTTTACTGTCACTATATCTATCTTTCTGTTCATTCGTTTATAATGTTCTTAAATATCCATAAATGAGTGAGGTCATGTAGTGTTTCTCTTTCATTGACTGGCTTATTTCACTCAGCATGATGCTTTCCAATTCCATCCAGGTTACTGCAAATGATGAGAATTCCTTCCTTTTTATGGCAGCATAGTATTCCATGGTGTAGATGTACCATAGTTTTCTGATCCATTCATCTGCTGACGGGCACCTAGGCTGTTTCCAAGTCCTAGCTATTGTAAATTGTGCTGCTATGAACATAGGGGTGCATATATCCTTTCTGATTGGTCTTTCTACTTTCTTGGGGTATATTCCTAGCAGTGGGATTACTGGGTCAAATGGGAGTTCCATTTTCAGTTTTTTGAGGAAGCTCCATACTGTTCTCCACAGTGGTTGCACCACCCTGCAATCCCACCAGCAGTGCAGGAGGGTTCCTTTTTCTCCACAACCTCGCCAACATTTGTTGTTTGTTGTTTTGTTGATGTTGGCCATTCTGACAGGTGTGAGATGGTACCGCATTGTTGTTTTGACCTGCATCTCTCGGATAATTAGTGACTTGGAGCATGTTTTCATGTGCCTCTTGGCCTTCCTTCTGTCTTCTTTTGGGAGGATTCTATTTAGGTCCATTGCCCATTTTTTAATTGGCTCATTCATTTTCCTTTTATTGAGTTGTATAAGCTGTCTGTAGATGTTGGAGATTAAACCTTTATCAGTGATATCGTTTGCAAATATGTTCTCCCATACAGTGGGTTTTCTTGTTGTTTTGTTGATGGTTTCTTTTGATGTAAAAAAGCTTTTTATTTTGATGTAGTCCCATTTGTTTATTTTCTCCTTAGCTTCCATTGCCCTAGGGTTAGTATCAGTGAAGAAGTTCTTTAGGCATATGTCTGAGATTTTGCTGCCTGCGGATGCCTCTAGTATTTTTATGGTTTCCCGTCTTATGTTTAAGTCCTGTATCCATTTTGAGTTTATTTTTGTGTATGGTGTAAGTTGGTGATCTAGTTTCATTCTTTTGCATGTCTCTGTCCAATTTTCCCAACACCATTTATTGAAAAGACTGTCTTGGCTCCATTGTATGTTCGTGCCTCCTTTGTCAAATATTAATTGAGCATATTGATTTGGGTTGATGTCTGGATTCTCTAATCTATTCCATTGATCAATATGTCTGTTCTTGTGCCAGTACCAGGCTGTTTTGAGAACAGTTGCTTTGTAATACAGCTTGAAATCTGGCTTATACCTTAAATTTGAACACTTATGTTTAACTTTGAGACAGAAATAGGTGTGATTTATATATCACTTCTGGAAAAGAAACTGACCACAATATTTTTTAAAAATATGCTTTTATTGATTTCAGAGGGGAGGAGAGAGGGAGAGAAAGAGAGAGACAAATATTAATGATTAGAGATAATCATTGATTGGCTGCCTCCTATAAGCCCCACATTGGGGATGGAGCCCATAACCTGGGTATGTGCCCTGACCAGAATCTAATCATAATCTCCTGCTTCACAGGTCAATGCTCAACCATGCATAACACTGGCCAGTTTAACTCATTAAACTCTGCCTCTTTGTTAACCTAAAGGCAAAGATCTTCTTTCAGCTTTATTGCTTCAGGGAAATACTCAAATAAGAAGATTCAAGGAACATTCACAGTTTTCTTGAGTGTCAGAGTGCAAATTGCAGTGAGAAACCTGACTTCCTATATAATAAAAGCCGAATATGCTAAGTGTCTGGTTGTCCAGTCATCTGGTCAACCAATGAAAGCATAATATGCTAATGATGATATGCTAAGCTCATTCAACTGTTTGCTATTATGTGCACTGACCACCAGGGGGAGACACTCTGACTGGTAGATTAGCTTGCTGCTGGGGTCCAGCTGATCAGGACTGAATGAGAAGAGCCAGACATGTGCTGGAACCCTCCCATGGTTCCTCCCCAGCTGGCCAACCTTCTGTGTCCCTCCCCAGTCCCAATTGTGCACCAGTGGGATCCCTCAGCCTGGCCTGCACCTTCTCTCAATCCAGGACCCATCAGGGAATGATCATAAAGCCAGTTTTGGCCCCATCCTGCAAGCCAGGCTGAGAGACAACACTGGTGCATGAATTCGTGCACTGGCTTCTAGTATTTTTGTTTGTTTGCTTGTTTTTAATAATATGAGATGTTGGCAAGCTTTATGGCAAGACCAAAAAGCTCCTTGTCTTCTTCACCCATCCCCTAAAATTGTGAAAGGACAAGCACATTCCTGCAAAATGTGCTTGCCTGTGTACATGTGTGTATGATGGTGATGGTGATGGTGGGGGTAGAAAGAGACAGATGACATAGGTTCCCTTGTGCCAGGCTATCTTACTATCCAGGGTGACTTTGCTTTTCCAACTTGTGGTGGGAAGACATGACTGTCTGATTAACCAGCTGGCTTGAATCTGTATCCATTTATACAATCCTATGTTTATTACTCTGGATCTGGACCCCATAGTTATTCTCCTGCATCTCATTTTCAAGCACAATTCTTGGCATGGTTCAGTTCTGCAACTCATTTTGTCTCCCATAAGTTCTCTCTGTCGAGATCACAAATAGACTTTATCTAACATAGTTAGTTTCTATAGGATCTGTTCCACACTGTTGCCTCCTCTTTATCATTAGGGCTATAGCTTTAATCCATATTTTCCCCACATACTCATACTAATTCTTCTCCAGAAAATTTGACCCAGTTCCTTCCAGGAGGCTTTATGGCCAGTAGAAAACCCTGCTGGGAGCTATGGGCTACTATTTAATGGCAACTTATAGTTGTATGGTATTGAACTAGCTCACTTAACTTCTCTGAGGTTCATTTTGCCTCTTCAGTATTAATGGTTGTTAGATGTTCTCTCTTTCAAATGGTTAAGTAGAAAAAGATACATTAAGGCACTTTCCACATTGCTGGTCAGAGAAGGTGTTCAAAATGCATTATTCAAATCTTTTTTAAAAAATAAACAATTATTCATTCAATTAGAAAACTATACAAAAGCAAGCTGATTGTATGCTATTAAACTTCTGTTTTTTTTCTTTGTTACTTCTGCAATATAACTCTTTTTTAATATATATTTTTAATTGATTTTTTACAGAGAGGAAGGGAGAGGGATAGAGAGTTAGAAACATCAATGAGAGAGAAACATTGATCAGTTGTCTCTAGCACACTCTTTACTGGGTATGTGCCCACAACCAAGGTACATGACCTTGACCAGAATGGAACTTGGGATCCTTCAGTCCCCAGGCCGATGCTCTATCCACTGAGCAAAACCGGCTAGGGCTGCAATATAACTATTATCATTAACATATGATAAGGACATAAGAATGTTACCAAAGAAATCTGGGAACTTCAAGATAAAAAAAAATTATAGAAGATGACTATGAAATAAATGTGTAACTAACCAAAAATGAACTGATTCTAAATATCTCTTAACAAGAAAGAAAAAAAAAACCCAAATTAATTAATAAATGAAGCCAAGCCGAGACCGGTTTGGCTCAGTGGATAGAGCGTTGGCCTGCGGACTGAAAGGTCCCGGGTTCGATTCCGGACAAGGGCACGTACCTTGGTTGTGGGCACATCCCCGGTGGGGAGTGTGCAAGAGGCAGCTGGTTGATGTATCTCTCTCATCAACGTTTCTAACTCTCTATCCCTCTCAATTCCTCTCTGTAAAAATCAATAAAATATATATATTTAAAAAAAAAATAAAAAAAATAAATGAAGCCAAAATATTCCCACCTGGACTTTTCATTTAAAGGGCATTTTTCTGTTCTTAGTGCCTTTTCCCTTACTTCTAACTGAAATATCTATGAAAATATTTCACAAACAACACTGAATACTAAAGTCCATGCACAATCTAATATCAGATTTTGGAAGAAGTCTTATTTTAGCATATAAGAGTTGATATGATTAGGGAAAGAAAACACTGACTAAAGTTCACCTCACAGGTCATCCAGATTTCACCTTATCAATAGAGATTATACATTGCGCCTGTCCCACCATATGTTGAATGATTGGATACTTGACACCAGTAGCAAGAAGAATACTAAGCTACTATCCTTCTATTATGCATTTGTTATGTTTTTGGACAACTAGAATGGTGTTATGATACTACTTTTTTTGCTCCTTCTTACTCTGACTCTTTGTTTATCTAGCCAAAGTATGAAAATCCCCGAAAGTCAGATGGGTAATGAAGGCCTCGTAATAAAGTATTATTACCTAAGAGGTATAGTTTCCACTAATAGAACACTGTAAGAATTGGAGGCTATCAGAAATTCCTAGAAAGAATATGTTCTGGGAATTATAGTAATTTACATAGCTTATCACCCAGAAAAGAACGGGGACTTTTCTGAAAGATACAGAACGGTCACATGGTACATAGCTGAACTAAGTATATCCTTGCAAGAAAATGAGAATTGATCCAGGAGCGATTTCCACCAACCTTCTCTCCAGCTGTCGCTTCGAAAGAGAGATTTAACCATTACCCAAGAATGTATGAATTAGACCTAGGGCAATCCATACAATCTATCTGTTGACACATATGAAATCTGAAAATATTTGGCCACATTTAATGATAGCTAATGGAAACGAAGCAAGAGAGAGCAATGGAAAAAATACTGCACACCAAGGGAAAAGAAGCAGCAACTGAAAACTCATAGGAAGAGAATTTTTCTGAAAATAACCTAAAATGGAATTCATTCTAAGGTTTAGAAAATAAGTAGACACTCTCCACAGAAGGTAAGAAGTCTTGGGCTCTTTGAAACAGAATCAGAAACTGACAAGTAGATTACTAGTTAGAAGGATAGCACATAGGGGTAAAAATGAAGATGGCTAAGTAAGGATATCAAGGAACTAAGAGAATGATAACATGGTTAAAGTTCATTGCAAAGGAATAGAGGCAAAATGATATTTTATAGAATTAGGTTAATGACATAAAGAAACTTCTAAACTTTTCTAGAATGTAGAGGGAAAGAGCAAAGATAAGGAAATTACAATAGAGAACAAGAAGAGGGGATGTGTTACTGATGGAAAACATAAAATGAAATAAAAATTTTAAAAAGAATAAAGAATTAGTATATTGATAATAGATTTAGCAGGATAAACCCAAATCAGAATAAGTAATAATGAAAAAAAAGAATAAGTAATAATGAAAAACATTAACAAAAAGCAATTTAGCAAACTTGTCTGGAAATACTAATGCGATGTGTATTAGATCTCCGCATTCTGCTTGTGCAGCAGATCTGATCTTTAAATCCCTCTACGTTATAGTTGTGGTTATACTTTAAAAGTACTCCATTATTTTATATCTTTCAAAAATGTTTAAAATGTGACTTACAAAACTTTGCAAATTATTAAAAACAAAGTAATGTGAAAATCTTAAAAGCTAAAAGGATTCTTAATTCATGTGTTTTACTTTGTTTTGTCTTTGATTTAATTTGAGACCCTTTAAAAAGGATATTTTATTTGTGTTTGTAATAATCTTGGAAATAAAATGTCTTCTTACTTCATAAAAAACAACAATTTTCTGAGCTATAAAAGGATCTACATCTGTATCCAAAGGCTTATCACATCTTGGGAAAAATTAATAAAAAGAGAAAAACATTTAGAAATATGTTGGAGTAAGTTCTGAGTAATAACCACAAATTAAATGTCCTCTCTTTGCTCAGAATACAGAACATTAATAAGTAAATAAGCACCAAAATATGACTTCAGGACAGGAATTGAAATCAGGTTACACCCAGACTGCTAATAGACCAGTAAGTACCAGAATAATAAACAACATCTAATATTAATAACATTTAAGTTAGTGCCTCAATGTGCAGCACACACATTTTATCTCCTTTGCTACAATTTTCACATTTCCCTCTCCTGACTGAGATAATTTGACAAATTATTGCCTCAGTGCTGTTACATTTTTGAAGCAAATAAAGAATAGAAAAGAAATACATGTCAATGTCATACCAAATGAGACTGGAGCTGGGAAGAACCTTATTCTTTGGCACACAAGATGGAATAGGCAGGGTAGGGAGGTTACAATTGAACACAACAAATGAAACAAATATGTTTCTTGTATTAAGCAAAGGTGCATCAGAGCATAGTTGAGAGAAATACAGCTGAGAGAGTGGCAGAGCATTCTGGTTGTCAAGACGTTGACTTAAAAATGTTTAAAAATATAAAAATGTTGTTACCATTGGGTGATAAAAAGGATTGCAGAAAGAGTGACCTACTAGAGTAAGAGTAGAGGATAATTCAAAAAATGTTGAGAGAAATATACTGATTATAAATATTTGAAAGTAGATCTACTACAATTGGGCTCTAATCGGTTTTCAGTTCATTTAGAAGACATGGCTTACTTAGGACATTTTGGGATAAGAGAGATAGCAGGAAATTTACATGCAAATAGTAGCACTGCACAAAGGAGTATGTTCTTGGCATCTGGATATTTCCAGACATAATTGATGGAAGGAGAGTCATTTGAGGGAACACGAAGTTTCCAGAACAGTTTTAATTTTACATATTTTGTTTCCTTGATAAATTATTTAACTGACCAATGCATTACAAAGTTTAGTCAGAAAAACAAGATCATGAAAGCTACAGATTATTGTAATAATTGAGAAACAATGTAAAAGAGGACAAATGAAACAGAAATGAAGATTACTCAGATATGTATCTCCTAACACATAGCATGAGTATATCTGCCTTTTACAATTAAGAATGTTTTGCAAAATATTAAATGTTGTAAGGACATATGAAAGCATATGCAGGTGGTTCAATTAGGTAAATAGTTTGACAACTTTATTTTTAATTTATTATTTTAAAAAATATATTTTATTGATTTTTACAGAGAGGAAGGGAGAGGGATAGAGAGTTAGAAACATCAGTGAGAGAGAAACACTTATCAGCTGCCTCTTGCACACCCCCTACTGGAGATGTGCCCGCAACCAAGGTACATGCCCTTGACTGGAATTGAACCTGGGACCCTTCAGTCCGCAGGCCAATGCTCTATACACTGAGCCAAACCAGCCAGGGCTGTTTGACTACTTTTAATAAAATTGTGTGGCTTCCATTAATTTGCTGAATGTGATCCCAACAGGGAATCTATATATATATATATATATATATATATATATATATATATAGCCTAATATGCTAAGGGTCTGACCCATAGGTTGACTGTTTGGTCAACTACGTGACCAGTCACTATAATGCACACTGACTACCAGGGGGAAGACTCTCCGACCAGTAGGTTAGCTTGCTGCTGGGGTCTAGCTGATCAGGATTGGGTGAAATGGGATGAACATGCCCTGGAACCCTCCTATAGTCCCCCCTGGCCAGCCAGCAACCTCCCACAGTCCCTCCCTGGCTGGCCAGCCAACCCCCTGTGGTCCCTCCCAAGCCAATTGGTCCCCTGTTGGGATCACATTCAGCCTCCATCAGGACTGGCAAGATGGCCCAAATGGCCCCAATTGCTGGTCAGGCCAACAGATCCCACCCATGCACAAATTTGTGCACTGGGCTTCTAGTTTGTAATAAAAATGTTGATATTAGAGTTTATACTATTGATTGGCTACACTAAATGCAACAACTCTATACATGAGATAAGAGAAGAGAACTCACTAGATAGATTTGGTTCAGTTGTCTTTTGTTTAGCAAGATAAGAATTTAATGGTAAACTCTTGGATAGCATTTGGCAAGTACCTATATTTTTTTATAATTTTTTTTATTGTCTAAAGTTTTACATATGTCTCCTTTTCCCCTAATTGACCATTTCACACCTTCCACCTCCAGCCATTCCCACCCTGGACAAGCCTCCACTGCCCCAGTGTCTGTTTCCATTGGTTATGCTAATATGATGCATGCATACAAGTCCTTTGGTTGATCTCTAACTCCCCCATATCCCCAGGCAAGGACCTACTTTTCATTGCGAAAGAAACACATTGCCACATAATATGCTGTAAAGCTTATAAAAAACAGCAAGCTGATCATAAAACTATCTTAATAAAGAACATAAGACCAAAAGGGTTGAAATGTTTTTTTATTAGATATTGCCGTAAATATTTTCTTGATATAGATCACTGAGTAGTCATTGATATTTTGGCTATGAAGCCTCTGAATGCTTTTATCATATCTATAGTCCCATTCCTCAGAACAAACACACATGTCCATAAAACATTTTCATGTTTTTAAGCCCATCCCTGGGATCTGGAAGAACTTTTTTTTTTAATTAATTTTTTTTTATTTTATACTGTCGACAGATGAACCGCATTTCTCCCCTATCCCCACCTCCAACCAGACCACACGCTCTCCTCCCTCTGGCCCTCACCATATTGTTGTCTCTGTCTATGGGTTTTGCATATATGTTCTTTGGCTAATCTCTTCACCTACTTTCATCCAGGACTCCCCACCCACCTCCCCTCTGACGTCTGTCAGCCTATTCCATGTATCCATGCCTCTGAGTCTATTTTGTTTAATAGTTTATTTTGTTCATTAGATTCCAGGTTTAAGTGAGTTCACATAGTATTTGTCTTTCTCTGACTGGCTTATTTTTAAGTTATTTTTATTGTTGAAAGTATTAGAGAGGACCCCTTTATCTCCCCCATTGACACCCTCGTCCCTACTCTCTCATTATCCCCAGGCCTTCACCTAACTATTGTCCCTGCCTCCATCCCCCCAACCTCCTCCCCCACCCCCACTTCCCTTTGAGAGTTGTCAGTCTCTGGATCTATTTTGTTCATCAGTTTATTTTGTTCATTAGATTCCACATATAAGTGAGATCATGTGATATTTATCTTTCTCTGATTGGCTTATTTTGCATAGCATAATAATCTCCAGGTCAATTCGTGCTGTTGCAAAAGGTAAGAATTCCTTCTTTCTTATAGCTGTATAGTACACTCCATTGTGTAAATGTACCACACCTCTTTTTATCCATTCATTTACTAATGGACACTTGGGCTGTTTCCAGATCTTAGTAATTGTAAGTAAGGTTGCCATGAACAAGGAGTGCATATATTCTTTCTGATTGGTGTTTGGGAATTCTTAGGATATATTTCCAGAAGTGGGATCACTGGTTCAAAGGGCAGTTCCATTTTTAATATTCTGAGGAAACTCCATACTGTTTTCCACAGTGGCTGCCACTGTCCGCATTCCCATCAAGAATTAATTTTGATTTAGCCTTTTGATACTATATATAAAGAACCCTAAAACCCAGTGGGAGTGGTGGGACCCGGGGGAGACGTGTGACCCAGAGGAGCGGGATGACCCAGAGGAGCGGGATGACCCAGAGGAGCCGTGTGTCCCAGAAGGGCAATGTGAACTGGAGGAGGAGCGGATTCTATTCTTGTGGTCCTGAGACATTTGGACAGTCTGCAGCCATTTTCTATAGAACATTTTGTTGTATTTCCCTATAGTAGAATCAGGGGCAAAGAAAGGGAGTGGACTGATAATTATCAGGGGGATAAGGTGGTGGGGGAGCAGTGAGAGACTGGATTGAAATCGTATAACCAATGGATGAAGACAATGCAGGGGAGGTAAGGGGGTAAGGGCAGAGGGTGGAATGGGAACTGGGTGGTAGGGAGCTTTGGGGGAGAAAAAGGAGAAACAATTATGATAATCTGAGTAATAAAGATTTATTTAAAAAATTAAAACAAACAAAAAAAGAACCCTAAAAGTTCCACATTTTCTTTGTAAATGGCACTTTTTACATAATTAAAATAAATAATCCTAAAATTTATATGGAACCCCAAAAGAGTAAATAGCCATAGCTATCTTAAGAAATAAAAAACAAAGTTGGAGGATCTATATATTCAATGTAATCCCTATTAAAATACCAATGGAATATTTCAAAGATCTAGAACAATTTCTCCAAAAATTCATTTGGAATAAAAAAAGGCCCCAAATAGCCACAGCAATCCTGAGAAAGAAGAACAAAGTTGGAGGGATCACGATATCAGATATAAAGCTATATTACCAAGCCACAATTCTCAAAACTGCCTGGTACTGGCATAAGAACAGACATATAGACCAATGGAACCCAGAGAACCTAGAAATTGGCCCAAGCCATTATGCTCAATTAATATTTGACAAAGGAGGTAAGAGCATACAATGGAGTCAAGAAATTTGGTCAGATACGTGCAAAAAAAATAAAACTAGATCACCAATTTACACCATACACAAAAACAAACTCAAAATGGCTAAAGGACTTAAATGTAAGATAGGAAACAAAAAATCCTACAAGGCTCCACAGGTAGCAAAATAGCAGACATAAAGTAGCAATGTCTTTATCAATACAGCTTCTGGGGCAATGGAAACTAAAGAACAAATAAACAAATGGGACTACATCAAAATAAAAAGCTTCTGCACAGCAAAAGAAACCATCAACAAAACAACATGGGAGAACATATTTGACAACGATATTTCTGATAAGGGTTTAATCTCCAAAATTTACAGAGAAGTAATACAACTTAACAAAAGGAAGATTAAACAATCCAATTAAAAAATGGGGACAGGAACTAAACAGACACTTTTATAAAGAGGACATATAGAAGGTCAGCAGAGTGGGGCAGTAAGGGTTGACCAGGCTTGTGGGAGGGGCAGTTAGGGGCGACCCAGCAGGCTGGCAGGTGAGCAATTAGGAGTCATTGGTCCAGGATTGTGAGAGGGATGTCCCTGGGATCAGGCCTAAACCGACAGTCAGATATCTGCTGAGGGTTCCTAGATTAGAGACGGTGCAGGCTGGGCTGAGGAGACCTCCCCCCTCCGTGTATGAATTTTGTGTACTGGGCCTCTAGTTGTAATATAGCTTGATATTTGGTATTGTGATCTCTCCAACTTTGTTCTTCGTAAAAGAAGTGAGGCTACAGGGTAAACAATGGTCTCCAAAATTGTAGAGACCAGCAAAGGAACATAGAGAACCATCACTTACAAGAGCAGACACTCAGGAGCACAAACCTCAGCAGGAACCATGTCCAGGAAGGGAAATTAAACTGTAATGGACAAACTGCTGGAGGCTCAAAGTGGACCAGGGTGAGAGAGGAAAACCATGGAGAGACACAGTTTGTTCTTCTTTCTGAGGATTGCTGTGGCTATTTAGGATCCCCCCCCCCATATGAATTTAAAGAGTTTGTTCTAGGTCTGTGAAATATGCCATTGATATTTTAACAATAAGAAGAAATAAAAAATATTTAAATTGGAAAAGAAGTTAAACTGACATTATTCGAAAGATATAATGTCATGCTATTGTACATAGAAAATCCTAAAGACTCCATCAAAAAACTACTAGACTTAATAAATGAATTTGGCAATGAAGCAGGATACAGAATTAAGCCCCAGAAATCCACGGCTTTTTTATATACCTATAATGAACGCACAGAGAAAAATAAGAAACAAAACTAAAGAAAACATTGCACCAAAGAAATTAAATTATCTAGAAATCAACTTAACTAAGGATGGAAAAGAGCTGTACTTGGAAAACTACAGGACATTGAAAAAAGAGATAGAGGAAGACATAAACAAATGGAAGAATATACCATGTTCATGGATTGGTAGAATCAACATCATTAAAATGTCCACACTACCCAAAGTAATTTATAGATTCAATGCAATCCCCATTAAAATATCAATGGCATATTTTATAGGTTTCTTGTTTTCTTACCTGCTAATGTATTTGTTTGTGATACCAGATTTCCTTATATTCAACATTCTGGATGCATTTATGCAGTCAGTATTATTTATTCCTAAATGATTGGTAGAATTTACTAGTGAAACTATCTGGGCCTAGAGTTTTTTTATATGGGAAGTTTATAAACTATAAATTTATTTTCTTTAGTAGATATGTTGTTATGCAGATTACCTGTCACTTCTAAAGTGAGCTTTGATAGATTGTGTCTTTCAAAGAACTTGTCTATTTTATCCAGTGTATCAAATTGACAAAAAAAAGTGTTCATATACTACTTTTCTTATCATCCTTTCCTCATCATGAAATTTCCAGCTTTTTTATATCCCCCAGTCTTAATATTGGTAATCTGTATTTTCTTCCTCTGCCCCCTAGTAATATTTATGAATATTACTGATATTCTAAAAAAAGTAGTTTTTAGTTTAATTGATTTTTTATATTGTTTTTCTGTTCTATTTTATTGAATCATTGATATATATATATACCAATGTTACTTTCTTTCTTCTCATTACGGTTTTATTTGCTCTTTTTACTATATATAGAAATGATCATATGTTTCAATTAATTCTAACATAGTGATGACAATTTTTTAATAAGTGTTTCATTTAAAATGTTTTTTCTCTCTAATATAGGCAGTTACTACTCTAAATTTCTAAGTACAGCTTTAATTATACGCTCTGAATTTTGACAGATTGTGTTTTCGTTTTCAATCAGTTCAAAATAATTTCTCATTTGAGTTTTTTCTTTAACTCATGGCTTATTTAGATTGTGTTGTTGTTTCCAAATATTTGGAGGTTTTTCAGATATCTTTGTGTAACTGATTTCAAATTTAATTTCATTGTGGTCGGAAAACATACTTTATATGACATGAGTAATTAAAAATTTTTAAAAAATATATATTTTATTGATTTTTTACAGAGAGGAAGGGAGAGGGATAGAGAGTTAGAAACATAGATGAGAGAGAATCATCAATCAGCTGCCTCCTGCACACCTCTTACTGGGGATGTGCCCGCAACCCAGGTACATGCCCTTGACCGGAATCGAACCCGGGACCTTTCAGTCCACAGGCTGACGCTCTATCCACTGAGCCAAAAACGGTTTTGGCAGTAACTTTAAATTTATTGAGATTGTTTTTGTGGCTCAGAATAAGACCTGTCTTTAATGGACAGTTTAAAAAGCAATTATTGTGCTCTTTTTGGCTATAATTTTCTACAAATGTCAATTAGGTCATGTTGTTTGATGTTATTTCCAAGTTTTCTACATCTTTCATAATTTTCTCTCTATTTGTTTAATCTATTACTGAGAGGGAAGTGTTAAAATTACAGAAAGTTATCGTTTCAAAGTTCTGGAGCCAGACGTCTTAAATAAAGGTGTCAGCAGAGCCATGTCACCTCTTAAGAGAGGGAACTGCTCCATCCTCTCTCGCAGCTTCCTGTAGCCTCAGGCATTCGTTGGCTTATAGATGTGCCACTTCAATCCTCTTCTTACATGGTGTTCTCTCTGTGTCTTCACATTGTCTCCGTGTGTGTGTGTGTGTGTGTGTGTGTGTGTGTGTGTGTGTGTGTCCCTTGTCTGTCTCTCTAAATTCTTCTCTGTAATGAAGGGTACTAATCATATAGGATTACAGCCCACCCTAATGATGACCTCATTTTAACTTGATTCCTTCTGTACAGATCCTCTTTCTAAATAAGACCATGCTCTGAGGCACTGAGGGTTAGGACTTGAAACTTTTTTTTTTTTTTGAGGAGACATAATTGAATTCATAATATGGGTCTTGCTTTTTTAAAAATCCAATTGGATAATCCATGCTTTTTAGTTGAGATGATTTGACCATTTTCAGTGTAATGATTGATATGGTTTAGTTTAAATCTGTAATCTTGCTATTTGTTTTCTATTTATTACATATGCTATTTTCCCCCCTTTCTTTTGGATTAATTTAGTAGTAATTGATTCTATTTAATTTTTGGTTGCCTTATTATCTGTAACTATTTCTTTTGTTATTTAATGACTGCCTATAAGGTTTAGAGTGACCTTAGTAGTCTTCTTTAAAGTAGTATAAGAAACTTGCATTACAGCAATTTTCAACCTTTTACATCTCACGGCACACATAAACTAATTACTAAAATTCCGTGGCACACCAAAACATATATTATGTTTTTTGCCAATCAGACAAAAAAAAAATAGGTGTGATTTTGATTCATTAACACCAGACGGCTATTGCTGTGTTGGCTATTGTCATTTTTTAATTTGACAATCTAAAGAAAAAGAGGTCAATGCCCCTGATTAAATAGTAAGATATTGTATGTTTTAAAAATTCCTGCAGCACACCAGTGTGCGGTGGCACACCATTTGAAAATGGCTGTCATACTATTTTTCCATTTCTCTTTTCTGGGCCTTTGTGTTACTGTTATCATATGTCTTAATCTACATTTGCTAGAAACCACACACTGCATTGCTATTCTTTGGTTTTAAACAGTTGTTCTTTTTAAAAGAAATTTGCATTTAAAATGATTTTATATTTGTCCATGTATTTGCCATTCCTAGTACTCTTTATTCATTTTTTGTGGATCCAGATTTTATTTAGAATGTAAGAACATTATTAGATAAATAAGAGATCTCTAATCTTTTAAGAATAACTAAGAATAGGGAAATATAATATCCTTCTTTAAGCTGATATAAATCCTTTTTATATTTTAATATCAATGTTTATTGAGTTACAAATATTGTTGGAATTATTATATACTGACATTACATAGAATTAAAAAATGCTAGTTATAATCTTTAATAAATGCCAATGGGAGATATGAAAACTTGAGAATATAATCATTGAGGAACAATTTCTTAGACTAACTTTTAACACATTAGGCTGTTGCTTTACAATCATTTTTATATTATGACAGACAGAGCATACAATCCTATCAGTGTGACTAATGAAGTTGTTTGTCAGGTCCAGGATCTCTGAGTGTCCTTGGCTCTTTAAAATCCCCCAAGGGGTATAAGTATCAATATTAGTATAAGCCTGTCTTATTGAGAAACTTCACATTAAGCCACAATATTTCATGTGATTACTTCAATGATCATCAGCCTTTTCCTAACTCCACTTAACATGTCATTCTCATTTCTTATCATATTGGATGGTAATAAACAGTAGCAAAGTCTAACCTATAACACATTTTTTATCAAACTGTCATGCATGAGGCTCCAACTTTAAGTTCCATAAAAGAATGGTAGCCATATACTAATAATTACTAAGGGTAGAAAATATATACCTTGTCAAAGGGCCACGATTTACAATTTCTGGGACTCACTCATATATTTTTTAAAGTTTTTAAAAGATATTTTATTTATTTTTTCACAGAGAGGAAGAGAGCGTGATAGAGTTAGAAATATTGATGAGTGAGAAACATCAATCAGTTGCCTCTTGCAGACCCCCACTGGGGATGTGCCCGCAACTAAGGTACATGCCTTTGACTGGAATCAAACCTGGGACCTTTCAGTCTGCAGGCCAATGCTCTATGCACTGAGCCAAACCGGTCTCGGCTTATTCATATTTTTTATCTCCTTGATTACATCTGATGAAAAATAGATTTATAACGGAGTGGAAAAGATAAAAAATTCTAAACCTAGATTAAAAAAAAATTCATTGAAAGCAGAAAGTTTCTCTTTCCAAAATAAGAGAACCAAACAGAATGGCATCTGTGAATAACAGCATCTGGAAAGGCGACTGGGACTACTGGTATTTAACAGATAAATTTATCTAGTTTTGTGTTTAGGTTAACCACATTTTACTGATATTTTCAAGCTGTTAGTAACTCCAAGCTTGTTTCCAGTTGTTGGATTACAATTGTAGCTCATCATTTCCCTTCTGAACATTTTATGAGGCTTTATCTAAAGAAGCAATAGTCATTGTTGGCAAAGACTCATGCTCCTTGCAAAGAAGTGCTTTGATAAACAATAATGTCAACAAGGGCATTAGTCTTCCCTTTCTAAATTCAATGCTATCACAGTCCCCTAAAAGTAATAAAAATAAAGTATGATGGTTGGGTTTGTACAATGAAGCTGTTGTGTTTGAATAGTAACCAGGGTGCTGTTGAAAGAAAACTTAACCTAATAAATCATTAGCCTCTATCCCAAGTGTAAAATCCTTCCTAAATGGAATAGAGAAATATTTAAACTTAAGTCACATTCTCTTTTTTGAAGACTAATATTTCCTACATCAGCTTTGACTTCAGGGCATCAATTAATGTTAGTGCCAGCCATCTGTCAGTTTTCAATTAAATAAAATAGTTATTATTATTCATTTCTTGAAATAATAGTTTCTTTATTTTTTGCACTGTCAAAAGGAGAATTTAAATTTTATGTCATTAAATCCTAAGAAATGTGATTATTCTTTGAGAAAATATGTACTTTAATGCTACATATTATAATTTAGGAGTGGAACTGTCCATGCTCAATGTCATCTACCCTGTTTCCCAGAAAGTAAGACAGTGTCTTATATTAATTTTTGCTCCCAAAGATGCGCTAGGTCTTATTTTCAGGGGATGTCTTATTTTTCCATGAAGAAGAATATGGTACACATTTATTGTTAAATGAAAATAAAGGAAATTTATTACCTGTATACGGTACGGTAGGACGGTAGTTGTCAACACAAACCAAACAAACTGTGAATCCTACAGTATAAAGAATTTATTCATTTATTCAATGACAATCATGTCATCATCTTCTGGAACATCATCATAACAATCCAATTCCTGAATTTCCTGGTGAATTTCTTGTGACTCTATTTCTTTTAGAATCAGTGGACCAAATCTCTCATGTTTAGCAATAGCACTATCTATAAATGAGTACTTCTTGTCAAGGTAGCCTGCTTGCAGTGCATTTGCAATGCAACTGTCAGTGATTTTCTCCCATGAATTCTTCACCCAAGTCACAACTTCTTGCAATTTAGGTTTCACAAAGTTTCCACGCTGATTTCTCTCCATTATATTTTTAATAGTCATTAATTTCCATGCACAAATTGTCTTTGAATGGCTTCTTTATTGCAATATCAAGAGTCTGGAGATAGGCCGTCATTCCTGGAGGAATCATTATTTCATTTATTTTTCTTTCGTGAAGAAATGTCTTCATGTCTTTAGTGTGGTGAGTGCTGGCTGCATCACAGACTAGCAGACCTCTTTGGCTCCCTCGCATAACAAGCAGCAGCATTAAATCCACCCACTTCCTTATAACTGCTTGTGTGGCCCAGGCTCTTTCAGTTTCAAGAATAAAAAAGCCCAAAACATGTTCCATCCTTTCCTTCTTGCCCTTTGAAACGATTAAAGGTGGGATTTTAGTGCCATCCAGACGAATTGACTAAATACAGGAAAGACATGCACTTTTGTAAGCAGTGGAGGGAATGTACACTAAGGAGGCACCCCGTTGTTCAATTTTTGTTTGAGATGATTGGCCCATAAGCACTGCAGTTTCATCCATAGCAATCATGTTGGAAAGGTTGTATTTAGAGAAGTCAGCATCATCAATAAAGGACTTGAATGCAAGTGCTCGCTTAATAACTTGAGTATCTTCCAACCTAAACAATGTTGTAGATCTTCTTAAAGACAGTTCACTTCGCTGAAGGAAATTATCCAGCCAGTGTTGTGATGCTTTGAAGTCTTCGGGGGTTATGTCAAACTGTGGTGCGATTGCAAGGGCAAATTCTTGAATCTGAGCCCTATTCACAACCAAAGCCTTTGCTCTCCTGTTAACAACCCATTCACAGATCAGGTCTTCCAGCTCGGAAAATAATGGTTGCCGACCTGATCCACACTTGGGCTTTTTAGCACTTCCCTTGTCCACTTGTTCAATGAGGTTACCATGCTCTGTTCACCATTTTCTGACCAATCAGGTACTCAACATCTTCTCTTTGCAGAAAGCAGTGAGATTTTGGCTCCAAGAGTCTTCCACGATTCCTTTCTTGTATTCCATGGAGTAGCTTTTTCTTTTTACACTAATTTTTAGGGGTAAAAAAAAAAGGAATTGGGGTATCAAGGTGGGGGGAGGGGGATCACTTAAAATGACACGGGCAATCAGAGGGGGGAATCAAAATGGCACAGGAGAATCAGAGGGGGGATTACCATTTTAGTAACCCCTTTTGATCTTCCAATGTCATTTTGATTGTCCCCTCTGATCCTCCTGTATCATTTTGATTGCCCCCTTTGATCCTCCTGTGTCATTTTAAGTGACCCCCTCCCCCCACCCCTGTGCCACTGAACACCTTCACCAGACATCCCCCCTACCCCTTTATCAGACATTTACCCCCTGGGGCCTGCCTGGGGACTGTCACTGGGCTTGCTGGAACCTGGATCTGGGCTGGAGCAGGGTCTGCCACTGACTGAGAACCTTCAGTCATCATGAAGGCGGCCACGAGCATCAGGTAGTGTCACTAGAGACAGACCAGCATTCACCACCTTCACCGTGTCTAATCCTCCTGTTCTTCTACACATATCTGTAAAAGTCTCTTCCTCTCTCCCGCCCCACGCTCACAGGTCACTCTAACCTCCACTCCGCCTCCACACAGCAGTGATGTCAGGACTGCGTAATGTCACTGGTTGCTAGATGCCAGTCGGGGTGGCCCCAGCAACCAGTTTACGGTAAATTAATTTTTATTCTGAGACAGAGCCTAAGGGCCTTATTTTCAGGGGGATGCCTTATATTTCACTCAGAAGGAAACCTGTAAGTAGGTCTTATTTTCGGGGAAACACGGTATCCAGAATATCATCTGTATCAGGCCCATGTTTTTCAATTGGGTTCAAATCCTGGCTTTGCCATTCAACTATGTGGCCTTTGGCAAGTTACTTGATTTCTCTTTGGATCAAGTTTATAATTTATTGTACTAGTATACCAAGCTCAAAAGTTTTTGGTAATAATGATATAGTTAGCATATAAAATGTGCTTAGAAGAGGATCTGGCATATAAAAGCAATATGTGTTAGTCATTATAATCATCCAATAGCAATATATAGATTTAACTTATTTTAAATTTTTATAAGTGCTCTGATACTTGCATAAAATTTTGAAACTTTGTTTTTTAGTCAATATTATATTTAATAATCTGTCCATGTTAATATTTAAAGATTGGCTCGTTCTTTTGAAATATATGGTGTTATATATACTAGAGGCCTGGTGCATAAAATTCATGCAGGAGGGGTGTTCCTCAGCCCAGCCTGCACCCTCTCCAATCTGGGACCCCTGGAGGGATGTCCAACCACCTGTTGGGATTGGGCCTAAACAGGTGGTTAGAAATCCCTCTCTCAATCCAGGACTGCTGGCTCCCAACCGCTCCCTTGCCTCTGCCTGATTGCTCCTAACTGCCCTCTCCTTCCAGTCTGGTTGCCTCTAACTATCCTCCCCTGCAGTTCTACCCCCTTCCCTCCCCCAACTGCCCTCCCCTGCAGGCTTGGGTCCCTTCCCAACTTTCCTCCCCTGTAGGTGTGGTCCACCCACAACTGCCTTCCTCTGCTGGCCTAGTCTCCCACACTGCCCTCCTCTGCTAGTCACCCCCAACTGTTCTGCCCTGCAGGCCTAGTCCCTTCCCCCCCAACTACCCCCTCCTGCAGCCTTGAGTCCCCCTCCAACTTCCCTCCCCTCCAGTCCTGTTCTACCACAACTGCCCTCCTCTGCCAGCCTGGTCACATCCAACTGCCTACAACTGCCCTCCTCTGCCAGCCATCTTGTGGCGGCCATCTTGTGTCTACATGGGGGCAGCCATCTTTGACCACATGGGGTGGCTATCTTGTGTCTTGGAGTGATGGTCACTTTTCATTATTACTCTTTTATTAGACAGGATATGTACATGTGTAGTTGGTTCTCCCAAGAAATCTCACTCATTCTCATAATTTCAGTTCAAACATATGTACTAATAACTACAAAATATATTTTAATTTCATTTTTCTCCTAAAGTGAAAATCCTTATACCTCCCTATATAGATGGAAAATAATTGATGCCATTGTAATAACCTGGCTATTATTTAACAGGAAAGAAAGAAAGGGAAAACCAAATAGATTCATGCCCTGTAAGGTCTGAGGGATGCCCATCAGTCACATCTGGAAATGAGTGGCCAGAATAAGTGTGGTCACTAGCAAGCATGGGATAGCTGAATATTTAAACTTACAAACAAAGGAAGTTCTCTCTTTCTCTCTCTCTCTCTCTCTCTCTCTCTCTCTCTCTCTCTCTCACACACACACACACACACACACACACACACACACACACAAGGCCTTCCTGGCACTCCTGTTGTGCTCATGTGGCTCATGGCCATAGGGGACCCACACATAGACTAATGGACTTGAATTAGTTTAGATGCTGAACTACACCCAGCTGCAACATGGAACGGAAGCTCTGGACACTGGCCTTGCTTTTGCTGAAACCCCAAGTGCACCTTTTCCAGGATTGGCTTAAGGGGCAGGGGACCTTGAATCTTAGAAAATTTATTGCAAGAATCTCGCTCTCATGTGTGACAGGGAAGTTTAATTCTCCAGTAACATAGTAATCATAATGTTTTCCAGCTCCTCCCATCAAGAGGCTGAATGTATGTCTCCTCTTCCTTAAATCTGAGTTGACCGCGAGCCTTATGTTGGCCTTTAAAATATGGTGGAGCCCTGGCTAGTGTGGCTCAGTGGTAGATCATTGGCAAGTATACCGAAGGGTCTCGGGTTCAATTCCCAGTCAAGGGTATGTACCTGGGTTTCAGGTTCAATCTCAGGCCCTGTTTGGATGTGTGCAGGAGGCAACTAATCGATGGGTAAGGATTAACAGGAAAAAAAAGTGGTGAAAATGACATTGTGTCACTATGACACCAGACCTTAAGAAACCTAGAAGTTAACTCTTGTATTCTGTTGAAATATTACTTTATAAGAAAAACCAATCAGACCTATTGGTGGATGAGAGGACATATAGGAGGATGCTAGGTGCTACAAAAGCCAGAACCAACTGCAGTCATTGGTACTGTCCACATCAGTTTATCTGTTCGAATGACTAGAGCTACATGGGATGGCAAACCACAGCCCGTGGGATAAACCAACAAAATTTTCTTTGTTGCTTTTGTGCTCCAACAGCAGTTGAATAGTTGTGCCAGAGATGGTATCATCCACAGAGTTAAAATAGTTGATCTTTGGTCCTTTACAGGAAAAGTTTGTCTACTATTATCTTAAGCCATTGTTTGTTTGTTTTGGTTGGTTGGCTGGGTTGTGTGTATTTTACATGAAAATATATAGCCAATGTAATCTGATATTCTCCAGGTTCAAATCCATCCTTTCTCTTGCATTTAACAGCTCTAACAGTATTATCCCTATGCACTATCTAAAACATTAGAAAGCATTTAAGAGTTTCTGCATTCTACTTCTTCCATACCTTCCTAACTCTCACCAAATCTTGGCAAACATGTATTTTACATCTCTGCTGGGTACATGTCTTTTACAACACTGTTCTTCAGGTTCCTATAAAGTCTTTCCTGGTTACTTATAGGTGTCTTATTTAGTCATTATTTACTTATGACTCAAAACTATATTGTTTGTTATATCCTATATAATAAAAAGGTAACATGCAAATGGCTGTCTATGACCCTCACAAATGGCTGTCTATGACCAGACCAGCAGGGGTATTAGTGAGGGATGACCAAACAACTAAACAGCAGGCTGTGTGGACAACCAGGCCGGGGGGTTGGAGGGGAGGCTGCGAGGGGCGACCAGGCTGGTAGAGTAGGCAGTTAGGGGCAATCATGCTGGCACATAGAGGCAGTGAGGGGTGATCAGGCCAGCAGGGTGGGGGGACAGTTAGGGGCGACCAGGCAGACAGCCAAGTAAGTGGTTAGAAGCCAGCAGTTCAGGACTGTGATAAGGATGTCAACGGCTGGTTTAGGCCAGATTTCTGGGATTGGGCCTAAAACGGCAGTCAGACACACCCCGAGGGTCCTGGACTGGAGAGGGTGCAGGCTGGGGTGAGGGAATCCACCTCCTCCTCCCGAGTGTATGAATTTCATGCACCAGGCCTCTAGTGTTGGATATAAAAGATTAATAATTATAGTCTGTGTAATCAGCAATGAAATAATGTAGTGAAAATGACAAGCTGATAATCTGGAAATAAACAGGTAATATTGTGCAAGGCCAGAGGAGGGACACTTAATTCAGTCCAGTTAAGTAATTCAGGAGAGAGCTTTCTAGTTAAGGTATTGCTTAAAATGATATGGAGTAGCAAGGGAATTCTATACAGAGAAGACACTATGGTGAAAGATGCAGTGATGAGAAACAACATAATTGGTATTGCTAAAGCAGGGAGAAATAGGTGTAGAGAGGTAGGTATGAGCTAAATCATAGAAAGATTTTATCCTGAAGATTCACAAACACTTTCTATAGGGTATGGCAAGGGAAAACATAGCACATATACTTCCCAAGATTTCAAAATTCCTCATATTTTGGCAACCTGAGATTTTTATTCTTGGATGAGGATATACCAAATAAACATTTTGGGTGTTTAAATAGTATTTGGTATCATTCAGGGTTGACTGACACATTTTGTTTCAAATAAATTAATTTGTATATCTTTTATTTCCATATTCCATATTCACTAAAATTGATTAGCCTGAGAATGGTTTGTAGGCAAATTATTCATATTGGTTCTTATTTCCTACCTCCCTTTATAACCACACGCAGCCCACTGAAAAAACAAAAAGAGAAGGTAAAAAAAGAAACCATCAGGATCAGGTGTCTAATAATTGATTCTCTTTTTAATTGAAAAAGTATTACAGATGTCCCCTTTATTGTTGAAAGGATTACAGATGTCCCCTTTCCCCCCTTTCTCCCGCGCCTCCCCCATTCCCCCTTCCCCACTCCTCAGTCCAGCTCAACTCTAGTACCCTGCCTGTGATCCAGGAGTTTGATCTTGTAAACACTTCTCCTTTGCCAGTAGAGGGCCGTGGAGTAAGACTGCAGCAGGAAGGGACTGTCCTTCCTGATTCAGGTACATCATTCCCAGCAGGCTCCTGGCCACTGCAGTGCGCTTACCCTAACGTGTGCCAGTCCCAGCCTGTACTTTCCTGTCTGCTAGTCCTGGTCTAGGAATCATGGACAGACTGACCCCTGGTAACCCTGACAACTTCACCACCATCCTGCAGGCTGCAACCACACCTTCTCCAAAGAGGTCTGAGCTCCAGCTTTGGGGAAGGGGCCTCTTTTCAAGTTTATTCTTTTGTTCAGTACTCTCCCCCAGTTCTACAACATTTTTAACATTCTCTTTCATTTCTTTTTAGTAACGAATTCCCTGTAAATAGTTAATATTTCTTTTCTCATATCATACCTCTTCAAGTTATTGAATGCTTTCTTTCTCCTCAATCAACTCTGAATGACATAGAATACTATTTAAATACCCAAAATGTTTATATGGCACATCCTTATCAAGAACAAAAGCATCAGGATGTAAAAAAAAAAAGAAAGAAAAAAAGAGAAATTTTGAAATCCTGGGAAGTATATGTGTTATGATTTCCCCTGTCTCAAATACATTTATTCTAAGAATGAGATGGTGAGAGGCAGAGTGTTTTGGCCGAATTTTAGTTTTTCTGAATTAAGAAATATTTGAGTGGGGAAGTAATATTTCATGTCTCCTCATGATAGAATACAGGAAGCAGACCTTCTCCATCTTTTAAAAAAACTAATATATATGAAACAATGATTTTTGTATATTGGACAACAGTCAGTGCAGGATAGTAGTGATTCTTCAGAATAGGCATCAAATGGGTTGAACCATAGAATTGCCTATCTTGTTACTTAGATTGAGTTTCCAGGCTACAGGCCACGTAGGGGGTATATAAATAGAGCCTCCTGACACACATGGTGTTGAATAGTCATCAGAAGAGTATTTTGCCTCAGTAGTGGGGCCAAATTAGCCCTGGAGTAAAGACTGTTTGGAATCACCTAACAAAACTTAAAAGCAAATCTTGCAAAAAATCAAACCGTTTCCAATAGCTTAGTTGTGTCCCAGCTGGGAGGAGGGTGGTTAAAAAATGCCAAACAAAATTAATACTCAATGAAACAATATTAAAAATATATAGAATCCCATAAAAATTAATAGACATACAAAGAAATAGGAAATTAAGGCCCATATGAGGAAAATAATCAGGAAGAAAATAACATAGATAACAGAATCAGTAGACATGTGGATATTTTAAGGAATCATATTAAATCATCCACTCTATTGGGGGAAAAAATGAAATATTTCTACAAGTAATTCTGAGTTGGTTGGTTGACCTGACCATTAGGATAGGTTTTGCAAATTCATTTATAAGATGGTCATCTTTAATAATGAACTAGATCTACAGTTACATGTTTTGATAAAAATAGAATTTAAAAATATGATAATAAAATTATGTAGTGTTGGAAAATCTTTATTTATGTTAATAATGCTTAGGTTTCTCCTACTGTTCCTATGCTTTCACATCTCCTCTTCATCCATGTGACAAGCCTCTGGCTCTTTATCCTCACCCTACCCAACCTCCTCTGTATTTACTTCTACTGGACTACACTTTCATACACCCTTACAGGGTCATGCCTTTGTTCATAGAGCTACCATTGACTACCAATGCCCTGTTTCTAATTTTGTTTCTTTTCAGTAAATTGCTGATGTCTTTTCTCTAATAATGATGTAGCTGGGACCTGAACATGGGTCTTCTTATTCTAAGTCAAATGTAGCAGGTTATCAGGATAAGGTATCTGAGGAATAATTCCAGGTAGGGGAAGTGTGAATAGAATATTACACTTAATATAGACTTAGGGTACCTTTTATGAACTAGGTGCTTAGGTGGGTGACAATCTTGCCCAACAGTATGGTGAAGGGGTAGGAATCAGAGCTTAGATATATAGGGATTTATGGAAATTTTTCTGTGTTCTTCCTCTCTTTGGTTAGCTATATGCTAAAACTGGTATTTAATTGCTACCATGTTCACAGTTGTTTTTCATATACTATTTAGTTTTGCTATTATTGAGAATTGCTTTAAGAAAGGGAAGAAACATCCAGCACTATTCTTTTATTTTTTTTTTCTTCAAAAAGTCAGTGGGGTTGCTTCTAAGCTATCTTTTAATTTTATTTTTCTAATGTCAGTGCCCTTTGTGGAAAAGAGGGCTTCTAACGAGACAGTAAATATTTTAGATTTTTATTTCCTTAGTTTAATTCCTCTATATTAGTTGACATCCACTTTTGCTGCATTCATCTCTTTATTTGATTTACTGGCAACATGGTTTTTGAAAAGCATTATTTTATTAGGGGCAAAATTAATAGTCATTTTCAACTGGTGTACTTTGAGACAATTAAATACATCACAGTGATGATTTTTTAATTCTTCCATGGGTGGTACATAGCTAATACCATTCTAAATGCATAGAACATGAGTAAATTCATTGCATGTGAACATTAGGACTTAATTCTAATAGAAACTGGATGTCCCAGACAAAGAGTACGCCCAAGTGTTTCTTTTATTTTTTATTTTTAGAAAGACATGCCTTACTGAAATAAAACCTCAATATTTTCATCTTGATTTTTAGTGATAAAAGTGCATAGATTTGAACCAAAGGGTTTATTTTATGATTTAAAATGAACGTGATTTCTTCTTTCTTGTTTAACTATGTCACGCACAGTAGTTTTAACATTGCTTTAAAATGTTGAATACCAATAAAGAGAAATATATTTATGGGATTGCTTCACTGGAAAGTTAAAAATAACAGGCCTTTGGGAATAAAGATAAAAATATATTTAGAACTAGAAGAGCTCGCAACCAAATGACTAAATATTGTAAGACTATTGGGCTATCACTATATTTTTATTATAACTTCTAAGAGCAAATACATATTAACATTCTTGATTTGATATAAATTTGGATTTTGCATAATCATTATAGCTCCAATGCTTTACATCAAGTACTAGCTCAGTCCGTGTTATAGAGAAGACGCTCAATATTAGTTTTTTCACATTCTCTTCTTCCTCCTCTTCTTTTTTCTTTTTTAACTTTTATTTCCTTGCTCCTCTCATTCTTTCTCAGGAAGAGAATTATGGTTGTGTGCTCTTATGTATAAAAGATTTTTTAGAGACATGAAAGACAAGAAAATGTGTCTTTTCTAGAATATTGAGAAATCACATTATAGTATCAGGACATCTAAATTTTATCTCCCATCAACTAAAACATATTAAGTCTTTTCAAGTTGATACCTGCCGTAATTGTATTAGGGTTTATATCATATATTTGAGTTGTTTTGTTTAGATTTACTCTAACAGTCTTGGTTGCTATTATACCTGAATTAATGCTTGAAGACAGTTGGAAGAAAATAAAATAGGTGTAAAATTCTCCATGAATTAGAGAGTATGAAGAAAATTTAAGAATACACAAATTCTTATATTTAATGGGAACTTTGAAGATTGAGTAAGAAGGGACTAATATTTACCAAGTGTCTACTATGTATAAACATTTTGCTTTATATCAGTTGTCTCATTGATTTCTCAAGATTATACTTTTTTTTAAAAAACCACTTTATTAATTTAGAAAAGTTTTAGGTTTACAGCAAAATTGAGAGAAATATAGAGAAATTTCTCATATACCCACATATACACAGCCTCCTCCATCATAAACATCACTCAGCAGAGTGGTACATTTGTTACAATTGAACCTATATTGACACATAAATACCATCCAAAATCCATTGTGTATGTTAAAGTTTATGCTCGCTTTTGCACATTCTATGGGTCTGAACAAGTATATATTAATATGTACCCATCATTATGAAATCTTGCAGAATCATGTCCTGAAAATCTCCTGTGCCTCACCTTGTTACTTCTCTCCCTTCCCATCCTGGCAACCACTGAACTTTTTGCTCTATCTATAGTTCTGCCTTTCCCAGAACGTCATATATTTGGAATCATATAGTATGCAGGCTTTTCAGGTTGCCCTCTTTCACTTATATGTCTTTTCCTGGCTTGATAGATAGTTTCTCTTTAGCATTTGAGTAATATTCTATTGTTTGGATGTATCAGTTTATTCTCCTACTCAGGGACATGCTGGCTGCTTCCATTTTTTTGGCCAATATGAATAAAGCTATTATAAACAACTCTGCAAAGGTTTTGTATGGACACAAATTTTCACTTCCTTTGTGAAAATATTAAGGAGTGTGAGTTCTGGATCATATGGTAAGAGTCTGTTTAATTTTGTAAGAAAAGTCTTCCAATATGGCTGTACCATTTTGCATTCTCGCTAACATTGTATGAGGTTTTCTGTTATTCCACATTCTTACCAGCATTGGTGGTGTCAGTGTTATGGATTTTGGCCATTCTAATAGTCATGTAGTAGTGTCTCATTGTGTTTTTGTTTTTTGTTTTTAATTTGCATTTCCCTGATGACATATGATCAGAGAATCTTTTCATATGCTTATTTGCTCTCTGAATGTCTTTATTTGGTAAGGTGTCTATTCACATCGTGGGCCCATTTTTCAATCAGGTTGTTAGTTTTCCTATTGTTGAATTTTAAGTGTTTTTGTTGTTGTTTGTTTATTTTGGATGACAGTCCTTTATCTGATGTGTTTTTGTAAATATTTTTTCCCAGTCTTCCCTTCTGGGCTTGCTCCATGAATGCTTCTAGGATCCCCAAGGGCCTCCAGTTGGTGCCAGGGCTGGTGTTTCTGCCCACTGGGCTTTCTGGACCCAGTGACACTATTTACTTGGCACAGAACTGACATGTTATTTATTCATTTCTCTATTTCTTGTCTTCTCATTCTCTTGACAGTATCTTTCGCAGAGCAAAAGTTTTCAATTTTAATAAAATCCAGATTATCGATTTTTTCTCTCTCATGGATTTCATGCCTTTGATGTTATAGCTAAAAAGTCAGCACACACTCCTATGCTATTGTCTAGGAATTTGATAGTTTTGCATTTTACATTTGGGTCTGTGACCCATTTCAAGTTAATTTTTGTGAAGGGTATAAAGTGTATATCATGATTCACTTTTTCGGTGCAGTTATCTTAGCACCGTTTGTTGAAGAGACTACCTTTGTTCCACTGTATTGCTTTTGTTCCTTTGCCAAACACCAGTTAACTATACTTATGTAGGTCTTTTTTCTGGACTCTCTTCTATTCCATTGATCTTTTTATTATTATTATTCTTATTCTTATTATTCTTCTTCTTCTTATTATTCTTTTGGCAGTACCACCCTATTTTGATTACTGTGACTTCCTAGAATGCAAATGTAATGGCTGGAACTCAAGCAGCTCTCTTGGACTATAAAGTAACTTTTAAGATGCAAACAAACCACTGTCAGCAAAGCAAAATGGACAACCTAAGCCAGTTAAGTTTTAACTGGCTTAGGTTGTCCATGAGGAGCCTTGCATGATTGCAGGAACATGTCTTCTGGGCCAACACAATGATGCCACCCATCTTCCTTCTTCCTCGGTGCTCCTTGTCTGTGCTGTTACTGCTGCCCCTGCCCCCTTTGGTCCCCTTCCTAAACCAGGGCCCATTCTACTCTACCCCTATTCATGTGGTCATTTCTCAACTGCTATGGGTTCTTATTATCTTGCAGATATTTTAATGAAAATCATATTACTTTCTGTGAAAGTTTTTCATTCTGAATATTGTATAGCAAAATATGGGAAGATCAGGGCCAGACAATAAAATAAGCATAAATATTCATCTTGCTATGGATTACATATTTGTGTGCCCCCGCCCACCGGTCTAAAAAATTCATGTGTTGAAACATAAAGTATAATGTATGGGCATTAGATAGTAGGGCCTTTGGGATGTATCCTATCTAATAAAGAGGAAATATGCTAATTGACTGTCCAAGAGGGTGGTGCCCACAGCCACAAGATGGCAGCTCCCAGTCCCCTCAGTCCCACAGGGAAAGACAGTTGGGGGTGATCATGCTGGGAAGGAAGCAGTTAGGCATCAATCAGGCTGGCAGGGGAGTGGTTAGGGATCTATCAGGCTGGCAAGCAGAGTGGTTAGGAGCCAGCAGTCTGGGATTGTGAGAAGAATGTCTGACTGTGGTCTTAGATTAGAGAGGGTGCAGGCTGGGCTGAGAGACCCCTCCTACCCCCCACCATGCAACAATTTTGTGCACCAGGCCTCTAGTTTAGATCATAAACATGGAGCCTTCCTTAATGGGGTCAGTGGTTTTCTAAAACAAACCCCAGAGAAATCCAGTCCCTTATTCCTTATGCCATGTGAGATTATAATAAGAAGGCATAATCTGTGAACTGGGAAGCAAGCTCTCAGCAGACACTGCCAGAGCCTTGATCTTGGTCTTCTGAGTCTCTAGAACTGTGGAAATAAATTTCTGTTGCTTACAAGCCATCCAGATCGTGGTATTACTATTATAGCAGCCTGAATGGACTAAGGCAATCTATTTTCAAAACATTTCCTCTTATTTAATCAAAGGCAGTTCTCTTGAACCAGGTATTTTCAACCCTCTCTTCCAAAATGAACTCTGCCTTTCCTTTCAGATCTTTCTACAAGCACAAAACCTTTTAGCAGATCTGCCTTGCTGGCTCTCCAGAATTTGCAAGGTCATGTCATATGGCTATTGAGAAGTTGAAAACCTGCTAGTCCAATTGAGATGTGCCAGAACTATAAAATATACATCAGTGTTTGAAGATTCAGTATAAAAAAAAGGTAAAATATCTCATTAAAATATTTATATTAATATCATGATGAAATTATCTTTTGGATATGTTAGATTAATTAAAATATACTAAATTAACTTCACTTGCTTCTTCTTAGAAAATATGATTAAAGGAAAATTTAAAATGACATATGTGGCTTAGATTTCTATTGAATATTTTTTTCTGCAATACCATGATATCCTCACATAGCTGGTATTAGAGAAATTATCTACCAGAAGAGAATCTTCTCATCCCTCTTTTATTTCTCATCTTCTCCCCCCACCACATACAATCATCCATTCATTTAACATATTCCTTGCTAGGTTTTATGGATATAATGATGGGAAAATAGTTATTCTCTTCAGTTTAGTAAAGAAATCTTTATTAAACAGATATTCCACCAGCAAATGTGTACTTAGAATTTATATTAAGTTGAAAATGTGTGGATTATGAGATTTATACAGAAGGGAAACCAACTTAGGCTGGGCACCAGGAGTATAAAGAAAGGTCTCCCTGCCCTGGATGGTTTTGCTCAGTGGATAGAGCACTGGCCTGCAGACTGTAGGGCCCCAGGTTCAATTCTGGTCAAGGGCACATACCTCAGTTGTGGGCTCGATCTCCAGTGGGGGGTGTGCAGGGGGCAGCTGATCAATGATTCCCATCATTGATGTTTCAATCTCTCTCTCCCTCGCCTTCCCTCTCCAAAATCAATTATAAATACATATACAAAAGAAAGGTCTTCCTAGGAGACTGGGTATTTGGTCTCTTAGCTAAGAGTGAGCGGAATTAAGTAGGTCACATTTCAATGGAAAGAAAGATCATCTCAGATAATCCTTCTTAGGAGCAAGATGGCCCTAAAGAGAATAAGAAGCATTCCTCAAAATGGGACTGGAGAAAGAGTTAAAGGCCAAACAAAAATCTTAAGGAAACAAGAGATTGAGAAGGAGAGAACATCACATCAGCAATGGCTTTTGGAAAGCTGTGTTGACACAGTCAAACTAGTGGGCCATTTTTGTTAGGGTAAGGAACTCTGTAGAAGTTTTGTTCTTGTTTGTTATATTGTTTGCTTTTGATCTTTTGGCACCATTTAATGGATTTGGAAATATGCTGTTGAATGTGGCAGTTTTATGCCAGACCTATTATTTTTTTTAGAGTTTAATTTCAAAGCTCCTTTTGACAAGGTTATTCTGACTTAGTCATGCCAAAACGCACAAGGCCATGAGGACGCAGAGAGAAGAGTACTCTTGACTTTCTGTGTAATCTCTCTACCTCCCACCCTGAGAGCCAAGTAGGAATCCAACTGAAAGAACCAAAAGGAGGGCTTTTGAGGGGAAAGGAGGGATCATTTCTTGGTCATCACTTCCTATCAGATTTTCTACATGAGTTATTCTCTGCCCAAATCTTGGCGAACTGGGGGGTTTATTTTAATAAAGTAGATAATTTACTTACTTGACATTTATTTACTAAACATTGGCCCTGATTCTGAGCGTAATTGTGGTAATACATGCAAAAGCATAATTTAAATTATAAAGCACAGTATAAAAGTTATTTCCAAGGTCCTTAATCAGTGAGGACCACAGCTTCCCCCTCAAACACTTTGTGCATTGCATTATCATTTTTTTAAGAAACTCAAGTGGATGAAGAAAGAAAAAGAAAAAAAATAATTCCATCGAGAGATACTAAAAGCTACTTCCCGTAGCTTTAAACTTTAGCCACTTAAACTACAAATTATTCTGGGAAAAGGATCTATAAATAGCTGTGAAGCCAAGGAATGCATGGGAAATTAAAGTTAATGCAGAATGCACTGCTTGTCTTTTTGGTTTTCAAACAAGCTACTTTGTTTTGTTTATTGGACAAGGCATGGTTAACTGATTTGAAACATTAAGAAACAGTGGGGAAACTGACCTGTGTTTTGAGACTCTATGCAAACCAGGTTCAAAAAAAGCTTTAGCTTATGTGATATCTATCCTAACTATATATTTGGTCTTTGTCTACCTTTCTGACACAGAGCTCCTGAAATCCTTGACATCTAAGCGATGAGAACAATAAGGTTGTGTTAATAAGGTGGCTTTTGGACCTCTACTTAGAATGTCAGGAGGATCAACCCCATAATTAGAGGGTTGGAACTTTTAGTCCCACCCCCTGAGCTCAGGGAAGGGAGACGGGCTGGAGGTGATTTGATCAATAATGCCTATGTAATACAGCCTCCATAACCCTCCCAAAGGACAGGCTTAGAGAGCTTCCTGGTGGATGAACATAGGGAGGTGCTGGGAGTGGGGAGTGCCTAGGGAGGGCATAAAAGCTCCATGCTTTAGGTACCTCTTCCATCCAGCTTCCCCTTTATATTGTTTTATAATAAACTGGTGCTCTAGTAAGTACAATGTTCCTCTGAGTTCAGTGAGCTGCTCTAGCAAATCAGTCAAACCCAAGGAGATGGTTGTGAGAGCCTCTGACTTATAAACAGTTGGTCAGAAGTACAGGTTAGCACCTGGACTTAAGACTGGCACCGGAAGTGTAAGAAGAGGATTGTGGTGACCTCCGATCTGTAGCTGGTGGTCAGAAGCCCTGGAAATAAGCTGGGCTTTCAGTTGGCGTCAGAAGTTTGGGGAGTAGGAGTGGCCAAGACTCATGGGTTTGATCTCTCAACTTGTGGAATGTGATGTTGTCTCTGGGTAGATAAACTCAGAATTGAGTTCAATTTTCAGACAGCCTGCTGGCGTAGGGGAATTGCTTGTTGGTATGGGAACACCCCACCCCCCACCTGGAATTGGGTCCAGGAACACAAAAAAAGCATACCTGCAGCAAAAATATGTACCCACAGAAAGCTTGCTACTTGGCTTTTAGTTGTTTGGGAAAACTAAAAGATATTTACTTATTTCTAAAATCTTTCAGGAAAAGCTTTCAAAATAACATAAAAAGAAAACTTGGAGCCAAATTAAGACCTTGCAAGTAGGATAACAATTTTAATAAAATTAGATTTCATATAAGAATATGTAACTGAGAAACTACTTATTAGAAAAAAAAATGATGCTGATTTTGGATTTGGAGATTTGTGGATTTGCAGATTTTCATTTCCCTTCTCCTTTCATCTCTTGTTGCCTGATGTTGTCAATTTTGTTGTTTGGCAATTGCTTGATCTTGTATCATTTCACTCTTTTTCTGTAAAGAAAGCAGAGAAATGACCAACATTAGTGGAAAGCTGGATGAATCAGTCTCATTGAAAGAAACAAGTTAAAATCTTGGCCCAGCTACCTCCCCATTCTTTTCAATGAACAGGAAATACAAGTGGTTGCCTCTAAGTCACAAACACTAAATCCTATCCTCTAGCCAGAGTCTTTCATCCAAACCCATCCAAGCATTTCCTGGCTTAGCAGGAGCTCAGGCAGCTCTAGATGAGAAGTTTAACTTTATTCATTGACAAGAAAGTTTCTTCTAGGTCACTTTTTATAACAATTTCCTCATTCACCTTGGATATTTAAGAACCCAAGTTGTCAAATATTCTAAGCATTCTCTCCAAGACTAAAATATGTATAATTCCATGGTGTGTGGTAAATTTTAAATGATCACAATGAAGATGGGCCGAATTCTCTTTCTGAGAGTGTCTTGGGAAACCTGAGACAATTCCATCTGCCTTTCTCTTCCAGATTGTAGGAATTACACATTTAAGAGTGTTGGATAAGCACCATTCTGACTGTAGAGGCAGGTTTAGTCAGAGTGCCAATTATATTCAATCCATGGGCTAACATGTTAACACATGAGAAATTGCATTGTCCTTCAGTTCCTCTGTTCTTTGCACTGGATCAGGAGAAAGGAGATCTCAGGTTAGCAAACCAGTTGTGCTATTCAGTAACTTGAACTGTACAGATATCTACTTCTTAAGAGAGAAGTCATGACATTATGTCTGTGGTGATTTTCTTCCTTGTAAGCAAGATTGATTCAAACTAATCAACTTTTTTTACCTGTTCTATTTAATACTCAGTATTAAAGATACAATGGTGACTGTATTAGGGCTTTACAGAGAGACAGAACCAATAAGAAACTCTCTCTCTCTCCCTCTCTCTCTCTCTCTCTCTCTCTCTCTCTCTCTCTCTCTCTCTCTTTCTCTCTCTCTTGCCTTGACAGAAACATGGGGGATTATAATTGATCAAATATCTGGGTACTGTAGCCTCATATAAAATCAGCCATCATAGTAACAAATAACCTATAACCTAACAGGAGTCAAGATATTGACAATGTAGTGGGTGGGAGGGAAGTTCAATGCTAGAGCAATATGATAAGTGTTATGATAAAAGCACAGGGTGCTAGGAGACCTGACTACTGTCAGGGGACTGAGTGTAGTGCTAATACAGTCACCACTGTATCTTTAGCACTGAGTATAGCGCTGAGGAAGCCTTCCTGGAGGTGACATTTAAGCTGATGTGAACCTGCTCACATATAAACATTCCTGAGAAGGGAGAGGGTACAGGGCAATGGTCGGCAAACTCATTAGTCAACAGAGCCAAATATCAACAGTACAACAATCGAAATTTCTTTTGAGAGCCAATTTTTTTTAAAACTTAAACTTCTTCTAACACCAATTCTTTAAAATAAACTTTCCCAGGCTGTGGTATTTTGTGGAAGAGCCACACTTAAGGGCCCAAAGAGCCACATATGACTCACGAGCAGCAGTGGACTGATCACGGGTATAGGGAAATGAGAGCTGAGGAGATTGCTCGCAGAGTCCAGACCCCTGAGATGAAAGAGCATGGCTTATCCAGAGGGATGCAAATGCTCTTATGGCTCATGATGGTTGCAGCTTAACTTGCAAGACAATGAGAACAATGACCTAGAGAGATAAAGAGGGATCCAATTATTAAAGGCCCAGAATTCCATGCTAAGGAATTTCCAGGTCACTGTTCCTTGTCTGGTACATTCTTTGCCCCATTGCATCTACCATCCAGGCAGACTATGAAGCTTCCTAGGCTCACTCCAATGGATGAGTTCTACTCACAATCTCCACCTCAGTGAGACCAAAATCCAAACCCCAGGTTACCTGTTACATCATTCACACCATTAGCTGAAGGAGCTTATTCAGCGACAAACAGAATAACTTGTAATTCTTGAGAATTACGTAACTCCAGAAGTTACCCTTGCAAAGATTTTAATTATACAGCCACAAACAAATGAATTGCTATCAAAATGCTTTCCACCTCTCACTATATTGTCCATTCTCACTGTATGAGTATTTGATGGTTTACCACACAAATTAGTAGGAAGCGAGTCAAAAAGAGGATCCCACACATTTAACCAGTATTCACAGACACTCTGCTCTGTGCAGAGCTGGAGCTTGTACTGAATACTGGAGGATGAAAAGCTAGAGTTTAAGTTCTGCCTGGAGGGACCCTGTGATCCTACATGACCCCCACTCACGGTAACTACAGTAGGAAAGGGCTGGGGTATGTTGGGAGGCTCCTGTTGCAAATATTTCTTCACTTTTTACTAACCCAGTAACTTTGGGCAGACAGGTAATTCGTTTCCTTTGAGTCATCATGACTCAACCTCACCACTCAGCTTGCTTTTCCTGTAAAATGAAGATTATTCTATCTTCCCTGCAGAGGTTTTCGGCAGTTAGAGAAAGCACTTAAGACTTGTTTAGCACAGTGATTGGCACAGAATATCTGTTGAACAAGTGATGCATGATGCTGCTGTTGGTGATAATACTATCCATGAAGGCACCAAGAAAAGTGTCTCTAGCAGTGGGGAGCATGGGGTAGGTATTCTCTGTGAGGAACTGTGAAGGCTGAGTAAGACGTCAACAGTGTCAACAGGTAAAGATCAAGGGTCATTCTTGACTAAGTTGCCTGATTAAACAAAAGGACAGGATCAGAAAGTTCAAGACACTTGACTAGGGGTTAATTCTAAAAAAAAAAAAAAAAGTTCTCAGGGGAATTGAAAAGCTCCTTAGAAAGCTGTTGCCACGGGCTAGGGGAGAGCCAAGGACTGTCTGGTCCAGGGCTGTGGCATGTGCATCTTTTGTTGTGAAAGAGACACATTGATTGGCTGCTTTGACCCTTCTGTCCTCAGGACAACACTCTAACCCAGTGGTCAGCAAACCTCAGCTCACGAGCCACAAGTGGTTTTTTGGCCCCTTGAGTGTGGCTCTTCCACAAAATACCACTTGCAGGCACGCACATACAGTGTGATTGAAACTTCGTGGCCCAGTCGTGCAGAAGTCGGTTTTCGGCCTGGGTGAGTCTATTTTGAAGAAGTAGTTCTAACCACACTTAAGGGGCTAAAGAGCCTTATGTGGCTCGTGAGCTGCGGTTTGCCAACCACCGCTCTAACCAATGAGCAACCTGCCAGGGCAGGCTTTTGTTTAAGTCTAGATGCATAACATCCGAGGTAGATTTTGAGCACATATTACCCAGCAGTATGTCTTTGAAGCTTAATCTTATTTTAAAAATAAAAATGGCATTTGTCAAAGGGAAGATTTGTCTCTCACAGTATATCTTCAAGTATAACGCCTAATGGTCTATAAACAAGATTGTCTTAATTTTGTCACTTTATTAAAGCTTCCATTGTCTTAAAAAAAAAGAACAAAAAAACAAAACCACAGACAGCCAGTTCAAAAAATAAATTTATCTGAAGTGACCCATCTACATTTATTATTTAAAAAGAGCTTTGTTAACACTAATAGAGTCTTTTATTCTTTCAGTAGATTTGTTTTTTTACAGAGATGTAGCTTGAAGCTATTTACAATACCTAAATGCTTATCTTTATAGCCTTGTATAATATGGTAATTGTGTAGAATATGTGTTATATAAAAAGAGGTCATATTATAGCAACTTTATCAGTTAAAATAAAAATGATTTTATTTTTTTCATTAATTATAATCCATTTTCTGAAAATCCACGGTGGGTTTTTTGTTGTTGTTGTTGTTGTTGTTTTTTTAAAATTTATTTTTAATTTTCACTCCATGCTTTTCTTCAGATTTCCAAGAGAAAAAAAAAAGTAAATATTTTAACTGTGGTTATTTAAGCCTCCTTGAGATAGGTTTGCAATATTAAATATATGTTGTTCCCAAATTTATCACATTTCTTTGTCTTTTCTCTGCATATAATTGGATTTTAATATGACAGATGTAGTGGAAGGTTTTCTACCCTGAGAGGTTTCCTGGCTCCAGTGTTTGAGAGCATCTGAAGTTTTCTGCCTACTATGTCCTCAAAAATAGAAGCAGAGCTCTGTCTGGAAGTACCCTTAAGAAGCTTGGAAAGCTTTTTATTGACACTAAATACTTGAAGACAGTAATTAACATAATAATGTTTATACCCCGCAATAACAATTTAATTTAAATAAATTCTTTTGGCCTGAGAAATGCTGCAATATTTTATTTGCTTCTATTCTAAAAGCCAAATATTTCCTGTAGCTTAGTAACCTTCCAGAGCTAGAGAATGTAGTCACTACTCTTAATCTGAAAGGAAGTTTCAATTTAACACCTTATTTCACAAAGCACAGAGAGAAATAATCAATTTGAGTCGATTATCATGGTGAATGATTATTTACTCCCCAGTGGGGTCAGCTAATCGAGTTACTTCTTAAATGCACTAATTTCTAGAAAATCTTTTTGGAAGTTTGTTAATGGCATTGACAGCCATGGAAAAGGATGTATTTGTGATTAAGTAAACCTTTGGGCCAAGGTCTATAGTAAATGATCTACTTCTGTTTTATTCTATTTTTTGTTTGTTTGTTTAAAATATCAGAATTATATTAAAATCCTACCTAATAAAGAAGGAATATGCAAATTGACCATCACACCATCACAAAAAATGGTGGTGCCCACAGCGGTGGCAGGGTTTCCATAACATAAGATGACTGTACCCACAGCAGAGGCTGAGTTCCAGTAACGAGCCTTAAGGTGCAATCAGCAGGGACCTGAGGCTGCACTCCCTGCTAGGTGGGGTTTGACAGGGAACCTCAAGATGTGCTCCCCATCCCGGTGCTGGGCCAAGGAGACCTCAGATCACACACCCCTGCTCCCTCAGCACCGGGCTGGGGGACCTGAGGCTGTGCCCCCTGCCTGGTGGGGCTTGTCAGGGATCTCAGACCATACTCCCGCCCAATGGGGCTTGACAGGGGGCCTCAGGCCATGCCTCCAGCCTGGCGGGGCTTGATGAGGGTCTTGAGGCTCTGCCTCCCACCCGGCAGGACTTGATGGGGGTAGGGTGGGCCAGGTCTGGGTCTTGCTTGATCTTGAGGCACCATGGGTGGTCAGGGACTTGACTCTGGGTCCCACAGCGCTCCCCAGACTCTGACAGGAGGAAGAATTTCATATACATTTTACTAATTTTCCTTCATCTCTGACACTTCTATTATAGAGAAAGGGCAAATAGCAATATTTTGGAAAAGACCAACTTCCAGGTTGATTCCCACCAACAAAATGATTTTCTTCTGAAGAACATTGAAGATGTCTTTCCACTTCATGGTTGATATTATTAAACACTGTCTCTGACTGTAATAGCTGCATGACTAAACATTTTATCTTCAGCCTTACATAAACTGACACTTGAGGTATAAAATTAATATTCATAATACTAATTCATCAACATGCATCTGAGTAGCTAAAGACAATACTATATAATAAAAAACTAATATGCAAATTGACTAAATGGTGGGATGACTGGCCATTATGATGCACACTGTCCCCTGAGAGGGAGGCGACCAGCAGTGGCGGTGATGGGGGGGTGGGGCTGGCCAGCAGGCAGATGCCAGCAGAGCCATCCCCCCCCCATTACCCTCCTGCCAGTTGCCCTGGTGGTGGTGGGGTGACGGGCTGGCCAGCGGGTGGCGCCAGGCTGCTAGTTAAGGTGGGTGTCAGCAGGGATCCCCCAATCACCCTGCCTGCCAGTCACCCCACAGATCAGCCCTGATCACCAGCCAAGCCTAGGGACCCTACCCTATATATTGGGAACAGTCTCTTAGATTTAAAAATTAAAACCTGACAAGGCTACTCTAACACTGAAAAAACAGGATGATACAGCGATGACATGCATGGACTCTGGCTTGCACATTTGGTGGTCAGCCCTCATTCTGACACTTATAACTGTGTGACAAAGCCAATTAGTTAACTTCTCTCTGCTTCAGTTTTTCCCTCCCATAAGGTGGGGAAATGGTACTACTGCCTCAGAAAGATCATGTTATGTAGGGCTTTTTATAATCAGGGCAAAAAAAAAATGTAGCTGCCCATACAACAGCAAGATGCTGTTCACCTGTATGAAAAGTATGGTCACTGGTGCATGCAGTGTCACAGACTGTGAGAGGGATGTCCGACTGCCAGTTTAGACCTGATCCCCACAGGGTTTGGCCTAAATGGGCAGTCAGACATTCCCCAAGGGCATAGGTTGGGCTGAGGAACCACCCCTCCCCTCCACTGGCGGCCCCCTGCCCCCCCCTCCCGCACACACACCCGCCTGTGCATGAATTTCCTGCACTGGCCTCTAGTGATTAATTAACTGAGTGATTTTAATGTTGCATCTACTTCTGTCCCCAGATGACCTCTTGGTTGTTTAAGTTATAGAGAGTTGGGGGATTTTTGTTATTGCATTATAACCTAGATTATCCTCATTGATCCAACTACTCTGCCACTGAAATCTCAAAGCACATGAGAGGAGAAAACATGCCAAGTCTCAGGACAGAGTTGCCTCTAAGGTTATCTTGGTTCATCTCTTGAGATAATCTGAAAGCTTTATGTCTGCAGCTAACATTTCACTTGACATGATGACTGTTGATACACCGCTAACTCTTTAAACACAGTAAAAAAAAAATGTTCTTAAACTTGATCTATCATGGAAGCACCCTTCTTCTTAAGGAATAGTGTGAAGAAGCTGGGAGAGAAAGGGCATTACAGAGTTGGCATTCACCCTGACTTACCTACAGCTTACATTCAATAAAAAAAAGACACTGTATATTCGGTGACACAAAAAGTACTAACCATCAAAGGAGGGAAATGTGCTAGCGCTGTTACACCAACGTTCAGTTGCAACACTTTATCTGGAAAGAATAAATCAATTATAAATTAGAAGGAAATGATAAAAGGTATTTTTTTAAAGTACAGATCTTAGGGAAACAAAAATATAAGTTAATTTTTCAAAAAAATTAGGATTGCAGAAACTTTATTATTATGATTTGTTGCATAATTAGGAAAGCTAAGTAGAACCCAATGTGGAATTTAAAACGATATTGCACATTTGTCTAGATTAGATCATTGAAAAAATTCTCAGGAATCATAAATCACTGAAGGCTTTTTTTTTTCCCTGTGAATATTCTCGTTGTCATGGAAAAACCTACAAGAAGTCCAGAATTTAATCTATTGTCTTTGAAATACAAAATTGTATGCTAACAACACATTCAAGATTACCTGAATAATTTTGGTAAAATATGACAGCATACTTATATCTTGATATATCAAATACATTTTTAACATTCAGATATCTTAGAGCCTAGTTGAAAGTACATTACTTTAAAATTGTGTATTAAAATAAATTTTCAATCTTACTTAACATTTCATGGTAATATTGCCATAGCTGTTGTTGAATATTGCTACTAGCTGAATTTGTTTCATCAGCCTTTTAAGCAGAGAAACCACAGTTTTGGTGCCTGTGTGGCTTTTGCTAAGAGAGAGTCTGTAAAATATTTTTAATAAATTGATAATCATTAAGCACATGTTTATTGTTTGAGTTACAGTGGCTATATTTTTAAAAATTTATTTTAAAATTTCTTAAGGAATTTCAACTTTGTCTTACTTTTTTTTTTTTGGTCATTTTCTTTCAGTTTCTTAGGTACTTCACTCAGCAAGGTCTGCAAGTTATCTTTCAAAATTAAAACAAAATTAAATAGGCCCTGACTGGGTATCTCAGTTGATTAGAACTGTGTCCTGATACACCAAGGTTGTAGGTTCGATCCCCAGTCAGGGCAAATACAAGAAGCAACCAACGAATGCATAAATCAGTGGAGCAGCAAATCGGTGTTTCCCTACCTCCCTTCATCCCTCCCTTCCTCTACAAATCAGTAATTTAAAAAAAAAAGAAGAAGAACATGGCTCCAGTGACACTGATTCAATCTTTTAATTCTGTGCAACTTTAACCTCTTATGTCCATCTTTCAACATCCAATGCACCAGGATTTCCAGAAAATCTAGTCATAGTTTGCAGGTGATAATGTATATGAGTGTGTCTGAGTATGTCCTGGAGGCAGTTTTTCTGAGATATCTTTTTAAAAAATTTTTATTTTCTTTATTGATTAAGGTATTACATATGTTTTCTTATCGCCCCACTGCCCCCACCTCCACCCCTCCACTCACCCTCCTGTTGTCTGTGTCCATTGGTTAAGTTTATATGCATGCATACAAGTCCTTTAGTTGATCTCTCTCCCTGAACCCCATCCCCTCCTACCTTCCCTCTGAGGTTTGACGGTGTGATCAATGTTTCTCTGTCTCTGGATCTTTTTTTGTTCATCAGTTTATGTTGTTCGTTATATTCCATAAATGAATGAGATCATGTCATATTTATCTTTCTGTGACTGGTTTATTTCACTTAACATAATGCTCTCCAGTTCCATCCATGCTGTTGCAAATGGTAAGAATTCCTTCTTTTTTATAGCAGTTTAGTACTGCATTGTGTAGATGTACCACAGTTTTTTAATCCACTCATCTGATGATGGACACTTAGGCTGTTTCCAAATCTTAGCTATTGTAAATTGTGCTGCTATGTGTGTACATCCTCTTTTGATTGGTGTTTCCACTTTCTTGGGATAGATTTCTAGAAGTGGGATCACTGGGTCAAATGGGAGTTCCATTTTTAGTGTTCTGAGGAAATTCCATGCTGTTCTCCACAGTGGCTGCACCAGTCTGCATTCCCACCAGCAGTGCAGGAGGGTTCCTTTTTCTCCACATCCTTGGCAGCAATTGTCATGTGTTGATTTGTTGATGATAGCCATTCTGACAGGTGTGAGATGATATCACATTGTTGCTTTGATTTGCATCTCACAGATGATTAGTGACTTTGAGCATGTTTTCATATGTTTCTTGGTCTTCCTTATGTATTCTTTTGAAAAGTGTCTATGTCTGTTGCCCATGTTTTGATTGGGTTGTTTATCTTTTTGTTGTTGTTAAATTTATGAGTTCCCTGTAAATGTTGGAGATTAAACACTTGTGTGATAACATTGGCAAATATGTCCTCCCATGCAATTGGCTTTCTTGTTGTTTTGTTGATGGCTTCTTTTGCTGTACAAAAACTTTTAATTTTGATGTAGTCACATTTGTTTATTTTCTCTTTAGCTTCCATTGCCCTAGGAGCTGTGTCAGTGAAGAAATTGCTGCAGCATATGTCTGAGATTTTGCTGTCTGTGGATCCCTCTAGTATTTTATGGTTTTCTATCTTATGTTTAAATCCTTTATTCATTTTGAGTTAATTTTTATGTATGGTGGTCTAGTTTCATTTTTTTACATGTATCTGTCCAATTTTCCCAACACCATTTGTTGAAGAGACTGTCTTGACTCCCTTGTATGTCCTTGCCACCTTTGTCAAATATTAATTGAGCATACTGCTTTGGGTCAATTTCTGGGTTCTCTATTCTATTCCATTGATCTATATGTATGTTCTTGTGCCAGTACCAGACAGTTTTGAGAACAGTGGCTTTGTAATACAGTTTGAAATCTAGTATTGAGATCCCTCCTACTTTGTTCTTTTATCTCAGAATTGCTGCAGCTATTTGGGGTCTTTTTTATTCCAGATGAATTTTTGGAGAGTTAATTCTAGGTTTGTGGAATATGCCATTGGTATTTTAATGGGGATTGCATTGAATCTATAGATTGCTTTGAGTAATATGGACATTTTAATAATGTTGATTCTACCAATCCATGAATAAGCTATGTTCTTCCATCTGTTTATGTCTTCCTCTATCGCTTTTTACAGTGTCCTGTAGTTTTCCAAGTACAGATATTTTACTTCCTTAGTTAAGTTTATTCCTAGGTATATTATTATTATTATTATTATTATTATTAGGTGAAATGATCAATGAGATTGTTTTTTAGTCTCTCTTTCTGTAAGTTCACTATTGGTGCATAGAAATGCCATAGATTTCTTGGCATTAATCTTATATCCTGCTACATTGCCAAATTAATTTATTTAGTCTAATAATTTTTGATGGAGTTTTTAGGGTTTTCTGTGTACAGTATCATGTCATCTGTGAATAATGACAGTTTTACATCTTTTTTTCTTCTAATTCAGATACTTTTTATTTCTTCTTCTTGTCTAATTGCTATGGTTAGCACTTCCAGAACTATGTCAAATAGGAGTGGTGAAAGTGGGCATCCTTGTCTCATTCCTGTTCTTAGGTGAAATGGTTTTAGTTTTTGCCCATTGAATGTGATGTTGGTTTTTCATATAAGGCTTTTATGGCTTTTATTATGTTGAGGTATGATCCCTCTATTCCCATTTTGCTGCAGGTTTTTTATTTTATTTTATTTTATTTTTTTTTATCAAGAAACAGTGTTGGATTTTGTCAAATGCTTTTTCTGCATCAATTGATTGAGTATGTGATTTTTGCCTCTCAATTTGTTTATGTGATGTATCATGTTTATGGATTTGTGGATATTGTACCATTCTTGCATCCATGGGATAAATCTTACTTGGTCATGCTGCATGACCTTTCTGATGTAATGCTGGATCCAATTTGCTAGAATTTTGTTCAGGATTTTGGCATCTATGTTCATGAGGGATACTGGCCTGTAATTCTTTTTCATTATGTTATCTTTATCTGGTTTTGGTATTAGGGTAATTCTGGCTTCATAGAATGAGCTTGGAAATGTTTCTTCCTCTTGAATTTTTTTGGAATAGTCTGAAGAGAATAGGTTCTTCCTTGAATGTTTGGTAAAATCACCTGTTAAGCCATCTGGCCCCAGGCTTTTGTTTGCTGGAAGCTTTTTGATTACCGCTTCAATTTCTTCCATAATTATTGAACTACTGAGTTTTTAGATTCTTCCTGATTAAGTTTTGGAAGATTGTATTTTTTTAGAAATATGTTCATTTCCTTCAGGTTTTCTAGTTTGTTATAGTAGAGTTGTTCATAGTATTTTTTTTTTTTTTACAATCTTTTTATTTCTGTGGGGTCTGTTGTTTTTTTCACCTATTTCATTTCTGACTTTGTTTATTTTGGCCCTCTCTCTTTGCTTCTTTGTGAGCCTGGATAGAGATTAATCAATCTTGTTTGTTTATTCATTCAAAGAACCAGCTCTTGGTTTCATTGATCTTTTGTTGTGTGTGTGTGTGTGTTGCTATGTCACTTATTTGTTCTCTTATTTTTATTATCTTCTTCCTTCTGCTAACCCTGGCCTTTTCTTGTTGCTCTCTTTCTAATTCTTTAAGTTGTAGAGATAGAACTCTACAACTGCCATTTTTTTTTCTTGTTTTTGAGGTAGGCATGTAGAGCTATAAACTTCTCTCTCAGGACTGCTTTCATTGTGTCCCATTGATTTTGGATTGTTGTGTTTTCATTGTTATTTGTTTCCAGGATGTTTTTAATTTCTTCTTTGATCTCTTTGGTCACCCAATCATTGTTGAATAGCATGCTATTCAGCTTCCAAGTGTTTGGATTTTTTGATTTGTTTTTATTGTAATTTATTTCTAATATTATGCCATTGTAGTCTGAGAAGATGCTTGGTTTGATTTCAATCTTCTTGAATTTGGATCGACTTTGCCTGTGACCCAATATGTGGTCTATCTTTGAAAATGTCCTATGTGCACTTGAGAAGAATGTATATTCCATGGCTTTGGGGTGAAATGTTCTGAAGATGTTAATTAAGTCCATCTGATCTAGTGAGTAATTTATGATTGCTGTTTCTTTGCTGAGTTTTTGTCTAGAGGATTTATGCAGTGATGTCTTGGGGTATTAAAGTCCCCTACTATTATTGTATTGTTGTGGATCTCTCCCTTGATATCTTCCAGAAGTTTTGTTATGTATTTGCTTGCTCCTGAATTGGGTGCATATATGTTTATCAGGGTTATATCCTCTTGTTGTATCAATCCCTTTAATATTATGAAGTGGCCTTCCTTATCTCTTGTAATGGCCTTTACTTTGAGGTCTATTTTTTCAGATATAAATATTGCTACCATACCTTTTTGTTTGTTTGTTTGTTTTTTTCATTTTCATTTGCCTGAAAATATTTTTCCATTCCTTCACTTTTAGTCTGTGTGAGTCCCTTTTCTGAGGTGGGTCTTTTATATAAGACAGCATATATATATAGGTCATGTTTTTTATCCATTCTGCTACTCAATGTCTTTTGATTGGAGCATTTAGTCTGTTTACATTTAAAGTTATTATTGATAGGTATTTGTTGATAGCCATTTTTATTCTTGTGCCTATGTTCCTTCTTCCATTTTTATTTATCCTTTTTATACCAGCCCCTTGAACATTTCTTGCATAGCTGGCTTGGTAGTGATAAACTCCCTTAGCCTTTTTTTTTTTTGCCTGTGAAGCACCTTATTTCCTCTTCAATTTTGAATGACAGCCTTGCTGGATAGTGTATTCTTGGGTTCAGTTCCTTGCTTTGCATCACTTTGTAAATTTCCTTCCCTTCTTTTCTGTCCTGATGTGTTTCTGTTGAGAAACCATTCTGAGATATCTTTAAATAATTATGCCCCTACTCTGTCTTTAGTGGACTAAGTGATTAAACTGAAACTTTTCCAGGAGTATCTATTTGTAAGCAAGTATATTACATATTCACATTTACAACAGCTAAACAGTAATAATGCCAATAGTGTTCATCCAGCAAAGGATAAGTAACATGGCATACATTTAGAAAATTTTAAGGAGGCTGTAATTGGATAGTACCACAATCACAACAGAGACAATTCACTTGAAGTTTCATTACAACATTTTAGCCTCAATCTGAGACCTTTTAATATGCCTTTGTATGTCATTGTTCTTCATGAGAAAACTACTTAAAATATATTTATAGACTTATATATATAATAGTTACAAAATTATTTTTAAGTTGATTTGAGAGAGAGAATGAGAGAGAGAGAGAGAGAGAGAGAGAGAGAGAGAGAGAGAGAGATACCAACTTGTTGTTCCAATTATTTATGCATTCATTGGTTGAATCTTGTATGTGCTCTGACTGGGGATTGAACCCACAGCCTTGATACATCAGGACACAACTCTAATCAACTGAGCTACCGGGCCAGGTGGGACTGGTTGTTATAAATCCACTTATAATTAAGTCTACTTAAATAAACTGTCAACAAGATTATGTTTGTTTATCTGTCTTACATAACAGTATACTTAAATCCAAAGTTGCCTAGTTTCTGTTGTGAACTATGAAGCATTGCTAAACATTATTAGATCCCTGAAGTGAATGTCATGTCAAAAATCTCGGGTCTAGCCTTTTTACAAACTAGTTTTCTGAATTGGAGCATCTCAATCCATCTGAGGGGAGTAGGAGGCTGTGTCAGTGGTTGTGAGGTCAGCTACAGCTTTGCATTCTTTAGTTCATAATACAGCTCCCTTTTTAACATTCCATATGGTTTTTAACAATCTTAAACATGGAATTTGTTTTATTTGATGAAATGTTGATTTCTTAAAAAGAGTTATTAGACAATTTTAATCCTAGATTCAATGCTCCCTAATCTAGGCGATAAAACTCTGACCACAACCACTGAATGTAATTCCCCTCACGGATACTTTCTGCACCCATGTGCCCGTCATTAGCCTATTTCCCTTTAGATTAATTTCCACTGCTCTACTATGCATTCCCAGGCTCTCTTGCCATAGCAGCCATGGCAAGGATGCTCATACCCGCCTTCAAGCGAGAACCTACCACAGGGAATTTGGGAAGCTGAAAGCACCCAGCTCTGGTGCCCTGGGATCTGTGTCAGCATTGGAGCTGAGGTCCCTTGCTACAGAGGTAGCCCCATTCAAGGACTGAGCATGGTGGAAACGCAAGACCTTTCTCTGGGGAATCTGTGATTGAGAAAATTATCACATCGGTTGAGTCTTTCTCAAACCTATGACAGTCCAAGTCCCTGCCACCAAGTGCTCTGATCTGCACCCTCTCCTTTCACAGGCCTCACTGAAGTATTAAATCTGAAGGCTTTTCCTACTACTTCTTTTCTTTCTCCCCTTTATCTTTCATAGGTAAACGTACCTCCAATAAATCTCTTGCATCTCAAAATCCATCTACTTCCCAGAGGATTAAATTCACACATCTGTCAATTATCTCTGATTCCATTCAGCCAATGGAATATACTATAGCAAGATTGGAAGGAGGGAGGAAGAGAGAAAATGGGAGAACACTCCCCTTCCACTCTCTATAGGAGACATGCCAGTGTGGCTGCACGTCCTCTGTGCTGCCACCATGGCTTGAAGGCGACTTCAGTGGTTCTCAGTTCCTGTCAAACTTACTGGCTTCTAGGCTCAATAGGAAGATAACAAAGTATTCTGCAAAAGGTAGTGCTTGGAAACTATTTTTAACCATATGGCTGTCTTTGGGAATAAAGGATGGTGAGGTAACCAAGATGTTCTCAATAACAGGAAGCTGCTACCCCTAAAGTAGTTGGGAGCAGTTGATATTTCTGGGGCTGACCCGAAGTGGAGAGCTGCAGGGCGGAACCCCATGCTCTGTCAGGCAGTGAGCTGCTGGTTCAGTCACGGTTCCCTCCCTCCCACTGGCCCTGCTGGGCTGCCCACCTGCCTGCAGCTCTGTTCCTCCAGGGCCAAAGGAACCGCCTGGTACTGCCCGCTTTCTCCCTCCTCCCAGCTGCAGGCTGCATCTGAGGGCCATCTGCTCTTTCTTCCCTTCTCATCTCCCATTTATGCCCTGTTGCCCACCTTCGGATGTGTCACTGAGCAGGTCTCAGGTTTGCCTGTGCTGAGCAGGGATTTATTTGCTGAATTATAGTCGGTTAATGTGTTGAAATTTCAGGGGCATGGTGGGGAGGGAAAGGTGCATTCGCCATCCCTTAGAATTGGCTTTTTTGAGCCCCGCATTCTTGCTCTTCTGGTAACAGATTGCCTCCCTCTTTTCTTCCGGAAAGTGCTCCTTCTCTCCTAGCGGTGCCCAAATTGAGGCATGCACCACCTTCTTCCCCAGCCATGGGGTTTGGGAATGAAACCCAGCCTTAGTCAATCAGGATTCTTTCTCAGGAATTGCTAGGAATTCTGGGGAGAGAGGACTTTCCCTTTGAGCTTGTGGCCACCAAGGACTATGCAACCCTGTACCTACTGGGGGCCATTCTCTGGAAAAAGCCCATATGTGAGGGGCAAACCAGAAAGAAGGCCAACCCAAGAAATAGACACTTGATAATATTGTTTAAGCTGCTGGACAAAAGTGGAAAGAGAGCACTGTTACCGCAAAGTACAAACCAACTCACAAAACCCTCAAATTGTTTTTCTTAAATTTTTGTTTTTAAAAAATTTTTCAATTACAGCTGACATTCAATATGATGTTAGTTTCAGATGTACAGCACAGTGGTTAGACACCTGTATAACTTATGAATGATCCCTTTGATAAGTCTGGTACCTGCCTGACACCATACAGAGACAAAACTCTCCAGATTGCAAAAGTCTTTCTCTTCCAGCTTGCCGAAAGGGAGTTCTGAGTGGCATTGTTGGTGAGAGGGGGAGGTGGTTGGAGTAAAATTATTTTGGGGTCAAGGGCACAGAAAAGAAGGATGCATCTGGTGTCTGGATGGTTGTTGAAGAGTGAGAGGACTTTGAAAACACCCAGCAGACGTTGACGTATCTCCATGTTTTCACCTCTGAGTCTCTGGCCCTTTCTACAACATCCATCCTTTTTACTGCATTGTGACAAGTCTTCCCTAACTCTTTGAAGTCAGAGCCCTTTATTTTTGCTACCAGCCTGTGCTCACATCTGTGACTAAGCTCTCTGGCTTCTTTGGGATTTTTTTTTTTAACCAGATGCCATAAAATAGACAAAAGGAGCTTGGCAAATATTAAACTGCTTATTCATGAAACAGTAACATTATTTGTGATAGAAAATAAAACAGATTTTAAATGCCTATGAGTGAATTGTTGAAAATATCTGAACAGTCATCCATGTTTTCCTTAATTTTCAATGAGTTGCTTTAGTATATGTTGGGTTAATGTAATCAGATATTTAGTCTTTGCCAAGAATGGGTAGGTTTCTCACAGGACCTCAACATCAGCTGGAACTTAAGATCAGTCATTTTTTTTTTTACGAGTTTGAATAAATTTAACTGTGCTACACACTACACCTCCATGGCTTATTTATTTTATACCTAGAAGTTTGTGCCTCTTATTCCTTGTCAGCTTTTTCACTCATTCTCCCACTCCCTTTCTTCTGGCAACCATCAGTTTGTTCTCTGTGTCTATGAATCTGTTTCTGTTTTGATTGTTCACTTGTTTTGTTTTTAGATTCCATGTATAAGTGAAACCATATAGGATTTGTCTTTCTCTGTCTGATTTATTCCACTTAGCATAATATGCTGTAGACCCATCCAAGTTGTCACAAATGGCAAGTTTTCATTCTTCTTATGGCTAAGTAATATTCCTGTGTGTGTGTCCATACCTACTGTACATACCATATATTCTTTATAGATTCATCTATTCCTGAACATGTAGATTGCTTCCATAGCTTGGAAATAATACTGCAGTGAATGTAGGGATTATTATAAAATATAATAATGCATATATCTTTTTGAATTAGTCTTTTGGACTTTTTCATATAAATACCTAGAAATGTAATTGCTAGGTTGCATGTTAGTTCTATTTTTAATTTTTTTAGGAACCCCCATACTTTTCTCAGAGTGGCTGCATTAATTTACAATTCCACCAACAGTGCACAAGGGTTTCCTTTTTCCATATCCTCACTAATACTTGTTATTTGTTGACTTTTTGTTAATAGTCATTCTGACAGGTATGAGGTAATACCGTTTCCCCGAAAATAAGACAGTGTCTTATTAATTTTTGCTCCCAAAGATACGCTAGGTCTTATTTTCAGGGGATGTATTATGTTTCCATGAAGTAGGTCTTATTTTCGAAGGATGGCTTATTTTCGGGGAAACACGGTAGCTCATTGTGGTTTTAATTTGAATTTTCATGATAATTAGTGATATTGAGCCATCTTTTCATATGCCTGTTACCCATTTGTATGTTTTCTTTGGAGAAATGTATAGTCAGATCCTATGCTTTTTTTTTTTTAAATCCTTTTGGTTGATTTTTTTTATGTTGAGTTGTATGAGTTCCTTATAAATTTTGGATATTAACCCCCTACTGAATATACCATCTACACTAATAAAATAGTAACATGCTAAATGACTGTACCTTTGCAACGCTCACCAGCCAATCAGGAGTGAGTATGCAAATTAACCAAACAAATATGGCAGGTTGATTTACATAAGCAGGCTCTGAGTTGCTGTGGGCATTCCTTGCCACCCCTGCTGCTCCAGGCCTCTGGGTAGCATGGGAAGGTGGAAAGGCGGCTCCTGGCTGGAGCAGAAAGGCAGCTCCAGCCAGAGCGAAGGTGGCGCTAGCAACCAGGGGAAGGAAGGCCCGTTCTTGCACGAATCTTCATGCACTGGGCTTCTAGTTTGCAAATAATCTTCTCCCAGTCAGTCAGTTATATTTAATTTTGTTGATGGTTTTCTTAGCTGTGCAATTTTTTAGTTTGATGTATTCTCATTTGTTTATTTTTGCTTTTGTTGTTCTTGTCAGAAGAGACATTACATATTGTTAAGACCAATGTTAGAGTTTACTATGTTTCCTTCTAGGATTTTTATGGTTTTAGGCCTGGCATTTAAGTTTTTAACTCATTTTGAGTTTATTTTTGTATATGGTATGAAAGTGATCCAGTTTTATTTTTTAAATGTATTTGTCCAGTTTTCCCAGCGTCATGCACTTAAGAGACTGTCATTTCCCATGGTATATTCTTGCTGCCTTTGTTGTAGAATAACTGACCATATTTTGGAGTGACCTATTCTGTTCCATAGATCTATGTGTCTATTTTTTATTCGTGCCATACCAGGTAGTTTGATTATTATAGCTTTGTAGCATTGTTTGAAATCAGGGAGTGTGATTCTTCCAACTTTGTTTATGTTTACATATATATATATAATATTTTATATATATACCTATATATAATATTTTATAATAATACTATGTTTTATAACAATAATAAAAATCATATATTGTAGCCCTGGTCGGGTAACTTAGCTCAATTGGAGCAGGGTCTCATACCAAAATTGCAGGTATGATCCCCGATCAAGGCACATTTGAAAAGCAACCCAGAAATTAATAAATAAGTGGAACAACAAATCTATGCATGCTTCTCTCCTCTCTGTTTTTTAAAAATATATTTTGTTGATTTTTTACAGAGTGGAAGGGAGAGGGATAGAGCTAGAAATATTGATGAGAGAGAAACATAGATCAGCTGCCTCCTACACACCCCTAGTGGGGATGTGCCCGCAACCAAGGTACATGCCCTTGACTGGAATTGAAGCCTGCAGGCTAACGCTCTATCCACTGAGCCAAACCAGTCAGGGTTCTCCTCTGTTTCTCTCACTCAGATCAGTCAACTAAAAACCCAAAAATCTTCTGTTGAAAATTATGTGTATTATATAGACTGATCTTTCTTCTCTTCCAGCAAGATTCTCTTTCTCTTATTGCAGGGAGCTCTTAAATGAGAAAAGAGTCTCAGAGGGAGGGGAGCCTGTGAACACTTATGCATGGGACATCTTTGTCTTGCTGTCTCCTTGGCTGACTAGGAGTTCCATGAGTGTAGGAATTGTCTAGGGCCTTTCCTCTTATCTGTTCCCAGTGCCCAGGAGAGTGCCTTGCTCAGCATAGGTGCCCAAACCTGTCTGGTAAAGTGAAGCATTTGTCCGTGAAAATATTATTGAATAAATGCATTCCTCAAGTCTTTTACTCAGACAAAATTCAAAACCTCAAGTTATTTCTTGCTTTCTCTATGACTTTCAGTATGTTACATCTCTCAGATTCATTTTTCACATTATAAAATTTTCTTTATAAGGTTGTACTGAGGATCAGAGATAATTAGATAAAATATCAAGCCTGGGACTTCCTGTCTCAATGGTTACCACTTCAGTGATTTGCTGTAACACTGCAAACATATTATAAAACTTGTTTTAAAGAGTTAAATATTCTTGCTGACCTTTCCACCCCCCCCCTATTAAATGGGATGTTCAGGCACTCTCCCATGGTTGTTATTCCACAATAGAATTTAGTTGTATGGGAAGGACTGGAGACAAAATAATCTCTAAGCCTAATTATTTATGAACAATTGTGTAATACAAGTTAGCAGCATACAAAGGATAAGAAGAGGAAGAGGAAAAGCAGTTAATAAACACATTAGCTCTAGTGCTCAAACCTATAAAAAGTGTGATTTGTTGTGAGAACACTAAGGGGCATCCAGATCACACCTCTTCCCATGTTTCACATTAGATCTCAATAAACTTTCCACATCCATAAGGTATTATAACAACACGTCAGGGCAGCTTTAGATTTAATGGTAGAATGCACATTCTAGTGCAAGGGACATAAACTCTGAGCTGGGCAGAAATGAATGTTCTTTCCAGTTGAGAAGAAACAGGAGGGACCAAAATTTCAACTGCTGTCAGAGCAAAGGAAAACAGTACCTGGATGTTCGGGGATTCCTTTGGCACTGCTCTGCAGTGAGGTGTTGGAAACTAAAGCCAGACACACGCTGTTATGATTTTGCCAGCCAGGGGAAAAATTTAACATCATTTTAGGTGTGTTCCCTTTTGAAATTATTCCCACACCCTTGCAATCGCAAGATTAATTGGCATCTCCTAGATTGCTACTTAACAGAAAAAAATATTTAAATAAAACACAAAAAGATAAACTGAAAAAATAAAATTTGTTGAGCAACTAAAACTTCACGGTTGAGCTATGTAATTTTTATAAAGGTCTGAGATATTGAGATAGCCCATGTTTTGCAAAAGTCATTTTGTGTTTGCCCATTGCTTCTTCATGTCCCACCTCTTGCAAGCAGTCTTTTCTGCAAACTCTAGCTTAGAATCAAATGCTTTTGCCCTCTCTCCTCTCAAGCTCCATCATTCCCTTCCTTTTTAGCACTTACAGTTAGGTAGGTACACCATTAAAGCTTGTCATGAAGGATTTCTTCTTCTTTATAACAAACTTGGGAAGAAAATTATACTTATTATACTGATCCCCATTAAACAAGCAACAGCTACTAAAAGTGAAGGCTTGGAGAAGGTAAGAAGTTTGTATAAGGCCACGCCAGGAGGAGGCACAGAGCCAGACTTCATCCTCATGGTAACCCCAGGTTGTTGTGTGTTCTTAAACACTGAGCAATGCTGTCTTCTTGTTGTATGCAAAGAACATCAACATAGCACAATAAATGTTTTTTATATGTACATGAAAGGTGTGGGTAGTCTCGTAAATTTCAGAAGTCTACATCATTTTGCCAAATATGCATTTTTACAGCAAGTCAGAGGATGGTTGAGTATTTTAATATGAAAGGTTGGAACCTTACCTTTCCAAAACAGCTCGGTTTGATTTGATGTAACATGTCTTGGTTTTCTACATTAATATTGCAAAATGTTACTCTCTGATGGTTTTATAGGTCTCTAGGCAAGTAGCGAAGTGATGAAGAATGCAGAGCGCTTTAATGTGTAATTAAAAATACCTTCAGGTGGGCTGAAAGGCGCTCTTCCTTGCTGTATATTTACTAGTTGAATGGCGAGAGTAGAGTTGGCATGGCTTAGCAAAAACCTCTTTTTGTTTTGTCTACTTGTGTCTGTGTGCTTAATATTGTTTGAAAGAGTTTGTCTTAGCACAGAAAAAAAATCATGCACTGAAATTTTTATTAAACCAACATACCAATGAAACTCAGATGTTTAAAGAGATTCTCCAGACATAAAGTAAACAGAAGCAATCTTCTATTTCTTATTTATCCAATAATATTTCAGGTTATATAGGATGAATACATATATGCAAATATCTATATTACCTTGGAAAATTTAATTACTTTTGGACTGGTTACAACAGTTTGCATATAGTAACTTGTTACAATTTTAGGTGTCATTAAATACTGCCTTGTAGATCTCAATCTATCTAGCTCAGGATAAGTGTATTCATCTCTTTCCTGGCAAGAAGGCACTGTAGGCACAGGTTTTTAAATATTTTTATTGATAATATTGTCTGCAGCACATTTCAAAAGAATTTCTTGAGGCTTTGCCTTGTTTAGAAGCAAGCTCCAGCGACTCCAGTTATGTAAATGATGGCACAATTATATAATGTTCTTTTTTTATATAATGTTTTTATTGATTTTTAAGAGAGAGAGGGTGAGTGATAAGGGGAAATAGAGGCAGGGATATATATATTCCTGCATGCCCCTTACTGGGTATTGAGTCTGCAGCCAGGGTATGGGCCCTGACCAGGAATCATACCATCAACCTCTTGGTGCATAGGACAGTGCTCAACCAACTAAGCCACACTGTTCAGGACTATATAGTATTCTTTTATGTTTTAAAAAAGCAGAATATCTTTAGACTACAGATGAATTCTCTAAGGCCATGGTCGGCAAACTGCTACTCGAGAGCCACATGGGGCTCTTTGGCCCCTTGAGTGTGGCTCTTCCCCAAAATACCACAGCCTGGGCAAGTCTATTTTGAAGAAGTGGTGTTAGAAAAAGTTTAAGTTTAAAATATTTGGCTCTCAAAAGAAATTTAAATCATTGTACTGTTAATATTTGGCTCTGTTGACTAATGAGTTTGCCGACCACTGCTCTAGAGAAATTTAAGATTTCACAGAAGATAAAAAGTGTTAAAAACTAGAACTTGAAAAAGCATTATAGGATAGTAAAGAATTCAAAGTAATTAAAGAAGTCTTTCCCTTTAGTTTATAATTTTACATAGTTGACATTTCTTGAGTTGGAATTGTGCATTATTAACACCATATAAATAAACTTAAATATGGATGTAATGCCACAGTATGTGTGTAAACTCATATGTGTATTTGTATATGCGTATCAGTAGCTTGCTTCTTAACAAGGTACTGATACGTATATTCTGATGCATATCTCTCCCTGGCCCCAATTCTTTATTTCATTGGCACGTGAAATTCTTGTTTTGTCCAAATGCGTCAGAGGATCTTGGAATTTGTGTGAGCAAAGGTATGTGCAACGCGTTCTAGAAAAAAAAGTCCATTCTCTCTATAGCAAGACAAATTACATTGTATATGCATAGGACTATAAAGAGAGCAGGGGCACCATTGTTAGACATTCATGAGTTCAACACCCCCCCCCTTGGCCAATTATTAGCTGATTTACTTTGACCCTCAATTTCCCCATCTAAAATTAGGATGATAATCTTTATCTCATATGAGTGGTATGAAGATACATGTGAAATGAATGGGGAATGAGGTAGAAAAAATTTCTTAGAATAGGGAAGAGCATAGTTTAGAAGTAAGGAAGTGGCCATTTGATTGCTACTGAGATGCTGAGTAAGATGAGGAAAAATTGTTTAAAGTTAGAAACATGTAGATCATCAGCAACAGGTAGATCATCACCAGACCTTGTGTCCTAGATTGCCCAATAAAAGTGCCATAGTCATTGATAACTTTAGGAATGATCATTTCAGAAAAGTGATACAAGCAGGAGTCAAATTTGAATATATTATGGAATGCATAGGAAGTAAAAAATATGGAGACATTAAGAGTAGATGTTTTTTTTTTTTTTTAAATATATTTTATTGATATTTTACAGAGAGGAAGGGGGAGAGATAGAGAGCTAGAAACGTCAATGAGAGAGAAACATCGATCAGCTGCCTCCTGCACACCCCCCACTGGGGATGTGCCCGCAACCAAGGTACATGCCCCTGACCGGAATCGAACCCGGGACCTTTCAGTCCGCAGACCAACGCTCTACCACTGAGCCAAACCGGTTTCGGCAAGAGTAGATGTTTTTTAAGAAAAGTATGATTATACAAGGAAGGTCAGAGTAGGACCAAGGATAAAATGAAATGTAAGGTGAAATTATTTTTGTAAAGATGTGAAACAGGCCTGAATATGTCTCAGGGTAATATCTGGCAGGGCAAGAGGGAGTAAAGAAAGAGCAGAAAGAAGGACACACAAAGGAGAAAGTCTTCTGTAAAGGATCCATAATATAAGAGGCCGTTGGGTCCTAAAGAGAAGGAGGGGCACTTTCATAACTGCACCAGATGGGGGAAGAAGGCAAAGGAGTGCAATTGCTAGGAACTATAGATGTTTGCTGATGGAGAGTTAAAGTAATTATAGTCTGTTGACATACTTTCTTTACAGTAAGAGGTGAGAATATTTGCTGAGAATGAAGGGGTGAGGTAGAGGTATTATGGATTGAAATGAATAAAGAAGTCATGGAAAGCTGATATCTATTCAGAGTTTGAGTGAGAGTTGAATAAAATCCTGCAATAGAATGGCCTAGCAGTATTCAGGGCACAGTTGAAGCACATGAGCATAACTTAGTTTGATGCCAATTTGTCCTCCATGTGATTTGTTCCAGCAGCACTCAGTTTCCTGGTGTTAAGCACAGATCAGATAGATCTATCATTTTAAATAGAAATAAAGTTTTGCCAGATAGAGATGTACTAAAAGGACAGAGGACCAATAAAAGATGTAAAAATTGCCAATACAATGATTGAAATGGCAAATCATAAAATCTAAATGAGATGGGGATAAGTGAATCCAGGATGGGGTTTTTAGATAGGGAAAGAATAAAGAAGACAAATAGCTTCCCACCGTTGAGGTCATGATAAAAAGAAGTAGACCAACAAGATGAAAAGATTGGAGGTTGTGGCCAGAATCTGAGTTGTTTGAATTAGTGATTTTGAAAGTAGAACTAAAGCTGTCACCATCAAAAACATAATTTACCTACTCTCTTATGATAAACATAAGTGGGCACTCCACATTCTCATCTCAGTCCTGGATCTGAAGAACTCAAGAAAAAAAAAGGCACTCAAAATATGTTAAAAAACAAAACAAACATTTTGCTTCCAACATTTATATATAATTAAGAAAAATTAAGATCTTGGCTTTTCTTTGGAAATATGACTTTCCCCCATCCATAGCTTTATTAAGATACAATCTATTCAAAATCTCCTACTATGATTGTATTGCTATTAATATCTCCCTTAATGTCCTCCAGCAGTTTTTTTTTATGTATTTGGGTGCTTCCTTATTGGGTACATATGGGATGCCCACTCTCACCACTCCTGTTTGACATAGTACTGGAAGTACTCATCATTGCAATTAGATAAGAAGAGGAAATAAAAGGCATCAAAATTGGAAAAGAAGAAGTAAAGTTGTCCCTATTTGCAGATGACATGATATTGTACATAAAAAACCCAAAGGACTCCATCAAAAAACTAATAGACTTAATAAATGAATTTGGCAATGTAGCAGGATACAAAATCAATGCCAAGAAATCTATGGCATTTCTATACACCAATAGTGAACTTATAGAAACAGAGACTAAAAAAGCAATCCCATTTACCATCGCACCAAAAAAATTAAGATACCTAGGAATAAACTTAACTAAGGAGGTAAAAGACCTATATGCAGAAAACTACAGGACACTGAAAAAAGAAATAGAGGAAAATGTAAATAGATGGAAGAACATACCATGTTCATGGATTGGTAGAATCAACATCATCAAAATGTCCATACTTCCCAAAACAAATTATAAGTTCAATGCACTCCCCATTAAAATACCAATGGCATACTTCACAGATCTAGAAAGAACTCAAATTCATTTGGAACAATAAAAGACCCCGAATGGCCTCAGGAATCTTGATAAAGAAGAGTAAACTAGGAGGGATCTCAATACCAGATTTCAAACTATTACAAAGCCACTGTTCTCAAAACAGCCTGGTACTGGCACAAGAACAGACATATAGATCAATGGAATAGATTAGAGAATCCAGATATCAACCAAAATAACTATGCTCAATTAATATTTGACAAAGGAGGCACGAACATACAATGGAGTCAAGACAATCTATTCAATAAATGGTGTTGGGAAAACTGGACAGATACATGCAAAGAATGAAACTAGATCACCAACTTACACCAGACACAAAAATAAACTCAAAATGGATACAGGACTTAAAATAAGACAGGAAACCATAAAAATACTAGAGACATCCACAGGCAGCAAAATCTCAGACATATGCCTTAAGAACTTCTTCACTGATACTAACCCTAGGGCAATGGAAGCTAAAGAGAAAATGAACAAATGGGAATTAAAATAAAAAAGCGTTTTTACAGGAAAAGAAACCATCAACAAAACAACAAGAAGTCCCACGGTATGAGAGAACATATTTGCAAATGATATCACTGATAAAGGTTTAATCTCCAACATCTACAGACAGTTTATACAACTCAAAAAAAGGAAAATAAATGAGCCAATTAAAAAATGAGCAATGGACCTAAATAGAATCCTCTCAAAATAAGACAGAAGGAAGGCTAAGAGGCACATGAAAACATAGTCAAAGTCACTAATTACCGGAGAGATGGAAATCAAAACGACAATGCGATACCATCTCACACCTGTCAGAATGGCCAACATCAACAAATCAACAAACGACAAATGGTGAGGTTGCGGAGAAAAAGGAACCCTCGTGCACTGCTGGTGGGATTGCAGGTTGGTGCAACTACTGTGGAGAACAGTATGGAGCTTCCTCAAAAAACTGAAAATGGAACTCCCATTTGACCCAGTAATCCCACTACTAGGAATATACCCCAAGAAACTAGAAACACCAATCAGAAAGGATATATGCACCTCTATGTTCATAGCAGCACAATTTACAATAGCTAGGATTTGGAAACAGCCTAGGTGCCCGTCAGCAGATGATTGGATCAGAAAACTATGGTACATCTACACAATGGAATACTATGCTGCCATAAAAAAGAAGGAATTCTCATCATTTGCAGTAAGTTAGATGGAAACGGAGAACATCATGCTGAGTAAAATAAGCAAGTCAATGAAAGAGAAACACCACATGACCTCACTCATTTATGGATAATAAAGAACATTATAAACTAATGAACAGAAAGATAGATATAGTGACAGTAAAACAACAAGCAGACTGTTAAATGACAGCAGGAAGGGTAGGGAGATCTGGGGGAGATAAGAGATCAACTGAAGGACTTGTATGCATGCATATAAGTACAACCAATGGACACAAAACTCTGGGGAGGGAGGTTATGTATGGGAGGGAGGGAGGCAATGATAAGCTATGTACACATGTAATACCTTAATGAATTTAAAAAAAGATACAATCTATTCTATCTAATAAAAGAGTAATATGCAAATTCACCATCACCCTGCTATACCCACCATCCACGCCCCCCAGCCACACCCACCAACCAATCAGAGAAAGTATGCAAATTAATCTCAACCAAGATGGTTTCAGCCACATAGAACAGGAGGGAGGTTTGGGTTTTCATGGCAATGGAGGAAGCCAAGCTTTCCACGCACCCTGGTGGGCCTGGCCTCCACACAAGGGTACAAAGTTTCAATTACAGAAAATAAATTCCAACAGAAATGGCGGCAGCCTCTAAGCTGGAAGAGCAGGAGGCTAGGGTTGCCCCCAGCAATGGAAGAAGCCAAGCTTCTATAGCCCTGGCCAGCTCAAGCCTTCACTCCAGGCTACAAAGTTTCAATTATAGAAAATACATAAATTCCAACAGAAATGGCTGCTGCCACAGAGTGAGCAGGAGACTTGGCTCTGCTTCATGCTAGAAAGTTTCAATTGTAGAAGATAAATAAATTCCAGATACCAAGGTCTCCTCTTTGGTTGCCAAGGGCGTGGCTGGCCTGCAAACCACCACAGGCTCCTTGCCTAGGCTGCCCCATAACCCAAGAGAACTCCCATCCTGATCCAGGACACCCTTCAGAGCAAACCAGCTGGCCCCCACTCATGTTCCAGGCTTCTATCATATCTAATAAAAGATTGACCATCACTCCAACACACAATATGGCTGCCCCAATGTGGTCAAAGATCCTGATCCTATGTGGACACAAGATGGTTACTACAATATGGCCAGCAGGGGAGGGAAGTTGGGAAGGACTAGGCCTGCAAGGGAGGGCAGTTGGGGGCAATCAAGCCTGAGTGGAGGGTAGTTAGGGGTGACCAGACTGGCAGAGGAGGGAAGTTGGGAGTAAACAGGCTGGCAGGGGATCAGTTAGGCATCAATCCGGCTGGAATGGGAGTGGTTAGGGGTGATCAGGCTGGCAGGCAGAAGCAGTTAGGAGCAATCAGGAAGGCAAGCAGGTGAGCAATTGGGAGCCAGCAGTCCTGGATTGTGAGTGGGATGTCTGATCCCTCGAGGGGTCCCAGATCGAAGAAGCTGCAGACTGAGCTGAGAGACTCTGTCCCCACCCCAGTGCACAAATTTTGTGCACTAGGCCTCTAATATATATATGGCTAATATGCTAAGCGTCCTTCCCACTAACCAACTGTTCACTATGACATGCACTGACCATTGGGGGCAGACACTCAACACAGAAGCTGCCGAGCTGCAGTGATTTGGCAGTGGTGGTTCTCAGGTGATGCACTCTGAAATCAAAGAGGAGGGAGCCTGATTCCTCATAGGGCTCCTTTGGCAGTGGGTTATGTTGTTGCTGGGCACTGTCAGCCCTTAATCTGGTTTACCACCCACTTGCTTTTGCATTTGTGTTCTATACCCTGTATGATAGCAACTTTGCAGAGTGCCCTCTCTCACTCCACGACCCCTCAGGATGTTGGAGACTTGGTTTCGGCCTGATCCCCACAGGCCAGACCAAGAGATGCCTCCTGCCGGAGGAATCCTGCTCACTTTGCAGACACTTTTCAAGCCACAGCGCCATCCCAGGTGTGTCTGGCCTGGGAGGGACCATGGAAGCTTGGCTCCAGGGCATGTCTGGCCCCTTTTGCCCAGCCCTGCCCCACTGGCTACCTTCTAATTAATTTTCTTTCAATGTGCATGAATCCATGGACCGGGTTGCCCAAAACCGATCATTGTCTCACTAATAGAAAGATGTGGACAAGGAACCTGGAAGGCTGGTCAACCTTTAAGCTCTGAAAGGTCAGAGCCAACCACTCTCTATCTAATTAAGGCAGTGGTAACTGAGGCAACTTTCCCACCAAATAATCATGTAAATCCTTACTGATAAGATAATCTGCCTATTACTGGAATTAATTGTCTAAGGACAGTGGGTGTAACCCAAACCTGAATAAAATGGAGGTCAGGGACTATCTTAGGATCCTGTGCCTTCTCTCAAACCTGCAAAATCAGGCCAGGTGCTGAGAGCCTCTTGTTTATTTTCCCTAGGGCAATTGTCTGAAGTGTTCAAGGTTATGTGTTTCCCAGTCCTGCAGAATCTAGCTGGCTTCTAAGATTTGCACCTGCTACTGAGGTCCATGTGCTGTGTGCAGGGACTTACACATTCCCTCTGTGTGGGTACATGGGGTGCAGTACATTGGGATACATAGGGTGCCAGCCATGGGGTGGCATGAGAGACACTGAGGGTGCATGTTGGTTGGTTGGTTGATTGGCTCGTTGGTGGGATTGTCTGCAGGCAAGTTATCCTGTGGAATTCATGAGGGGAACTCTCGGTGAAGTTCCTGAGCAAGATCCACACCCAGCTATTGAGATTGGTACATGAGTTGCTATGAGCTTCTGCCTGTTCATGCTGCCACCAGGGGATTGAGCCAAGCCCATTTTTTTTAGCGTTTGGGGTGAAGCTGGACAGAAGTGAGCCTCCTGAGCCCCATCCCGAAAGGCTGAGGAAGCCAGGTGTTCCTTTACTCTCACTCCTTCCCAGTGGAAGAACTGATGGGCCATGGAAGCTTCTCTTGGCCCTGATATTTCCCCTCTCAGCTGGCCTCTGGACCTCCCATACAGATATTCTCATCTATGGATGGTTGCCAAATCATCAGTGTTTTTATTGGGAACCAAGGGCTGGAACCTCTTATTCCACTATCTTGCTGATGACATTCCTGTAAAAGTCCTATTTAGAAGTGTTTCTGAATTGTTTAAATAATAATAGTAATCAGTACTTAATAGTTGACAATGTGTATTTCAAGGACTATAATTGTTTAAATTCTTAAAATATCTTTCTGAAATTAATACTATGATTTCCACCTCACAGAATATTTTATCATAATCATAGAACTGAAGTTGAAGCTAATGCCTCACATAACTAAAGTCACAACCCATGTATAAACCTTGATCCTTTGTTATTTCAAACAGTGCCCTTGAATTTTGCCATGGTTTCCTAGTAGATAACATATGTTTTGATAGTTATTTAAAATTAGAAGGTTGAGAAAATATTGTGGGATATTTTGTAACATTACAATTATGTTTATAAAACATTTGCTTTAATATTTATTTGGTTGACCTCCAAGAAAAGCCATCAAATGCCTATGAAAGCTTTAATGCTTATTAATACAGACTGGTGCTTTGGTAAAAAGTATTTTCATTACTCTTAAAGTATTTTGGAATTTATGATGTGTGTCAGTATATTTTGTCTACGAAACTTTTACCTCTTCAAAGCACTATGCTGTCAGTATAGGTGTGGGTTGCTGGGTGTGGTGCTGATTTTTAAGCAGCTTCTTATTCAGTTTATTCAGGAAAAATAGAAAATGTGCCTTGCAAAGAAGGAAAGAACATACACTATTGAAGTGTGAACATATGCAGCAGTAACATATAATTCTTGTGCAGGATTATCAGGCTTCTTTGGAGAAGATAAAATTCAAAGACAAGGATTCTATTGAATTTGAGTAAGCACAGCTAACAAATGGCCAGCTGGTATCCAAGCTAGATACAAGAGGAAAACAGACTTCATTTCGTTTTGTAATCAGTATAGTGTTTTTTTTAACAACTAAGGAAAACTCACAGTGCCCTATTTTGTACACTTTGCTGCTTTAGTTACTGGCAACCTTAGAGGTAGTTATTTTGGGTTTGCTTGTCTAATACTGAGCGAGTAGGTATTTGTTGATCATTTGTCATTTAAAGTCAACTGTACAGAGCAAAGTGCAAGGCGTGAAGATGAACGTGGACCAGGATCTGTGAATTAGCTGCAGTGTGTGCCAGGAACTGCTGCTGGTGGTGTGTTCCTTTTGAATTCCTGCATACTGACTTAGAGCAGGTTCAAAGGAGGGTGTTTTCCAAATAAAGTCTATAATTGAAAGTCTGTTCACACTTTTTCACTATCCTGCTAACTTAACTTAGTAGTAATTAAATTTTTTTTTCACTGCAGTGAAAATTCCAGAAAGAGGACAAATTGAAATCATCTCTTTGAGTCCATGACTAATACCTAAATCTCCTCCAAATCCTGGATGAAAGGCAGTTTATCTTATATCTGGAGGCTCACTTCTATTCTTAAATATAAATCCAATTTTCCTCTTAGGAGAGGGAAACTCTTTACTTCTCAATAAAAAAGATATGTGTGTGTGTGTGTGTGTGTGTGTGTGTGTGTGTGTGTATGTGTGTTCATATCGCTACTCTTTCCTTTTGACCAACACACTCCCTTGTACCTCGGTCTAATAACTGATTAATCTGTCCAAAGCCTGATTACCTGTCTTTTGCCTTAGTTTCTATTCCAATATCCTCCTATATTTGTCTTTTTCAACTAAGAGTGTGCATCAGAATGAACTGTGAAGGTTTCCAAAAACAGATTCCTAAGCCATAGATTTGGATTTAGAAGGTCAAGGCTAACGTTAAGTCTTTCACTTTTCAATAATGTGCAGCGACTGCTCTGACTTCCCCCAAGAGTTTGCTTCATCCCATTTCTAGCTTCCATTTGCCTGATCTGCTTATCAACTAACTGAGCCACAGCACTTATGATGTAGAAATCAAGATTTCACAATTAGAGACAGGGCGGAAACATCAGAAAAAAACATCATTGTTTATTAGTCATAGGCTTATAAAGTTATTATTGTGAAAAATAAATGAGTGCTTATATTTTAGTCTTCTGTTTCAGGTGTTATTAAAAATGATTAAAAAAAAAAAGAATATAGCCGAAACCGGTTTGGCTCAGTGGTAGAGCGTCGGTCTGCAGACTGAAAGGTCCTGGGTTCGATTCTGGTCAAGGGCATGTACATTGGTTACGGGCACATCCCCGGTGGGGGGTGTGCAGGAGGCAGCTGGTCAATGTTTCTCTCTCATCGACGTTTCTAGCTCTCTATCTCTCTCCCTTCCTCTCTGTAAAATATCAATAAAATATATATTTTTAAAAAGAATATATCAAGGAAATAATTTTAAAAGAGCATACAAAACTTGTTGAAATCCCTAAATTAGGGAGGGTTCTATATATATTATATATTACACACACACACACACAAAACACACACACACACACACACACACGTTGGCTCCCTGGCTCCCATTGGACTCAGTAAGTCTGGAGGGAGGCTCAGGAATCTGCATGCTTATTTATTTATTTATTTATTTTTAAAATTATATTTTATTGATTTTTTACAGAGAGGAAGAGAGAAGGATAGAGAGTTAGAAACATCGATGAGAGAGAAACATCGATCAGTTGCCTCTTGCACAGCCCCTACTGGTGATGTGCCCGAAACCACGTTACATGCCCTTGACCGGAATCGAACCCGGGACCTTTCAGTTCGTAGGCTGTTTTTGTTTGTTTGTTTGTTTTTGTTTGTTTGTTTGTTTTTTTAAAATATATTTTATTGATTTTACACAGAGAGGAATTGAGAGGGATAGAGAGTTAGAAACGTCGATGAGAGAGATACATCAACCAGTTGCCTCCTGCACACCCCCCCACTGGGGATGTGCCCGCAACCAATGCACATGCCCCTGACCGGAATCGAACCCGGGACCCCTCAGTCCGCAGGCCAACGCTCTATCCACTGAGCCAAACCGGTCTCGGCCGTAGGCTGACGTTTTATCCACTGAGCCAAACATGCCAAAAATCTGCATGTTTAATAACCACAGAGGTTACAGATGATCTTTGGACCACATCTTAAAAAATAGTAGCCTGAACCAACTAACATTGCACATCTTGGTTTTCATCCTGAGTTTTAAAATTATTCTTGTTTTTAAACATTCTTGTCTAACAAATACAGTTTTGCCTCTATGGTTGAAATATACGGTCATTGGAAAGCCAGATCTTACTCAGAACATGAAATGATTACAGGCAGTCCTTGGGTTGTGTCAGACATACATCGTTTAGTGGTTATGTCGCCATCTCCCATTCATTTATATAAAAAAAATTCCGTCATTTAGATGTATATACATACGTGCTTTATGTCTTTTATTATTTATTTGCCACAAGCAAAGGTCAGGAATTGTTATCTTTCATGTAAATATTTTTTACTGTTTCACTTCATTACTGCTGTGTATATGCTCCATGTGAGGGATGTAGGTGCTTTTGTAGGTGGGTTCCCACTTTTGGTGAAAACAGCGTTAAGTCGCGCTGTAGGAACGGATCTCCGATGTAATCCAAGAACCTACTGTATTACATTCTATCAAGAAGCTACGTCTCTTGATTTCTTGTAAACCAGGAATAGTGCACTTTCCCCCCAATTATGCCTAATGCTAATGGTGTCTTGGTTGGCTGAGGCTGGGGAACCACCTCCATGTCATGGCAATGAATAAAAAGTGGCAGGTTTTGCCCAGCCAACACAGCTCAGTAGTGGAGCATCGACCTATGAGCCAGGAGGTTTGATTTTCTGGTCAGGGCACATCCCAGGGTTACTGGCTCAATCCCCAGTGCGGGTGTGTAGGAGGAAGCCTATCAATGATTCTCTCTCATCATTGATATTTTTTATCTCTCTCTCCCTTCCTTTTTGAAATCAATAAAAATCCTATGCAATAAAGAGGGTATGTGCTAATTGACCATCACACCCTCACGAAAGATGGCGGTGCCCACAGCCAATAAAGAGGGAATATGCTACTTGACTGCAACGCGCTCAAAGATAGCGGTGCCCATAGCCACAAGATAGTGGCGCCCAGTTCCCAGGGCAGCAGGGGTGCAGCATGGCTGGGCTCACCCCCAGATGGGTTCAGATGCTCTGTGCACCTGCCTCTGGAGTCTCCTAGTCCTCTCAGCCCCCAGCCATCCAGGGCTGGCCCGAGGCACAGGCAACCCTCAGATGTCCACTTCCCAGCAGCCCAGGGCCGGCCTGAGGGATGACCAAATGACTGAACAAGCAGGCTTCATGGGGCAACCAGGACAGCAGGGGGGCTGTGAGGGGTGACCAGGCCAGCACAGGGGCAGTTGAGGGTGACCAGGTCAGTGGGGGGTCAGTTAGGGGTGATCAGGCCGGCAGGGGGGAGCAGTTAGAGGTGCCCAGGAAGGCAGGCAGGTGAGCACTTAGGAGCCAGTGGTCCAGGATTGTGAGAGGGATGTCCCTGGTGTTGGGCCTAAACTGGCAGTTGGATATTCCCCAAGGGGTCCCAGATTGCAGAGGGTGCAGACTAGGCTGAGGGGATCACCCTTTTGCACGAATTTCATGTATCAGGCTTCTAGTATATATTTTAAATGGCAGGTTTAGTTTGCAAACATATGCTTGAGATGTGCTGGCTCCAAGAAGTTCTGCTATAAAAAATTCCATTGACACAAATTGTATTTGGAGGAGTCTACAAGTTCATTTTTAGCGGAGGACCTTTTTTTAATGGTAGTCCAATCTTATTTCAACTCTGTGTATAAGCACTAACATTCTATTCTTTGTTTAAAAATATTAAATGTATAGTTTGAAGGTTTTTACAAACTAAAAAAAAAATCAAGGTTGAAAAATGAAAGGAGTAATGTGGACAGAATTTTCTCCTTTTCCTAGTGAAGATATTGTTATTATTATTTTAATCTCAAGGAATTATATTGTATTTTAATATACTTTGGAAGCAATCAACAATGTCCTTAATGGTCTGTCTTTTCAAAATGAACTGGAGAAATGCTCTGTTCTGTAGGTGATAATATTATCAGATCTGCAGGATTAGTGGTGTGTACTGTGGAATGTACTATGCATGGCCAGCAGGCTGCTGGATGTTTTCTAAAGTCTTATTCTTTTACCGCTAGAGTCTTACTCTTTTTTTTATCTCTTTGCATTTAAGTAAACAACCAGTGGAAGAAGGTAATTTTAACTTTAGAATATCTTGTGAAAGTCCTTTTCCCAAGATAATGGTGACTCTTGCCTTTCATTTTGGTTTTACACAAAGATTTATATACATTTTGTTGAAAGATACTTAAATAATTATTAAGACATCAACAGGACCAAAAGGAAAAAAAAGGAATCATGGGATAAAAATGCAGTATGAAAGGAAAAAGCACTATTTTTGCAAATGTTTATATTTGATAGAATATATGGAAATACATTTGATTTAAAAAGTAACTACAGCCATAATTGCACATCATCCCATGCTTAAAATTTCATTGACATATAACAACTCCTCTTATTTATGGGAGAAGCTTCATGTTAGAGGAGTCTCTGAGACAGACAATATATTAAGTTAAAGTTGAACTGCTGAGAAAGCTTGTGATAAGTAGGAGGGGTGCAGCACTCAATGCGGTGCTGGAGGAGTAAATACTATAAAATAGCAAGAATAGGAGCACTAAACACACATTTGATGATTCTTCATTTTTGTTAAAAGCCAGCTCTGATGGGGCTTCTAGTCATATCCTTTGTTAAAGGTTGTGCTTCTCACCCGCTCTTATTTATGCTGCATGCTTTAAAAAAGCCATATTTGGGAGCATCTGAGCTTATAATGAATCCCTTTGTATCTGTGCGTAATGACATGTAAAGTGCTCAGCCATTCATTGTACTGCTCACATTTATCCACTGTAAAAAAAAAAAAAAAAAAAAAAAGAGCTGATTACTTCCTAATGCCTGCCCAATATGCCTGGCAATATTACAATGACAAGAAGAATATTTAAGTTCTTTTAGGTCTTTGAAACAAAATATTTTCATTTGTTAATAAAAGTAGTAGTTTTCTTAGAGATGTGTGGGAAAATATTTTAATTTTTGTTAAAGAAAAATTAATCATTCCTATTTGTCAGAGAGAAATCCAAGTGAAACAAGGCTGCATTAACTGCCACCTTTAGAGTATAGGAGACAAACAACAAAGGGATGTTCCCACCTAGTCACAATTAAGCTAAAATAATGCTACAAATCCTGGTTCTGTTGAGTCATAGAGATACTATTTTGTTCTGTCTAAATGCATTTCCTATGGGAAAAACGAACAAACCTTCTCTCACCATTGTATTTTGAAAATACATGGTGTAAGAAAGAGTAAACAAACAAGGACCTTCCTCTCTGTACATTTTAGCGTTTAAGTCTGAACTCTGTGGTTGCTGAGGTGATGAGCACATCTGTAAAAGCTTGACCAGGGGACATCTTTGCTTTAAAACAGGGGGAGCGAGCCTTTAAACCTGTTTCCCTTCATTCAATTTGGGGACAGGATGGTACTCAGCCTTCAGCTGTCCTTAAAGACAAGAGAGAAAGGACGGCTCCCAGCACGTCATCTCTTGCACATTTGGGTGGGGCACCAGCATTCTAATACTAGACTGATCTGTGTGTACCCAGCTCAGTACATGGTACATCCTCTGTAGGCAAAACATATTCGCTCTAGGGGAGTAAAAACTTAGCCATGCAAATGCACGCGTATACACACACCCACGCACACGTACACGCACACGCACACGCACACGCACAGTTTTAAAGTGACGAGGAAAAAGCATGCAAAAATCCTGAAGATTATATTTTCTGTGTGTGATTAGATACGATATCTTACATATGAATGGTGATAGCTATTGGTGATTTTCTTAAAGAGCTAACACATGCATAAATTTGCTCATCGTGGTTTTGCAGACCACATGGTCGATGGACAAGCCAATTAACACATTTTTCACTGTATTAACATCCATTGGGCATGTATCAACAATGAGCAAATGTAGTGTCCAGATTAATAAAAAATAAAAATGTAAGTAAGTACAGTTATATGTTATTCATGAAAGTGTTGAAGTGTAAGAATGAGTTAAGAATTGGAATAGAGCAATAATAGCAGCCCCAAAATATATAGATTTATTTTAAGAGGTATTAAATAGAATTAGAATAAAATAACAAATAGCAGTTTCTAACTCAAGGTGCTTATAATATATATTGAGGAACAACTAAAAATGCAGGAAACATTTTTAAAATAATCACCAAATAATGTGGAATTTTCCCTTCCTACCAATAAACTCAGGTCTTCCAATCCTAAAAATAAAAATTATGTCTTCTCTAGACATTGTAAATAACTCCAGTTACTATAATAAAGAGCACATGGGCCGAAACTGGTTTGGCTCAGTGGATAGAGCACTGGCCTGCAGACTGAAAGGTCCCAGGTTCGATTTCAGTCAACAGCATGTACCTTGGTTGAGGGCACATCCCCAGTAGGGGCTGTGCAAGAGGCAGCTGATTGATATTTCTGACTCTCTATTCCTCACTCTTCCTCTCTGTAAAAAAATCAATACAATATATATTTTTAAAAAGAACACATTGAAATTAAATTTAGCCTGTTTTTTTTTTTTAAAGATCTAAGATTCTATTTTTCCCATTTTGTTTAAAAAAATTTGATTGTTGCATAAGCAATGTAATTCAGGTATCAAATGACTAAAGGATTAATTTTAAAATAGTAAATATATATTTACACACACATGCTTATATTGATAGAAATTTTCTGCATTGATTCATGGGTAGTTACAGAACTATACATGACTCAACTATAATGGGGTCATAGATGGTTCTCTGACTAACCTCCATTTTCTCCTCATTAAAGGATTAGTAAGAAACCTGGAGCTTTATGGTCAAGGTAATGTCTCTGTCCTCTCTTCTAACTATCCTATAAACATTTACCCATGCTGTGTACTCCGGAAGTCCACATCTTATTGTTTGGTTCTACTTCTAAATGCGTCTGTGTACTTTTTCTAACTACAGCTTCTAAAACCTGTGTCTTCATCAGGCAATTTTAATGAGGGCCTTGCTTTCCTCCTATGCCCTTTGCGAAATACTGGCTGCTTTGTTTTCTAAATACAGTCACTGGCTCTAGCCTACTGCAGCACTGTCCGCTAAGCCTAAATAGTACGGGACTCTTTTCTCCTGGTAGCTCTTCTTCCCAAACCACTGTTCTCCACTGCCCTTCCCTATCACTTGGGAATTGAGAAAGGAGATTTACTTGAAATATTTAATATTCTTTTTTAAAACAGAAAGCTCACTGTGTGGAATAGTAACACATCACATTATCAAAGGTAAATCCATCTGGGAAAAGCATTGAGAGAGCCGTGCACTTTTATTGGAATCTCAAGACAAGAAATAGTGTGGAACCACAGCTCTTCTTTCATGTCTAAAACCTTTGTCTAACTCAGCATGTGCCCGTAGAGGTAAGCCTTTGCTGTTGTTTGTTACTATTGTTGTTTTATAATAGGCAGCTTAGTGATATTTCAGAAAGAGGGATGTAGAGGGTGAGTCAGGGAGAGAGCTGGGTATGAAACGGGGAGTGAGCTGGCACACTGCAGCACTCACAGGAGTCGCAGTGGCCGGGAAGCGCCTGCCAGCACCTGCCGAATTGTGTTTCCAGTTGAAGCCAGAAAGAAACTAAAACACTAGTAGATCCAGAGACACAGAAGCATGGAGCAGACTGATGAATTTCAGAGGGAAGGTGGGAGTGGGGGCGTGGGGGCAGAGGTTAACCAGAGAATCTATATGCATAGTGCTTGGACACAAACAATAGTCTGGTGAAGGGGAAGGGCGGGTGCGGGGTAGAGGGGGTCAATGGCAGGGAGAGGGGGCGGGGGAGAACCAAGGGGACATCTGTAATACTTTCAACAATAAAGATAAAAGTTTTTTTTTTTTTGTTGTTGTTGTTTTAAGTGCCTGTGAAGCCAAGCATCAGCAGCAGATATCTTTGCCTTTCTCCCCAACTTCCATGTCCCACCCAGTTTCCCTCCAGCTCAGAGAGAGCCCTCTTCACATAATGAAGGCAAATGCTGGACACACTCTCCCAGCCTCACTTGCAGCCCAGAGACAGGCATGTGGTTGAGTGGGGGCGAATGGGGTTAGAGGGAGCCACTGGCCTCCCAGGAAGACTTCTCTTGGTGGGAGACACGCAGAGATGAATGCCCACCTTTCCGCTTTGGACATCGTTCTCTATGGGACATGATACCTGGGGCTACTTCGGCCAAAAATGTCCAGAGAAACGGCCCTAGGTCTCTGATGCCTTTGAGTTTGTGCTCCAACCCAGAGGGGATTCCTGTTCTTTGAGATAAAGAACCCCCAACATTGAAGTCCATTTTAGTTGAGTATTTTTTTCTGGCATCCACATGCATGCTAACTGAACAGCACTGCACCTGACAATCGTAATATGGTCTCTTTGGATGTATATAGTCATCCTGTCGGCTACACATTATCCCTTCATTTCAGTGATGACGAGGCTGAGGCTCAGAAAGGTGAAGGGCCTTGTCCGATGTCCCAAAGCTCTTCAGTGCAGGGTTGGCATCTACGTGTCTGAGCCTGGCATACCGGTGCTTCTCCAACTCCCATTCGCTTTCTGCTGTCCTGCTGTATCACACTGCCTCTGAGTAACTGTACATATTTACCCATGGGCGTGTGAGCCTGACTGGGAACATGGAGGCAGGTGTGTCTTTGTTCTGAGACTAAGGCAAGCCCTGTAAGAAGTAGGGTTTGAACACAAAAGGCAATTTTTTGCATGACATTTTTTAAAAATGAGAATTATTTTATTATTATTTTTTTATTATCAATCTTCACCCGCAGATATTTTTTCTATTGATTTTTAGAGAGAATAGAAGGGAGATTTTTAGAGAGACAGAGAAAGAGAAACATTGATGTGAGAGAGACATATCAACTGACTATGTCCTGCACATACTCCGATCAAGGCCAGGGATTGAGCCTGCAACCAAGGTATATGCCCTTGACCGGAATTGAACCCTGGACCAGTCATCCTGCTGATGCTATAACCTCTGAGCAAAACTGGTGAGGGTGAGAATGATTTCAGATATTTCTATTTTGAGGGTGAAGAGATTAGTTATAATTATACATTGAGTCATAAATAAAAAATAACTTAGCTTTGCATTTTTTTGTTTGTTTGTTGGAAGCTACATATTATAAGACTTTATACATTGCTCTACATCTAGCCTACAGCTCTGCCTCCTAGTCCTTAATTCTCTAGTTACTCACAAGTCCAGGGTCTTAGCTACAAGGATTTGGAAGTCTGCCTCCAGCAAATGATATACTAGTAAATGTTTTCCAGTCTTTTCATTTGAAACCTCATAGAATACCTGTAAAATGGGAGAGAAATAAAAAACAAAGGGCCCATTACATTTCTGTTCTTAAATATTGCTTGACCTTTAAAAGGGTATTATTTCAACAAATTGATGTCCTGTGCAGGTGGAATCTGATGATTGTGTGTTTAATAGTGGGCCCTTCTCTAGTTATAAATTTTTAAATGTAAGATTTTCTCGCCTGTGTCACCTTCTCTTTGCTCTCCCAGATGAGGGAGCACTGTCCTTATGAGCTTTAAGCCTGGGCCTGTTACTTGTTCCGGCCATATCCTTATTGCACAGGGTTTCTCTTTAGGGGCTTTCTTCCTAAACCTTATCTCTGATGCTCTCTGAACTAACGTGTTAATGGCAATTCAAAGTTAAATTATTTTACAATGTATATGTGGGAAGCAAGGCCTTAGACCAGAGTAGTAACTTCCATAGCTTCTTAAGGGAGCCAGAAAATGCCCCGTGGGCAGCTTCCTCCTGCACCAGCCAGCCAGCCAGCCATAGTGGTGGGGGGTCTGAGAGCCTTAAAACAAAAGCGGAGAAGTGAATCGGAAAATATGCACCGTCGTGCCTTCTCCATTAGAAAATGGAGCTTTAGGAAGACATTGACTCAAGAAAGACTTTATAATAATAATGTGACAAGGATTGGCCAGCCACTGGTGTTGTTTTAAACTCATATTAATGCTACAAGCAACCAGAGTGGGAAAAATAAACAAATTCAGTCTTTACTGTATCTAGCCCGAGCCATCATCCCCCGCTCCTTGGAATTATTGAGATAATTAACAGGTGTCCAGTTTCTACTCCCACTAGTACACACTTCCCCTTCTCAGTTTGTTCTCAAATTAACAGCCTGCTATCCCTTGAAAAGCTAAATTAAATCAAGACAAGCCTCTGATTGAAGCCCTCTGATTGCTTCCCTGCTTACTCAGGATACTAGAAAATGCCAAAGTTCTGACTGTGGCTTCGAGGCCCTACTTCACAGTCACCACACTCCTTCTTTTACCTCATTGACTGTATCCCTTGCCACTCCAGCCACACTGGCTTCCTTCTCTTCTTAGAAAACCACCAGGCACTCCACCATGGGCCCCTAGTCATCCCCTGTGCTCAAGGCTGTCTCTCAGTCAGGATCCCATCACCACCCTAGTTAAAATCTAAAACCTTCATTGCTGGACACTCAGCAACCTGTTCCCCACCCTGCTTCATTGTTTTCTCCAGCACTCCCGGGTGAGTTTAACAGAGTTCACTTAAATTCTGTTTGTTTGGGTTGTTTGCTATTTATTATCTTCCTGTTGTGTTCCCCCACCCCCCTAACTAGAACGCAAGCTCTATGAGGGCAAGGCTTTTTGTCTCTCTCTCTCTCTCTTTTTTTTTTTTTTTTACTAGAGGCCTAGTGAATGAATTCATGCATGAATTCCTCACCCAGTCCCAATCAGGGTGATAGGGGCCGCTGGGCTAGGGAGGGCCCATGGAAAGTGGGCAGCGGGCCCCAATCAGGGCCATTAGGGCAGCCGGCTGGGGAGGGAGCAGGGCGTGTCTGGCCCTCTCTCCCAGTCCCAATTGGCCAGACCCCAGCAGCAAGCTAACCTCCGAGTGTCTACCCCCTGGTGCCAATGCGCCTCATAGCAACTCATTGAGCAGTGGACCAAATGGTTGGACACTTAGCATATTATGCTTTTATTATATAGATTGATATTTTTAGAGAGAGAGAAAGGGAGAAGAATAGAGATAGAAATACAGATGAGAGAAAAACATCATCGACCAGCTGCCTCCTGCATGCCTCCTACTGGGGATCGAGCCTGCAACCTGGGCATGTGCCCTGACAGGGAATGGAACCAGTGACCTCTTGGTTCCTAGGTTGATACACAACCACTGAGCAACACTAGCTAGGCTTGTCTCTTTTAATGCCATATTTACAGTACATAATATGCTATTACACATTCAGTAAATTTTTATAAAATAAACAATCTTTCCACTTATATTGTCGGGGCTTATAGTTATAATAATAATACAAGTATTGCTTAGTTCTAAATAATTTAAGCAAACAAATGATTTACTGCAATGAGATTAGAAGACTAAAATACCAGACTCAGAAAATGGTTAGGAATCAAAGAAGCTGGGCAGAGCATCCAGACTCTGAGAACATGACAATGTTGCTTTATGGATACTTTATTCTTCCTCCATCACCATGAGTACTGTTCCCATATCATTGCACACTTCTTCTAGTTCTGGGGTGCCAGTCGGCAAGTTGAGGTCACCTGTGTCATATGCTCACAATCTAGTTTCCAGGATCAAGGAAAAGCAATATGGAACCCCTGTGAGCTGCTAGTGGAGCCTCCCACCAACATATAAATGATTCCCTGGCATAGGATTCCATGGGCAGTCATAGAAGAAATACAAAAAAAAAAAAAAAAAAAAGAAAGAAAGAAAAAAAAAGAAAGAAAGAAAGAAAGAAGGAAAAAGTCCTCATCTTAATCAGCAATTACAAATAGAAAGTGACTTTCATTTGTTAAATTTTATTTTTTTCTATTATTTTTTAAATTTTTTCCAGTTATATGAATAGGTATATTAATTTATTTAATGACATTAGTTAGAAAAATTAGCACTAAACAGTAATAATGTAATAAAAATTTTACTCAGACTTTAATATTCCTCTTGAGGCAACCTGTGATTTGTGGCCTATCAATACTTGTATGCTTGAATGAGGAATGAGTGAGTTACGAGGTCTTCAGTGACCCATCTAATTTCTTTAAAGTAAACATTTATCCAATGACTACGGCATCTTTTGTGTTTCACTAAATTCACATAATAAAATAAAGAGCATCAATGGAAAGCAGATGCTCTGCTGACTGAATCATTAATCATTCTATTCCCCATAGAAAATAGTCACGCATAGTATTGACCTAGAATTCAAATTTATTACACAAGGTTTTTTTTGTTTTTGTTTGCTCGGGATTGTTCTAAAGAGATGCAGCAGTCCCTCCCCTCCTGCGGGCTATTTGGCAATGTAACTTTCTACTCCCCTCATCAGACTCCCTTGGAATCTGAGCAGGCCTTGTGACTTGCCTCAACTGCTGTAGAGGTGACATGAATGACTTCTAATCCCAGTCTTTAACATGCAGTACAGCTCTGAATTTTGACCTCTTAGAAGCCAGCTACTATGTAAGGAAGTTTGTATTATCCAGTTGGAAAAGAAACATTAAGAGAAAAGCCCTGGGGTCTGAGAGTCCATGTGGAAAAAATGCCAGGCACCATCACCTGCCACACATTATGAGTGATGACATCTTGGATGTTATAGCCTCAGCTGCGGATACAGAGAAATTCAGTCACATGAGTGACCCATCCGATACCATGAAAAACAGAAGAATCACCCAACTGATCCCAGGCAGCATGGAGAATCGAGCCAACATGGAGAATCATGAAAATTAATTCATGTTGTTATCTTAAGCCAAAAAGTTCTGGGGCTGTTGTTATATAGCAATAGATTGCTAAAAAAACTTTAGGATATAAAGTTAAAAAAATTGATTGGGTAATGGTACTGTTAAGTTTTTCTTGAAAAACAATTAAGGAATGTCCATTCTCCCCTTTGAGTTTAACAAGAAATGCAGTATATCATTCTTTGAAAGACCATACCCTTAAATGAAAATCTAAGAACTGGAAAACAACCAAAATTTTATTTATTTATTTATCTATTTATTTTAAAAATATATTTTATTGATTTTATTACAGAGAGGAAGGAAGAGGGATAGAGAGCTAGAAACATCAAATGAGAGAGAAACATCCACCAGCTGCCTCCTGCACACCCCCCACTGGGGATGTGCCCTCAACGAAGGTACATATGCCCTTGACCGGAATCGAACCTGGGACTCTTCAGTCAGCAGACCGACGCTCTGTCCACTAAGCCAAACCGGTTTCAGCTACAACTAAAATTTTAAAAACTGATAAAATATTATGTGTGTGCTGTTTATCACTTGTGAAGTGTATACAGCCCATGTCTCCTGTGTTTTATAAGTCCTATCTCTGTTTTGCCCGCTGACAATCACAAGTACTTGAACCAGTTGGCAACCTTTCACTACCTCTGGGCATCTCCCAAGTACACATACTCACAAGTACTGTTCTCTAGTTGTTATATGCTTTTTTCCTTCTCTCCCGCGGTTGCTTCCTATAGCAATGTCTGTTGCTGAAGAAGCCTCTACCCCACTGAGAGCATCCCAAAACTGCCAAGGATTGCACAATGCTTCTGTGAAGCTGTTAGTTCCTCTACTGAAGTCACCAACACCCTCTGGATTTCATGACTATCTATACTAATAAAAGGGTAATATGCAAATTGGTCATGATGCCCTCATAGTAACAACTGAACAGCAGGTTGTGTGGGGCGACCAGGCTGGCAGGGGGGTTAGTGAGGGACGACCACATGACTGACCAACAGGCTGTGTGGGATGACCAGGCTGGCAGGGGGGCAATTAGGAGCAGCCAGGCCAGCAGGGGGGTGGTCAGTGAGGGGCAACCAGACCAGCAGAAAGGATAGTTGGGGCTAACCAGGCCAGTGGGGGAGGGGGCAGTTGGGGGCAACCAGGCTGGCAAGCAGAGCAGTTAGGGGTGATCAGGATGAAGGGGCGGGGGTAGTTAGGGGCAATCAGGAAGGCAAGCAGGTGAGCAGTTAGGAGCCAGCAGTCCCAGATTGTGAGAGGGATGTCTGACTGCTGGTTTTGGCCCAATTGGGCCGAAATGGGCAACAGACATTCCCCCGAGGGGTTCTGGATTGGAGAGGTTCCAGGCTTGGCTGGGGGAACCCCCGCCTGCGGTGCATGAATTTTGTGCACTGGACCTCTAATAGAATATAATATGTTCTTTTAAGGCCAATCCTGCGCTTTGGCCAGTGTCCTTTCTAAGATCTATCATTCCAGAATTGAAAATATATGTTCTTCCTACATTTTCTCCTCCTGATGCTACTTCTAACAGTTACAAATCAGCACTTCCTTGAAGTTCCATTGTCCTGCAAAGATTTTTGTGAAACTTTAAATATATTTGTTCTTTCCCTAGGCCTAGACATCTATCAGGCTAGGTCAGCTCATTGCCTCAATAAAGGACAGGCAGCTGATAATTCTTACCTTAAAAAAAAAAAATATATATATATATATATATATATATATATATATATATATATATATATATAATTGATTTTTTTTTACAGGGAGAAAGAGATAGGGATAGAGAGTTAGAAAGATCAATGAGAGAGAATCATCAATCAGCTGCCTCTTGCACACCCCTTACTGGGGATGTGCCCGCAACCAAGATACATGCCCTTGACCGGAATAGAACCCAGGACCCTTCAGTCCACAGGCCTACGCTCTATCCACTGAGCCAAACCGGTTTCGGCAATTCTTACCTTTTGAGGCTGTTTGTCTCGACTGTATCTTCCTTAGAAATCAGTTATTTTTCTTTTTGTGAGAGTCTGTGGTCCCACATGTCCTTCAGAGAAGCCTGCTGTATAGAAACTGAAGATTCAGTACCAATCAGATTTACCCTGTAAGTGTATTTTTTAAAAAAATATATACTGGTGGCCATATTATTATGAGTTCTGAATGCATAATAATCTGGCCACTCAGTGTATTTGTGTGTGTGAGTGTGTGTGTGTGTGTGTGTGTGTGTGTGTGTGTGTGTATTAAAAGTCTTGTGCATGGGTCTCCAGCCAGCCTGGCCAAGGGAAAGGGACATGGGCGGTTGGCCAGCCTGCCTGCTGGTCAAACTCCTGGTTGAAGGGACAATTTGCATATTAGCCTTTTATTAGATAGGATATATACTGTATACACTGAGTGGACAGATTATTATGCTTCAGAGATCATAATAATCTGGCCACTCAGTGTATATTTTTATTGATTTCATAAAGGAAGGGAGAGATAGAAACATCAATGATGAGAGAATCATTGATTGGCTGCCTCCTGCACAACCCCTACTGGGGATTGAGCCCACAACCCAGGTATGTGCCCTTGACTGAAATCGAGGCTGGGACTCTTCAGTCCCCAGGCTGACACTGTGTACACTGAGCCAAACCAGCTAGGGCGACCCTGTAAGTGTATTAAAAGACCAATTCTCTAGTCTTCCAAGTTATTAACAGTTACTCAGATTAGAATGGTGTTAGAAGGCCAGAGACCTCTGGATATCACAGTCTGTCACTATTACTTGATTGTCCACATGAATATCAGAGCCTTGGTGCTGATATTTTCTCTAATTGTGTGTTGTAATCATAGCCATGGGTAGAGGTTCCTGGAATTGTAGTTATTAGCAACTGGATTGATGATGGTGATTCCCAATGTCTGTTTGTATGATCTTCTTTTCCTTCCACTGCTTCTACCAGTTGATCCAACCACCATAAAGATGCTGGAAAGCAGCAGGTCCTAGTCAGCTCTTTGACATAAAGGTGGATCCTTGTAGAAACTGCTTATAGAGGAAGTGCTAATCATTGACTATAGGTTTGTCGGGCCTATGTAAGTTTGTCTGTCTTTGTTAGTCTGTAAGTCCCTCAGTATCTGCACAAAACTCAGAACCACTTTCTCTCACTGGAAAAAGACAATTTAGAGCTGGCCCCTCTGATTTTCTGTTGGAAACTCCACTGTTTCACATGTTTTTCAATGAATTTACAAAAGTTTTTCTCCAGATACAGCGGAAAGATGATTATATGTCTGATACCACATAGTGTTACCAAACAGAGACTCAATTCTCTTTGGCTGTTGTCAGTCCTAGAGCACAGACATACTTGTGGTACAGGGGCAAGTATCCCACAGTGTGACCTCTGAGGACTGCAGACAGTCCCCTTCAGTAGTACCTTGTGGGTCTATGAAGCTCATGCATCCTCTGTACTTGGAGTGCTCAGCTAGAGCTGATCTTGACATGGACTGTATGGCACTCTTTTCTCTCCTTTTTGCCCCCCCCCCCCAACCTCAGTATCAGTTCTTTTTTCTTTTTTAAATATATTTTATTGATTTTCTACAGAGAGGAAGGGAGAGAGATAGATAGTCAGAAACATTGATCATCTGCCTCCTGCATACTCCCTATTGGGGATGAGCTTGCATCCAAGGTACATGCCCTTGACCGGAATTGAATCTGGGACCCTATAGTATCCACTGAGCCAAACCGGTTTCAGCAGTATATATACCTGAATTAATAGTCTATGTATTATACCATATTTGAGAAGCAGTTAAAGAATAAATACTTAATAAGTAAATAGACTTAAAGTTTTTAATCTATTTATACCTACTTTTTTCATAAAGAACGGAAGCATCTATTCAGATAAAATACCTAACATGGGTACCCAAAGTAGTACCTCAGACACAAACTAATGGGTAACTTGAATTTCACAAATTTTGATTGGAAAATGATTATCAAGTCTCTGCCATGTGCCCACTTGTTTGCCTAGAGAAGTGAAATTTAGAATAATGTTAGGGGTGAAAATTATCTGGCTTCATCAACACATCTAACCTCCTCTCCTAGATCTAACTTTCTGGGGGAGGAATATCATGAACTTTTCCCAAGAACCACAATAACTTATCTGGCTAGTAGATCCTCCTCTAAAGTTTGAAGATGTCTTCTACCTTCTCTGATAAGTTAACGCTCTAATGGAAAGGAGTAGAGGAGTTGCTCTTTGATGATGTATGTTTTGACTGGTCTTTAGAGATACTGACTTCCTTCCTCTTGCCTCCCATGCCTCCCTCTCCTTCTGCCCTCAATTCTGTGACAAACTATTTTGGTTACATCATAGATTAATAATTTCAGTCTAGTTAGATGGGCATGTGTGCCAACAGAAGGATAGTGGGGAAGAAATTTGGACATAAATGATGTTATCATATTGGATTGTTTTTTTTTTAGTTTGAGGTAGCTTATTTTTTCTAGCTTTAAAATAAAAAATAAAAGTTATTTAAAAAAAACTTAAATTTGTTGTTGTTGTTGACACTATTATAGATATCTCTTTGTACTCCTCCTTTTCCCACTTCCATGCAGCACCACCTGCTCCCCAGGCCTTTACCACACTGTTGCCTGTGTCCATGGATGATGAGTATATGTTCTTTGCTAATCTGTTCACCTTCTTTTAGCCAATATCCCCCTGCCCACATTTTCTCTGGCATGTGTCAAGTCTGTTCCACGTGCCCATACCTCTGGTTCTACTGTGTTCATCAGTTTATTCTGTCCATTAGATTCCACATATAAGTGAGATCATATGGTACTTGTTTTTATTTAACTAGATTATTTCATTTAGCATAATAATCTCCATACCCATCCATGCTGTGGCAAAGGGAAAGAGTCCCTTCTTTTTCATAGCCACATAGTATGCATTGTATAAATGTACCATAGCTTTTTTATCCACTCATCTACTGATGGGCACTGGGGCTGTTTTCACATCTTGGCTATCCTATATAATAAAAAGGTTAATATGTAAATGACCAAATGGCGGAATGACCTGCTACTATGACGTTCACTGACACACAAATGCTCAACGCAGGAGCTGCCCCCTGGTGGTCAGTGCGCTCCCACAGGGGGAGCACCACTCAGCCACAAGGGAGCTGGAGAGCCCAAAGGTCAGCCTCCAGCAGCACTAAGGATGTCTGACCACAGCATCCCACGGGGGCTCCCAGACTGTGAAAGGGCACAGGCTGAGCTGAGGGACCCCCAACTCCCACCGTCATTGCATGGATGTCATGTACCAGGTCTCTAGTTGTAAATAATGATGCTGTGAACATAGAGATGCATATATTCCTTCTGGTTGGTGTTTTGGTATTTTTAGGATATATTCTCAGAAGTGGGATCACTGGATCAAAAGGCAGTTCTATTTTTTATTTTTTGAGGAATCTCCATACTGTTTTCACAGTGGCTGTAACAACAGTGATGGAGGTTCTCTTTTCTCCAGATCCTTGCCAGCACTTGTTGTTTGTTGATTTGATTATAGCCTTTCTGGCAGGTGTGAGATGGTAGGTTGTTATAGTTTCAATTTGCATTTCTCTGATGATTAATGACTTTGAGCATCCTATATAATGAAAGGGTAATATGCAAATATACCTAACAGCAGAACAACCAAACCATAATCCTATATAATAAAGAAGTAATATGCAAATTGACCCTCACACCCTTGCACAAGATGGCTGCCTCCATGTGGTCAATGACGGCTGCCACAAGATGGCTGGCAGGGGAAGATAATTGGGGGCAATCAGGCCAGCAGGAGAGTAGTTAGGGGTGATCAGGCTGGTAGGGTGAAGCAGTTAGGGGCAATCAGACAGGCAGGCAGGCAAGAAGTTGGGAGCCAGCAGTCCTGGATTGTGAGAAGGATATCCCCTGAGGGGTCCCAGATTGAAGAGGGTACAGGCTGCGACTGAGGGATCCTCCCCCCAGTACACAAATTTTATGCACTGAGCCTCTAGTTTTTCATGTCTATTGGCCATCTGTATGTCCTCCTTGGAGAAGTGTCTATCCAGGTCCTTTGCTCATTTTTTAATTGGATTGTTCTTCTTCTGGTGTTGAGTTGTATGAGATCCTTATATATTTTATAAATTAACCCTTTATCAGATAAACCATTGGTAAATATGTTTCCCATCCAATGGATTCCATTTTCATTTTGTTGATGGTTTCTTTTGCTGCGCAGAAGCTTTTCAATTTAATATAATTTATTTATTTTTTCCCTTTGTTTCCCTTGTCCAAGGAGATATGTTGGCAAAAATATTGCTATGAGAGATGTCTGAGATTTTACTGCTTATATTTTCTCCGAGGATTTTTATGGTTTTGTAACTTACATTTAAATATTTTACCCATTTTGAGTTTATTCTTGTGTAGGGGGTAAGTTGATGGTCTATTTCATTTTTTTGCATGCACTAAAGGAAATTGAACTGTTTTGCATTTTGATTTTTTTGTGTTATCCACTAAGTTTGAATGTTATGAATTAAGTTCTAAGTATATCAAGATCACTGATTGCACTAATAGTTCTATTAATGTTTTTATATATAATATAACACATAACATATAACATATAACATATAACATATAGCATATAACATATAACACATAACATATAATATATAACATATAACATATAACACACAACACATAATATATAATATATAATGTATAATATATAATATATAATATATAATATATAATATATAATATATAATATATAATATATAATATATAATATATAATATATAATATATAATATATAATATATAATATATAATATATAATATATAATATATAATATATAATATATAATATATAATATATAATATATAATATATAATATATAATATATAATATATAATATATAACATATAATATATAATATATAATATATAATAATTCTATTTATTTTTTAACTAGTGGCTTTTTAAATAACCCTAATTAAGGCAAATACCTTCTTTAAATTAATTTTTAAGAACATAAAACAATAAATTGTGTATTTTATCCTTAGTTATCAAAAAATGATCGTTTTTGTTTTGTTTATGTTTGTATAGTAAGTGAACTGGGTGAAACTATCAATCATCAAACAAATATTTTAAAATCTGACATAACAGTTATCTTTGCCTAGTAGCTTATTGATGGAGTTTGGTTAGTGACAAGCTCATCTTAAAGAATGGGTTGCAACTTTGCATAGTTCATTCAGTAAACATCCTTGAGAAGTTATTTTTCATCCTTTGAGATATTATCTTATTGATGTTATTCCTAGTTCTTTTACATGAATAAGCATTTCCTCCCAGTCCTTGTTTTATTATAAATGTATTGTGCTGAACAAAAGGTCATTGTTAATAACCATTTCATAAAGGGTTTTTGGTTTATTTTTTGCTTGCCATTGTTTGCTGTTAGAAGATGAATGACCTGCCTTCCCTGATAACTGAGCATTCTGAGCAATGAGCAGGGGGAGGGGTGGATAACATTTATTTTCATCTTGTGTTTCAAATTCAACAAAAGTGTGTCTGCATTTTAATTTATCATATAATTTTTCAGAAAAGAATCTTACTGGTTGATGGACAAAGAATAAATTCTTGTGTGTCTACAGCCATGGGGTTTTATAGTCAGGCACTCTAGGTTAAAAATATATATATATTTGAAATGTTCTTGTACTGGTAGGTTACTGAGTTATATTTTATCATATGATTTATATGTTTTTATCAGGTAATTGATATGTTTTATCAATATGTTTTAAAATAAATATCAGAAATTGTATCTATACTAGAAGCCCAATGCACAAAAATCATGCAAGAGTAGGCCTTCCTTCCCCTAGCTGTGGCACTGGTTTCCCTTTGGTATCCAGGACAGGGGCTTCCCTTGCAGCCCTGGCTTCTTCCAGAAGGATATCTGGTGTAATTAGCATATCATACTTTTATTAGTATAGAAGATATGTAAAATGTATGAATCTAGGAAAATTTGTTTAATATATTCCTAAAGAAACTAATCCTTTACAAAAAAAAGTTAGTTTAGCCCTGCCAGTTTTGCTCAGTGATTAGAGTGATGGTCCATGGACCAAAGGGTCAAGGGTTCAAATCCCAGTCAAGATCCCATACCTTGGTTGCAGACCCCCAGCCCTTGTAGAGGTGATGGGAAAGACAAATAATCAATGTGTCTCTCTCATGTCCATGTTTTTCTTTCTTTTCCCCCTCCTCTTTCCTTTCCATTTCTCTCTCCCCCTTCTCTCTCCCTTCCACTCTCTTTCCAGAAATCAAAGGAAAAAATATCCTTGGATAAGGATTAAAATAAATAAAATACTACCTAATAAAAGAGTAATATACAAATTAATAATCACTCTGCTACACAAGCCATGCCCACAAGCCAATCAGAGTGAGTATGCAAATAAACCCAACCAAGATGGCTACATCCAAGGGAGCAGGAGGGAGGCGTTTCCACAGCAACGGAGGAAGCCAAGCTTTCTGTCTGCCCTTGCTGGCCTAAGCCTCCACTCAAAGCTACAAAGTTTCAATTATAGAAGGTAAACAAATCCAAACAGAAACATCTGCCACCACTGAGCGAGCAGGAGGCTTGGTTCTGCTCCAGGCTACAAAGTTTTAATTGTAGAAAGTACGCTCAGGCTGCCCCACACCTCAAGGGAACTCCCACCCTGATCCGGGACACCCTTGAGGGCAAAGCAGCTGGCCCCCACCCATGCACCAGGCCTCTATCCTAACTAATAAAAGAATAATATGCAGATTGACTATCACTCCAACACACAAATGGCTGTCCCCATGTGGTCAAAGATCCTGCCCCTATGTGAACACAAAATGGTCAGCAGGGGAGGGCAGTTGGGAGGCACTGGGCCTGCAAGGGAGGGCAGTTGAGAGGAACTAGCTTGCAAGGGAGGGAAGTTGGGGGCGATCCACCCTTCAGGGGACAGCAGTTAGGAGTGACCAGGCTGGCAGAGGAGGGAAGAAGGGGCAAACAGGCTGGCAGGGGAGCAGTTAGACATCAATAAGGCTGGCATTGGAGTGGTTGGGGTGATCAGGCTGGCAGGCAGAAGCGGTTAGGGGAGATCAGGAAGGCAGGCAGGTGAGCAGTTGGGAGCCAGCAGTCCTGGATTCTGAGAGGGATGTCTGACTGCCCGTTTAGGCCCGATCATGGTGGGATCAGGCCTAAATGGGCAGCCAGACATCCCTTGAGGGGTCCCAGATTGGAGAGGGTGGAGGTTGGGCTGAGGGACAACCCCCCTTCCTGCTCCCTGCATGAATTTTTTGTACCGGGCCTCTAGTAATAAATAATAATTTACCTGCCTTTCCAAGAAAAATCAAGTAAACTCAAAACAAATTTTGGGAGAAAAAAAGAAAAATGAAACATTATTTCTAGAATTGTAAAGCATTCTTTGTCCAAGGAACCCTAGAACTGGAGCATTATACTGTCAAATACTAAGCTGTTAATTGTAAGAAAAATTATTTTAAAAATCTATTTATTAAATAAAGTGGGATTGTGATACATTTTTGGATAAAAGAATTTTAAAATATCTGTAATTACTAAAATTTAGACATATGTTTTAAATGTTAAAATAAGACCTTTAAAAATTCTTAACTTGATTGTCAGAATGAACTGTTTCATAAAGGCATGATGCACTATGTGTCTCTATGCACATGAGAGCTTAATGTGTTTGAGTTACTAGGACACTGTTTTTGAAGATTATCTAACACCCCATTCATGATATAATCTTCAGACAAACAAAAATAAACTATTGTAACCACATTCTATGTATTCAGTTTGTATATGAATGCATGCCAGCAGAACACTATTCATTATGTACATATTTGAAAAAAGATATTGATTAAAATAGGGGGAAAGTAATCTATAATATTTTTTAAATCTATCTAAAGTACTTAAGATGTAATAGAAATACGTCTAAAGGCATTTTCAAATTCTATCAATGAGTGAAAAAGAAGAGCAACATTCAGATCAATACATGTTAATTATATGAGAAAATTAAGACATTAATTCTTGCTGATGAATGAAGTTTTCCTATCAAATTCATTAAGGTTGCCACCTAAAGTTTTACAAATCTATTATTATGAGATTGACTTGGACATAGTGATGACAGAGTATCCTTTGGATTTAGCCTAACCTTTACCTCACTTATAGGGCAGAAACAGAAAAGCCACAGCTCACGTTTGGTACATCAGTCAGAAGAAGAAGGAATGTCCTCAGGGAGCCCTGAGAAGACAGAGAGGAGAGCACGGGCCCTGTAGTGGGGCTGCCTGGGCTGAGGCTCTGTCTCTAACCAATCACATAATTTGGGGCAGTTACTTATTTCTTTAGGCTTCACTCTCCTCATTTGTAAAACTGAAATAATAATTGTCTTTACCTTATAGGGTTGTTGTAAAGATTAAGTCAGTTGATGTATATAAAGCACTTATAACAGTGTCTAACGCAGAGTAAGTATTCAATAGGATTAGCTATTACTACTAGAGGCCCAGGCTGCAGGCAGCTCCTGCATTGAGCATCGGTGCCCTGGTGGTCAGTGCACATCATGGCAACTGATCCTTCTGCCAGCCATTCTGCCATCCTGTCGATTTGCATATTAGGCTTTTGTTTATAGGATTCTGGTTAAAGCCTCAGGGACAGATGTCGGTCAGTGGCCTAGTTTCAAACCCAATCATTGACTTTTTTTAGGGCATTGCTTGGCTACTTTAACTGATAATAGCCACCTCATAGGATTATTCATGGATTAATATATTTATAAATCAACATATCTATTGCTGTATCTATATCCACATCTATATCTCACCTGCAGCAGTCAGTACCCAAGATATAGTAATCTAGGATAGAAAAAAAACATGCATGCTTCTATAGAAGTGGTCAAGTATTAAGCTTTACACATACCAGGTTTATGAACTTAATTGTAGTGACATTTTGCAAAATAAATATCAGAATAAGAGTTTATAGCCTTTAATACCTAGAATATAGTAAATGATCAGTAAATGGTTATTATGATTATCATTAGGTGCATTAAATTTTCTTCTAAAGGATTTAAGCAATATTTATTGGCTTTTGTTGAAAAACTAACTTTGATGCATAGTGAAATTACTTTAGAAATTGAATAAAATTTTAAATGATAAAAGGCAAAAATTCTTTTCATAATATAGCTAAAATGATATCATAGTAGCTTAAAGAGTTAAAGAAATATTAATAACTAGAGGCTCAGGGCCCAAAATTTGTGCACAGGGGTGTGTGTCCCTCATCCAGCCTGCACCCTCTCTAATATGGGACCCCTTGAGGGATGCCTGACTGCCTGTTTAGGCCTGGTTTCAGTGGGGTTGGGCCTAAATGGGCAGTCAGACATCCCTCTCACAATCCAGGACTGCTGGCTCCCAACCACTCACCTGCCTGCCTGTCTGTTTGACCCTAACTGCTTCTGCTTGACAGCTGAACACCCCTTAACCATTTCCCTGCCAGTCTGATCAATGCTTAACTGCTCCCTTGCCAGCCTAATTGCCTCCAACTGCCCTCCCCTGTTGGCCTGCTAACCCCTAACTGTCATCCCCTGCAGGCCTGGTCACCCCCAACTGTCCTCCCCTGTTGCCCCAGTCACCCCTAATTGCCCTCCCTTGCCAACCTGGTCATACCTAATTATTCCCCCCTTCTGGCCTTGTCGCCCCCAACTGCCCTCCCCTGCAGACCTGGGTTGCCCCCAACTGCCCTCCCCTGCTGGCCTGGTCATCCCCCAACTGCTCTCCCTTGTTGACCCTGTCACCCCTAACTGCCCTCCCTTGCCAACCTGATTGCCTTTAACTGCTCTCCCCTGCTGTCCTGGTTGCCACCAACTGCCCTCCCTTGCAGGCCTAGTCTCTCCCAACTGCCCTCCCCTACTGGCCTGATCATCCACAACTGCCCTTCCCTGCAGGCCATCTTGTGTCCACATGGGGGCAGCCATCTTATGTGTTGGAGTGACAGTCAATTTGTATATTACCCTTTTATAAGATAGATTGACAGTCAATAACATAAAATTTATTGGAATGTGAAGCCATTCTATCATCTATAGATATATACATTGTTGAATTAGGTTCATAGTTTATACATTCAGTAATAAAGAGTTTCTATAAAATTATTTTCTAGAAAGATGTCATATAACTGCTATGTGAAATAATTTGTATAAATATGTCAGTTAGGTCAATAAACTCAGGATAAATATTTCAATTTGTTGTTAGAAGTAAGGTCTTGATAACATTAGAGTATATAGTTAAGATGCATGATCCTCAGATGGGTAAGAAAACAACTATTGACTCTAGCAGTGTTCTGAGTTTATTTCTTGCCTCTCCATATGCGCCATATAAAATCGCTTCGTGCAATATACATGTAGCACATGCATACTCAAAATCAAGAATAATACATCTACTTGTAACTTCTTCCCTTCCATGCTAAGCATATTGGACTAAAGAGGATTAAAAGTGGCATATTGGGAAGGAGTTTTGCTTTCAGTAAAAATAGCGTAACAAGTACTAGATTTCCTCTCTCACTTAAAACACTCGACCAAAAAATATTTTAAAAAAAACCAGTTTTCAGACATTGGATAGCAGGCAGTACAGGTGATCCCTGGGAGATAGCAAGAAACCAGGTGAGCACTCCATTGCCCCTTACAGCAGAGCATTTCTAAAATTCAGTGTTGGGAGAGCAAACCATGGTGGAGCTTGGAGCTCTCTCTACCTCAGGTGAAGACATAGATCTGGGACCTGGGAAAGGTGATTTGGTTAGTGTTTTCACGACAGAGTCCCAGGAAGAAGCACACTGCAGAGAGTAAGAAGAGAGCTGCAGGGATATGCAGAAGGCCCCCCTTCAGTCTTCAGCTCAGTACTAAACAGCACATGTGAAAAACAACTTACTCAAATTTAGAGATAACATCACCCAAACAGACCAGAGGGAATAATTTCTGGAGCTGACAGAGAACCAGGAAAAGTCTGTGCTCCCACCAGCAAGTGTGGATGTAATTTATAGGGAATTGCCTTGGTAATGGGACAAAGTTAGCTCTAGACTAAAGGTTGGCCTGACCTTGCCCAATAAAGCTTAAAAGCAAGCCCCAAAAGGTTCAAACTCTTTATAGGTAACTTGACTGCATCCTAGATTATGGCCCAGAAAATATTTATGGAAATATAAAAATAGATGGTAACCTATATGCCAAAATTCACATCTGGCATCCAACACACAATTACTAGTTATGCAAGCAAGTGGATGTAATGGAAAAACACTCCTGTGTATCTCCTTCAGTCTCAATAGTGACTCACAGAATACTTCTGACTCTTCTGGCTTTCGAATGTGTGAGATGTTTCCCTACATCAAATAATTCTGTGACACCAGGTGGGTTTCCCACAATTTAACTCACTCATGACACTGGAGATAGTGTCTCTACCTGACTTCAGATATCAATTGCAAATCCAGGTTGTTACGTGCGCTTATGACCAACTGGCTATAAATCAGAGGTTCCGATGGCCACTTTCCTGGGCCCAGTCAATTTCCTAGGGAAGTTCACAGAACTCAGGATAACACTCGATTCATTGAATAACTAGTTTATTGTAAAAGGATATAACTCACAAGCAACTGGGTGGAAAAGATGCATAAGACAAGGTGTGTGGGGGAGGGGCTTGGAGTTTCCATAACATCTTTGGTATAGCAATTGCCCAGAACCTTCATGCATTCACCAACTTGAGAGTTCTCTGAACTGTGTCCTTTTGGATTTTTATGATGGTTTTATCAAACAGGCATGATTGAGTAAATCAGTGACTGTCAGTCGGAGTGCCACATGAATTTTTAAACACACACAGAGTACCTAACTATTTAGTCAGAGGCACCGACCTCTTTTCTCTTAGATTGTCCAGTAAAAAGGAAAATGACAACAGCCAGCACAATAGCTGTAGGGTGTGAATGAATAAAAATCATATCTGCTTTTTTGTCCGATCAGCAAAGAATGTATTTTTAAGGTATGCTGCAGAGTTTTAGTCATTGGTTTATATGTGCCATGAGATGAAAAATGTTGAAAATCATTGGGTTAAATGATTGGTTAGCGGAGATTGAATTTATTCCTCAGCTCCTTTCCTCCCTGTAGGTCTGCAGTAGAGGCAGGGGTGGGGGAGAGTGCTGTAAGTCCACACCATCTAATAATGTAGTTGTTTTCCCTAGTAACTTGCCTCCATTCTTTGGTTCACTCCAAAAATTACCTCATTAACTTAAAATCAGGTGTAATTGAAAGAGACTTGTTATAAATTACAAAAAAATACCACAAAAAACTTACACTCATATCTGACTCTTGTTACCTATAAAACCCCAAGGGTTTTAGGAACCCTGTACCTGAAATAGGGATACAGGCCAAGCATATATTCCTTATTATAAATGATAATATCATAGTGGACATAACTTATAATATGGAAAAATATTAACCAATAGAAAACAACTCAGAAGTGACTTAGAAGTGATATGGAATTATTAGGCAAAGACATTAAAACTGTTATTATAATTATAGTTCATATATTTCTGGAATATTTCATATGTTTAA